>CM073142.1:46885353-47272853 GCA_037039145.1 Fundulus diaphanus | reverse complement strand
AAGAAGGTCCTCGGTTCAAGTCCAACCCTGGGTCTTTCTGCATGGAGTTTGCATGTTCTCCCTGTGCATGCGTGGATTCTCTCCGGGTACTCCGGCTTCCTCCCACAGTCCAAAAGCATAACTGTCAGGTTAATTGGCTTCTCTAAATTGTCCTTAGGTGTGAGTGTATATGTGAATGGTTGTTTGTCCTGTCTGTCTATGTGTTGCCCTGCGACAGACTGGCGACTTGTCCAGGGTGTACCCTGCCTCTCGCCCAGTGAATGCTGGAGATAGGCACCAGCAACCCCCGCGACCCCATGAGGGATTAAGCGGGTCAGAAAATAGATGGATGGATGGATATATATATATATATATATATATATATATATATATATATATATATATATATATGTGTGTGTGTGTGTGTGTATATATATTTGTGTGTGTATATGTGTTATGAATATAAGGATCAATTTGTTACATCTAAAAATTGTGGTCTTCATTATTTCATAAAACCGTGTCACATATGAAACTTTAGGAACAGACTTTTTGGGGGAGTATAACAGAGGTAAAATTACTAATATGAGAAAAAAAGACCTAGGACAATAAAGTGAAAAAACAAACAAAAAACAACAACATAAAAGTGGTAATGTTATGAGAATTAAGAGGGAACATTTCCAGAATAGTCACAGTTTGCAGAATTATTTCACTCCTGGAGTAATAGGGCCAGGTTAGATTATTTTAATTATTTTTATTCTTTACGAGAATAAATTCAGGAGAATGAAGCTAAAGAGATACGAAAATAAACTTTTAATATTACAAAAATAAAAATATTACGAATACAAAGTATATTCTGAGATTAAAGTCCCTCTGATACTGTTTAAGTGACTGAGTAACTGCAGATTTGCCACATTTAACATGGCGGACGCTCTGACGCAGCCGCAGCATAGGCAGAACCCGCCCAACGACGCGTCTACGTATATGATGTCTATGGATCAACTGAGCTGACTTAAATGGTGGCTGAACCGGAAAAATAAAGAGAAAGATAACTAAACCAAAACAAAAACCCAAATCGTGACAAAAATAGTCCTTTTGAATGAATCATTCAAGAACGACAACACTAATTCTGCTCTGATTGCTGGAGAGACAACACATCGCTGGGATTTAGTAAATAAGGTTGGTAAAAAAGTGTGGTTTGCCTGAAGAAGACCTTTAATAGGCCAGAACATCAAATTACATGTGCACTAAATTAACTTTTCAATTTTTGTTCAAAGTAAAATAAAAACAACAAATAAAACTGAAAACATTTACAAATTTGCAAAGACCATAGACAATACAAAGACAAACAATCAATTTCTCTTCTTTTTTGAAAAATAGTTTCCATTTTGAAACCTCTCTTAGTTCATTAATTTTTACTCAATGAAATTCATTTTGCTGTTTTAAAAAGCACACAATTGCATTTATAAATAATTAAATTTAGATACAAATTTATTTCATTGATTTAAAAACTTTATTTTAAAACGTACACAAATTCTTACATAATTAAAATTGTTAAGGACATATATAATCAGCTTTTGTCTTAATCATGTATTTTTCTTAAAGCAGTAAGAGGTACCCAGATTTTGGGTAATATAATTAAACTGTGGCCTGGAGTCTACAGAGGCTGGAGGTTTGCTGGCTCACTCAAAGCTATAAATTCACCCAACGGTCTCATGAGATACCAGGGAACTAAGAGTCACATGATGCTTTATGGGGGTACCCTTCAAGATGGTTCACGGCCTGAAAGCTTTGTTATTGTCCTTAACGTGTTCCTTGGTACAATCCTAAAAATGCCTGGTCAATAAATGAAAAGTTAACCCCAGAGTTGACACCGGAATGTGGATCTGTTTTGCTCGTGAGAACGCAAGTACAGAGAGACTGAGTGTGTGTAGCCCCCCCCCCCCCCCCCCCCATCATTCAGTCAGGGGCCCAGCGAGGGGCCGGCCTATCAAAAGATGCGCCCCTGGGCGAGGTTCTTCAGACACGCACTCGCAACTGGCATGGAAGGGGGGATTCCGTGATTTTCTAAAATGGGATTTTAGGACAAGTTGTAAGTGTGTGTCTCCCCTTGGAATTCCAACTGTAATAAATATATGTATATTCTAAGTGTTTTGTCTCTGATTATTGTTTTCTTCCTTTGCTGCCAAATCTACAAACCGGGTGAGGCGGGCCTTAGTGAATGAGACAGAGAGAACTAGAGGCCACTTCGTCAAAATACAATATGAAAAATATTTCATTCATTTAAAAAGCCTACAAATTGATGAATAATTAAAATCAGCTAAATATTTTTTGTTGGGTAATTTATCTGGCCATTGTTTTCCATTCAGGTTATTTTCTTATTTAAAAACATTCATAGAACAAACAAAACTAAACCCACACAAATGGAAGATGGCTGGACACAGATCCTCCATTCTCGTGGAAGGGGGCCGTTTACGCAGGGACCTCAACAGGTTAAAGAATCAGTACCCCATCCCTAACCCAAGGCCATGGCACTTAGAGAATATTCTCAGTCCTTCCTCGGAGCGTGTAAGGCCTCCTTTTTGACTCCCAGACCCCCAATACATAATTTTTAATCCCCTTCATTACCACTTATTCCCACTCTGCTGGCCCTGATTTTTAACATTAAATGCAGTTTTTTTAATTCCAATCCAATTCCAAGCCTATATCATCCTCAGCATGTTCACCAGTCATACATGTTCATCCTGGTTTACCCTAGTACACGTAAATGTTATTCTTACCACTGTGCTGCCCCTATTTACATTGACTAAGCTCGCCTCCGGTACATTTTTTACCTGCGGTTTAATGCTCAACTTAGCCATTCCCTTTCCTGAGGTCCTGAATCTTATTTTGAAACTGAAATCTCAATTTTTAATACTTACTCTAACCTAAAGCACAATTCTTGACCTATATTTATACTTAAAATTACCTAAACCTACTTAGGAACCCTCATAATAAGCGTATCCAAACCCAAAACCCTTATATACTTATCTCGATATTCAACTGTTTACCCACCTTTAACCATCCATCCATTTTCCTACACGCTTATCCCTCATGGGGTGCTGACAACCATTCTCACACACACTCACACCCAGGGAGAATTTAGAGAGACCAGTTAACCTTACAGTCATGTTTTTGGACTGTGGGAGGAATACAGGGAGAACCCATGCATGCACAGGGAGAACATGCAAAAGACCCAGGCCCTGCAAATCCAGGGGGCTCACACTGAGGAATTAGAACATATTTATGTTATACTTCCTAATATCCTCTAGAGGGCAGAACAGCGCCACTTCTGCTATACATTCTTTGGACTGTTCAGTCCTGTCATATGGACCAAAAATCCTGTTTTTCCTACACTTTCACCACAACAGTTGGGTCATAGGAACATATTATTATTATTATTAATTATTATTATTACTCACCTGTGCATCTTTTATTTGAGATATTTTAGGAGAGAACATTGTGTGTCATTCTGTATGTAGTTCTGATAGTTTGGACTGTTAGACAACTTATTGTTATTGAATCCACAGTCAGCCGACTGCCAGGAGGAGGTCAATAGTGATGGACACCAGACACATTGAGAGGAGAAGAGCGGTAAGGACCGTGTCTGCAGGGTTCTCTTCAGGGGAGGCCAATCAGTCCCCGCACCTAACCCCCAACCTTAACCCCACCTTGAGCAATGCATCACAGACAAAACAGCCGATCCTTCTGATATGGACCAGTGTGTAGATGAAATATGGCACCGACCTATGATTGTCGCAGATGGCTGCAGATGGACCTCCTCTCTTGCAGGGAAGTAATAAGCTGCTTTGTTCATGGACTGAACAAAGCAGGCACTGATAAATGTTTGATCCAAAAGTCATATTTGGAGATGTAGTTTTTGCTTTTTCCGTCCGAGCTGACTGACTTTCGGTTACTAGAACCTCAAATCTAAGGAGTGAGAGCCTGAAAAGTCTGCCTTTATAACCTGTTTTAACTGTAAAGAAACAAAATAGGGAGTTAAAGTTCTATAAATAGCACACTTAGTGTGACTAAAACCATATTTGTTGCCTTGTTTAAATGTAAAGTAACTGATAATGCAGTTAAAGCCCTATGATTAACTCACTAAATGTGACCTAAGCCATAGTAATTACCTAATATAAATGTAAGGAAACAGAAATGTAGTTACATGAACTTAAAGGTGCATTGCACACGTTCCAGGATGTTTGCTGACGTCTCCCCCTTCTGGCGACAAATTGAACACAGAAAAAACACGAGCGGCTGGATTGTTATCAAGAGTGACCCAAACCTTTACAATGACTGAGCGGACATGGCTGGTCCAGTGGGCCAGGTCACAGTCCGGACATCTGGGGAAATTACCGGTGCTACCAATGGTCAGTCCATCCCAACCCCGACAGAACATCTCTACTTCCTCATCTTGTTGGTTGGAAATGAGGCGGTGTTGACTTTGATTCGCTCTTCCTGCTGAATGAGCCCTCCTGCCGCAGCAGATACAAATTCTGTCGGGGATAACTTGTTTGACAGGGCACCATAACAATGTATATAAACTTTACAATGGCTACCATCTACCTTTGCCTGCTAACGATATAGCTTTACACATAGTATGTCTTGTCAATTTTGTCAGAAGTAAACAGGGCCGGCCCAAGCCTCCATGAGGCCCTAAGCAAAATTTGATTTTGGGGCCCACTATTTCAGTAATTATATAGGGCCAACCCCGAGAAGTAATTGATTTGAAGGTAAAGCTACACAAATACAATCATATTAGTATGATTTAAGTTACTGTTAAAAAGTAAACTTCTCTTGTTTACTCCTGGGGGGTGTTCCTGCAACCACCTCCCACGACACCACCCAACAGATCACCTCCACCTCCTCCTCCACCTCAGTGACAACTCTTTCCATACATGACAGAGATGTTAACAAACTCTTCAGGACCAGATAATGTCTCTCCATCCACCTTGAAGCACTGTGCTGATCAGCTGTCTCCAGTGTTCACAGACATTTTTAACACCTCACTGGCGACATGTCACGTGCCAGCCTGCTTCAAATCCTCCACTATCATCCCTGCTCCCAAGAAGCCAAGGACCACAGGACTTAATGACTTTAGACCCGTCGCTCTGACCTCTGTGGTTATGAAGTCCTTTGAGCACCTTGTGCTTTCACACCTTAAAGAAATCACAGATCCCCTCCTGGACCCCCTACAGTTTGCCTACAGAGCCAACAGGTCTGCAGACGACGCTGTCAACCTGGCCCTTCACCACATCCTCCATCACCTGGACTCTGCAGAAACCTACGCCAGGATCCTGTTTGTGGATTTCAGCTCTGCCTTCAACACAATCATCCCAGCTCTGCTTCAGGAGAAGCTCTCCCAGCTGAATGTGCCGGACTCCACCTGCAGGTGGATTACAGACTTCCTGTCTGACAGGAAGCAGCCCGTCAAGCTGGGAAAACATGTCTCTGACTCACAGCTCATCAGCACTGGTTCCCCCAGGGCTGTGTTCTTTCTCCTCTGCTCTTCTCCCTGTACACTAACAGCTGCACCTCCAGTCATCAGTCTGTCAAGCGCCTGAAATTCTCAGACGACACCACTCTCATCGGACATATCTCTGATGGTGACGAGTCCGCCTACAGGTGGTGTAGAAGTTTGATAAACATCATTAAGGTCATTCCGACTCAGCAATGGGAGTAAATAGAGGAAACATCTGGAAAGAGAGCGATAACATTGTTTAATTCAATTCAATTCAATTCAATTTTATTTATATAGCGCCAAATCATGAAACATGTCATCTCAAGGCACTTTACAAAATCAAGTTCAATCATATTATACAGATTGGGTCAGATTATACAGATTGGTCAAAATGTCCTATATAAGGAAACCAGTTGATTGCATCAAAGTCCCGACAAGCAGCATTCACTCCTGGGGAACCGTAGAGCCACAGGGAGAGTCGTCTGCATTGTACATGGCTTTGCTGCAATCCCTCATACTGAGCAAGCATGAAGCAACAGTGGGAAGAAAAACCACCCATTAACGGGAAAAAAAAACCTCCGGCAGAACCGGGCTCAGTATGAACGGTCATCTGCCTCGACCGACTGGGGTGACAGAAGACAGAGCAGAGACACAACAAGAGAGACAAAAAAGCACAGAAGCACACATTGATCTAGTAATCTGTTCTACATTAGATGGTAATAGTCGGTGATCTGTCCTCCCTGGATGATTTCACAGTCAACAGAACGTCAGACCAGGTGTACCTACTATGAAGAAAAAAGAGAGAGAACAAAAAGTTAAAAGCTGAAATGACAACAGTCATTTCAATGTAATGCAATGCAAATCTGGAGAACAGTAGACTGGAGAACAGTAGAAATCAGTGAGAAAAATAGGCCCTGATGTCCTCCAGTAGCCTAAGCCTATAGCAGCAAAACTATAAAGGTAGCTCAGAGTAACATGAGCCACTCTAGTTATAAGCTTTGTCAAAAAGGAAGGTTTTAAGATTAGTCTTAAAAGTAGACAGGGTGTCTGCTTCACGGACCAAAACTGGGAGTTGGTTCCACAGGAGAGGAGCCTGATAGCTAAAGGATCTGCCTCCCATTCTACTTTTAGAGACGCTAGGAACCACCAGCAGACCTGCAGTCTGAGAGCGAAGTGCTCTGTTAGGAACATACGGAGTAATCAGAGCTCTGATATATGATGGAGCTTGATTATTAAGGGCTTTATACGTTAGAAGAAGAATTTTAAATTCTATTCTTGATTTAACAGGAAGCCAATGAAGGGAAGCTAAAATTGGAGAAATATGATCCCTCTTGTTGATTTTCATCAGAACTCTTGCTGCAGCATTTTGGATCAGCTGAAGACTTTGAATTGCATTTTGTGGACTTCCTGATAGTAAAGAATTACAATAGTCCAGCCTTGAAGTAACAAATGCATGGACTAGTTTTTCAGCATCACTCCTGGACAGAATGTTTCTAATTTTGGCGATATTCCGGAGGTGAAAAAAGGAAACTCTGGAGACCTGTTTAATATGGGATTTAAATGACATGTCTTGGTCAAAAATAACAACAAGGTTTTTTACTTTATTACCAGAGGCCAAGTTAATGTCATCCAGATTAAGTGATTGGTTAAGAAGTTTATTTTTTGAGGACTCTGGCCCAAAGATTACAACTTCGGTCTTGTCAGAATTTAGATGCAGGAAATTTAAAGTCATCCAGCTTTTGATGT
Source organism: Fundulus diaphanus (assembly GCA_037039145.1). NCBI lineage: Eukaryota > Metazoa > Chordata > Actinopteri > Cyprinodontiformes > Fundulidae > Fundulus > Fundulus diaphanus. The sequence continues at coordinate 47,265,628 of CM073142.1, read as the reverse complement.
CATCAAGACATGACTGCAGTCGAAGTAATTGATTGGATTCATCAGGATTTATGGATAGATGTAGCTGAGTTTCATCAGCATAACAGTGGAAATTAATCCCATGCTGTCTGATAATTTTGCCGATCGGAAGCATATATATAGTAAAGAGAATTGGTCCAAGGACTGAACCCTGTGGTACTCCACAGGTGACCCTAGAGTTTGAGGAAGATTTATTATTAACATGAACAAACTGGAATCTGTCCGACAGATAAGATTTAAACCAGCCTAATGCTTTCCCCTTAATCCCTACAGTATGTTCAAGTCTTTGTAGGAGAATATTGTGATCAACTGTATCAAATGCAGCACTAAGATCTAACAGGACAAGTACAGACACAAGTCCATTATCTGAGGCCATGAGAATATCATTAGTGACCTTCACCAGAGCCGTTTCAGTGCTATGATGAGCTCTGAAGCCTGACTGAAACTCCTCAAGTAGGTCATTGCTTTGTAAATGTTCACAAAGTTGATTAGCAACTACTTTCTCAAGAATTTTAGATAAGAAAAGAAGATTAGATATAGGTCTGTAATTTACTAACTCATCTTGATCAAGAGAAGGTTTCTTAAGTAAAGGTTTAATAACAGCTACTTTAAAAACCTGTGGTACATATCCATTTACTAAGGATAGATTAATCATGTCTAAAATAGGACCACTGATCAAAGGGAATACCTCCTTAAACAACTTGGTTGGGATTGGGTCTAACATACAGGTAGAAGGTTTAGATGAAGCTAAGATTTTAGATAGCTCAGAAAGCTCTACTGCTTCTAAACAGTTCAGACACAGCGCAGGTTCTAAAGATTCCTCCAATGCTGCCTTACTTACTGGGGATGAGGTAATCATGTTTGGGAGGATGCCAATTATTTTATTTTTAATGGCATCAATTTTATTTATGAAGAATCCCATAAAATCATTACTACTAAGAGCTAAGGGAATGGATGGATCAACAGAGCTGCAGCTCTGAGTAAGTTTGGCAACTGTACTAAAGAGAAATCTAGGATTATTTTTATTCTCTTCGATTAATGATGAAAAATATGCTGCTCTAACTCTGCGAAGGGTCTTGTTATACAACAATAGACTGTCCCTCCAGATTAAGTAGGATTCCTCTTGGTGTGTAGAGCGCCATTTTCTCTCCAATTTCCTAACATTGTGCTTCAAGGAACGCAGCTCTGAATTAAACCAGGGAGCCAGCTTCCTGTGAATTATCACCTTCTTTTTCAAGGGAGCTACATTATCTAATGCAGAACGCAATGAGGAAGTCACACTGTTAGCAAATGTATCTATTTGTGAATGGGAAGAAACAGCATTGCTGCCATCTACAGGGCATTTCTGCAATACTGAGGATATTAAAAGGGGGACAGACTCTTTAAGTTTTGATACAGCATTATCCGATAAAGATCTACTATAATGGAACCCTCTTTTGGGGGTGGAGAAATCGGTTAGATTAAACTCAAATGTTATTAAAAAATGATCAGATAGGACAGGGTTGTGAGGAAATACTGTTAATTCTTCACAATCAATGCCATATGTCAGCACAAGGTCCAAATTATGGAGCTGAGAGTGTGTTGGCTTATGCACATTTTGAGCAAAACCAATTGAATCTAGGATAGTTTTAAAGGCTACACTAAGGTTATCACATTCAGTGTCAACATGGATGTTAAAATCACCCACTATAATAACCTTGTCAGTGTTTAACACCAAATCAGATAAGAAGTCTGACAGCTGATCCAAAAACTGAGTGTAAGGGCCTGGTGGACGATACAAAACAATAAACAGAAGAGGTTTTATTGCTTTGCAGTTTGGATGAGGGAAACTGAGGGTTAAATGTTCAAAAGAACTGTAATTATTAATTGGCCTGGGACTAATTAATAAATCAGACTGAAAGATGGTTGCCACTCCTCCTCCTCTTCCCACAGATCTGGGAATGTGGAAATTTGAATAACTGGAGGGAGTTGACTCATTTATACTAACGTAGTCCTCTTGTAGCCAGGTTTCTGTGAGACAAAACAAATCAATCTGATTATCAGAAATCAATTCATTAACTAACAAAGTCTTTGGAGGGAGAGACCTTATATTTAATAGACCACATTTAATTCTTTTATTTTTTGGTTCAAAGTGATCCGTATGGATTTTTATTAGATTTTTATGATTTGTTCCCTTTAGATCAGTTTTTGATCTGTTAAGTTTTGGCCGTGGGAAAGACACCGTCTCAATAGGGTAATGGGTGGGTAACAGTACAGAAGCTGCAGAGAGGTGTGTTAAACTACGGCTCTGCTTCCTGGTCTGGACCCTGGGTTGTCAGCATTTAGGAGAACTAATAAATCCGGCCAGATTCCTAGAAAGAAGAAATGCACCATCCAAAGTGGGATGAATGTCGTCTCTCCTGATCAGACCAGGTTTTCCCCAGAAAGTTTGCCAGTTATCAATGTAGCCCACGTCGTTTTCTGGACACCACCTAGACAACCAGCGGTTGAATGATGACATGCGGCTAAACTTGTCATCACTGGTCAGATCAGGCAGGGGACCAGAGAAAATTACAGAGTCCGATATTGTTTTAGCAAACTCACACACCGAAGCAACACCAACTTTGGTGACCTCTGATCGGCGTGACCGGGTGTCATTACCGCCAGCGTGAATAACAATCTTACTGTATTTACGCTTATCCTTAGCCAGCAGTTTTAGGTAGGATTCTATGTCGCCCGTTCTGGCCCCTGGTAGGCATTTAACTATGGTTCCTGGTTTCTTTAGTGCCACGTTTCTTATTACAGAGCTGCCAATAATTAAGGTCGGCTCCTCGGCGAGACTGTCGCTCAGAGGGGAAAATTTATTAGAAACGCAGATGGGTTGGTGGTGATCTGGGGGCTGAAATCTAGAGCTATGCTTACTACGAACCGTCACCCAGCCGGCCTGCTTAACCGGCTGTTCGAGTGCGGCTGTTTGTTCGCTACGTGAAGTTACTCTTTGTACTTTAACTGTAGTGTTCCAAGATATGTCAAGTAGCGGAATTAATCGGTCTGTTTTTGTACTCTTAGCTAAACGTTTACCAGAAGTCTAGTCCGGCTGCCAAGAAGCTGGACGTCACTAGCTTGCAATACACACCAATGGAGACACACAGATTCCTGTTGTAACGCACACACATCTGTGGCCCATAAAAAGGCCTGTTCATGGTATTGTTTTTAGAACTTGTTGCTTGTACCCGTTGTATGTTCAAGGTCTAATAAATGAGTTCTCGTTGGCATAGACAGAGGAACGATTCCTCCCCGAGTCTTCTTTCTTTTTAAGGTTTAATAGTTCAATAATCTCCCACAGTGGGAGGCTGACCATCTGGCGACCTGGTGCAGGGAGAACAACCTGGAGCTCAACGCTGTAAAAACAGTGGAGATGGTTGTGGACTTCAGGAAGAACTCAGCCCCAGCTACCCCCATCACCCTCTGTGACTCCACCATTGACACTGTGGAGTCTTTCCGCTTCCTGGGAACTATCATCTCCCAGGACCTAAAGTGGGAGCTGAACATCAACTCCCTCACCAAGAAAGCCCAGTAGAGGATGTACTTCCTGCGGCAGCTGAAGAAATTCAACCTGCCAAGGACAATGATGGTGCACCTCCTCCATCACCATCTGGTACGCTGGTGTCACCGCTAAGGACAAGAGCAGACTGCAGCGTGTCATCCGATCTGCAGAGAAGGTGATTGGCTGCAGTCTTCCATCTCTCCAGGACCTGTACGCCTCCAGGACTCTGAGGCAATCAGGGAAGATTGTGGCTGATCCCTTCACCCCAGTCACAGACTATTTCAGTCACTTCCCTCTGGCAGGAGGCTGCGGTCCATCAGGACCAGAACCTCATGCCACAAGAACAGTTTCTTCCCATCTGCTACCGGCCTTATGAACAAGGCCAAGAGGCCCCGTGACATTTGACACTGCCTCTCTCCCCCATTCAGGACTTACAAGCTTCTGTGTTACATTAGCGCACAGTCTACTGTGTATATAGCTTCTGTATATATATAAAACCCTTCTGTCCCATTATTTACTCTGGCATTGGTCCTTCACTGATCAGACTTTAATTTTGCCATTTTAGTCGCTCTAGAGATTTTTTTACTCTTGTGTAGAGTCTGATATGGCGTCTGAGAAGAGCCTGTTGCGGGCTTTTTTTATCCAACTTCCAGAATAGTCGGTGTTCTCTGACGCCTCAGAGGCAGCGGAGACTCAACAAAGTATCAGTTGAACAACAGCAGTGCGCGCAGCACGTCACGCACGCACTAGCCCAGAAGATTCGGCCCGAACCTCTCTTCATCAACTGACTAATGGAGCCTATAGAGGCAACTGCGGTAAATAGATAACTCATTTTACACATTGGGCGACTATAAGATCATATATGGGAAAGAAAAATATTAAACTTCAAAACTTCCGCAACTTGCGCATTGCACCTTTAATGAGTCGGTGAACAAAACATTTGAGTGAATTATTTAATTGTACTGATTCTAGTGATTTACGACACTCAAAAGAACCGGTGTTCCCATCACTATGAAGAATTACTTCTTATGATGGTAAATATGGTATCTTCACATCGTGAAGTTTGCAGACGACACAACCGTGCTGGGCCTGATCAGAGACGAAAACGACCGGGACTACAGAGAGGAGGTGGAGCAGCTGGTGGGCCGGTGCAGAGACAACAGCCTGATCCTGAACGTGGAGAAGACAAAGGAGATCATCGTGGACTTCAGCAAGAACCGGCCTCACCACGCTCCACTGCTCATCAACAGCTCAGCTGTGGAGGTGGTCAGCAGCACCAAATTCCTGGGGGTGCATCACAGACAACCTCACCTGGTCTGTGAACACCACGTCACTGGTGAAGAGGGCACAGAAGCGCTTGTACTTCCTGCGGAGGATGAGGAGAGCCCACCTGCCCCCACCCATCCTCACGACCTTCTACAGAAGCACCATAGAGAGCATTCTGACCAGCTGTCTCTCTGTGTGGTGTGGAGGCTGCAGCGCCTCCGACTGGAAGAACGTGAGGAGAGTGGTGAGGAAAGCAGAAGGGATCATCGGGCTCCTCTTCCCTCCATTAAGGACATTTCATCCCAGCACTGCGTGTCCCGAGCCCGTAACATCATCAGAGACCCCTCACACCCCCACCATGGACTGTTCTCCCTGCTGCCCTCTGGGAAGAGGTTCCACAGCATCCGCTGCAGGTCCACCAGGTTCTGCAGCAGCTTTTTCCCCATTGCCATCAGACTGTTGAACTGCTGGACTCTGCATCACATTTGCATGTAAGGATCGGAAACAGATGGAACTAGTGTTCAAACCAGACAAACAGTTTATTGAACTGAAGCGGGGCATTTAACGCCAACGTCAGCGGCAGGAAAACTGAGGACAGAGACAGTAGGTTAGTGACCACGTCTATCAGGAGGTGATTGTTCAGAAACGTGACGGTCACTAACCTCAGCTCAATGTCCAGAGTTGCCTTGGAGTCCGATGTAAATCCCTGTTTAGGCTGCACGGCGGTGACCGCTCTGGGCGTCCCAGACGCTGGTGCATCGGTAGTCGTTGGACAGGCGGATGGTCGGAGCCGTGGAGCGAACGGTGGCAGGATGATCAAAAGGATAATCCAGAATCGTGTCGGGGATGTGGTCCAAGGTCAGAGCCGGGTTGTCAGAAATCCGAAGAGGCGCCAGAGGATAATCCAAGACGGGGTCAAGTCACAGGTCCAAGGTACGGTACACAATCAGGCAAACAGAATGTAGAGGACAGGTCAGGCAAAAACGGATCCAGCAATCAGGTTATAGGGGTCGGACAGGCTCAGTGGTCGATAGAAGGAACTAGTCGGGATCAGGAAATCAGTATGAGTAAGAACGCTGGAAAATATCTAACCTAAGGCTTGAATAATCTGGCACTGCTGTCTGGTTTGGAAAGTGAATATATACTGTCCTAAGCAGATGGAACAGGTGAGCGGTAATGAGAACAGGCCGGAGTTAAACAGGTGTGTGGCATAGGTGATCAAACCACACCTCAGTGCCGAGATCCTGACATTGCATCCTTATTTTGCACTACAAATGTTGCTGAACTTTCATTATCCATTTGCCTTTTTGCACCATTATTTTTTGCACATAAACAATGGCTGAACATTCTTTTGTATACTGTTCTTGCACACTGTTTTTTCTCCTGTAGTGTTACATTCTGATCACTGCTGCACTTTATATTGTAATGCTGCCTATTCCACCTGCAATCCCTTTACACTGTCGTATGCTGTATGCAACGAAATTTTGTTCTGTATGCACTCTGTACATACAAAATGACAATAAAGTTTTCTAAGTCTGGTAGGAATTTTAAGCAATAACTGACTTCCCAGAGTTATTGAATAAGGAGACGGCGGAGTGATGAAGTTCCAGCACTTTTATTGAGAAACAGAGCAGAGGTCACATAGATGGAAAGTGATCGCACCCCACAGTCCGGCCGCCAGCCCGTCTGCCCTGTTTCTGATCCTCCCCACTTTCCAGCTCTCCCTACGCAGCATTTGGCCTTCAATCAGCAGACAGTGGAGCAGCCGGTCTCGTGTCTCCAGTGCTCACATGTCCGAGTGGCGTGAGGCCTTGGTGACTTTAGCATAATATTCCACTAACAGTAACACATGGCAGTAAAAATAAATACAGTTTACATGGTTTTCACTGCATTATGTATCGCAAAGAAAACTATCCTCATGAATTGGAAAAGTAAAGAAAATCTCAGTATCAATCAGTATAGAGATCTTTTGTTGGATCATATTAATCTAGAGACAGCATCTGCTTCCACATCTGATTGGTCTCTTTGGGCTCCTCTGATCAACGCCAAAGCTGTATTCAGCAGGGACTTATCCTGACAAAATGTCCCAATTCAGCCAAATAAACTCCAAAAGCTTAGAGATCATTCAGCAACTAAGTTCCTCCTCCTGCTGTCTTGATGTTCTACCCACAGTTTTCCTTAAGAAAGTTTTGCCTGTCATACCGTCTGAGTTGACTCAAATAATAAAAACGACCCTTCTGTCAGGTGTTTTCCCCCAGTCCCTAAAAACAGCTATTATCAAACCACTGTTAAAAAAGAACAATTTAGACAAACTACTACCCCAGCACTACAGGCCCATCTCAAACCTCCCCTTTATCAGTAAGATTATTGAAAAAGCTGTGTTTCAACAATTAAACACCTTCTTAACAACGACCAGCCGCTTTGATGTTTTCCAGTCAGGTTTCCTCACCACAGTACAGAGACCGCCCTTATCAAGGTGTTTAATGACATCCATATAAATACAGACTGTGGAAGAACCACCGTGCTGGTTCTGTTGGACCTCAGTGCAGCATTTGATACTGTTGATCACTCCATTCTGTTAGAGCGCCTGGAGAACTGGGTCGGCCTCTGTGGTACAGCTCTCCACTGGTTTAAATCCTACTTAAAGGACAGGGACTTTTTTGTATCAGTTGGTAACTTTACGTCAGAGATGACAAAAATCACATGTGGGGTTCCCCAAGGGTCCATTCTAGGTCCCCTCCTTTTCAATATCTACATGCTCCCTCTAGCTCAGATAATAAAAAACAACAACATCAGCTACCATAACTATGCAGACGACACACAGCTCTACATCACCATGTCACCAGGGGTCCGTTCTTCGTACGTCGCTAACTCAGTTAGAAGGATTTCATTGTTGACGATTTGGCATGATCTTGGATCGTTTGGTTCTTCGAAAGACATCCTGCACTTGTTGTCATAGCAACATGTGCGCCAGTTTAAGCCTGCTCGATTACACATGTCAGCTTAAATAATAATACATATGATTTAGCAATGGCATCTAGGTGTTATTCGATTGTATCTGTTGCTTTATGTCTGTTGGTTGTGCTGTTCTTTTTGCATCTCTCTTTCCAGGTGATGGAGCAGACGGAGAACGTTTTATCACTCTCTCCCTTTTATCTCTTCTTTCTTTCACCTCTTCTCTTTCTCTTTTTTTCTCTCTCTCTTCCTGTTCTTCCTTTACTCTCCCATTGTAGTGTCCATATAATTTGAAATTCTCCCTGCAGGAATCACAATAAAGCTATTTACAAGCATAAATCAAGTGGAGCACTATGGCAAAAGCTGTTCGCTCCACTTGTAAAAGCAAAATCTGTCGAGCTCTATCTGGCATTGAGACATCAATTCCTATTGCCACATTGCTAGACAGGACACTGGGAAAAAATACATAAATAAATAAATACAGTCATATTAAATAAGATATTGAAAAGTTCATTTATTTCAGCTACTCAATTCACTAAGGTAAAGGTGTTATATAGAGTAACACAACCTGATTATCTTTATCTGTTAATTAGAATTTTTTTACACCTTCAGCTAACATAAAAACAGCGTTTCAAATTAAAATATTGCAAAAGACCAATAAAAAGCCACATCTTTAATGCAGACATGGGGGCTTAGTAAAAAGTATGTTTAATACCTGCTCAAATGTTGTTTTTTCAAAGGGTACTTTTAATCTGACAAACAAGCCTTTTAGAAATGCATATTCTAATTTACTGAATATGACTGTAGCTCAAGACTTCATCGAAGCTTCAACTACCTTGAGTTTGCTTTGAAAATTAGTTCCCAATGACTTCCTAAATCCTTAATGTGGAGTTTAATTCAGTTCAATTCCGTTTCATTTATATAGCGCCGAATCACAACATTTCTTCCCAAGGCACTTTAAAAAGTCAAATTCAATCAAATCATCCAGACAGATTGGTCAAGAAATCTCCTCTCCGTGCCAAAAGCTGTATCATTTGGGCTGTTTTCCCCAGAGGACGACTCAGAAGCTCCAGCTCAGATCCTGAGACGCAAAGTTACCGCTGCCTTCATCCCTCAGTTCCCCACTGTACCTGTCAGCCACTCTCAGGCCTCTTAATGATCTCTCCACTTCTCAAAAGCAAAATGTGAACTTCAAAAGTCTTGTCTCTTTTTCTCACAGCTGTGTTCCACTCTGGTGATGGCCCAGAGATGACCTGTGGAGAAGGACAGAGATTTAGCTCAGATTTACTGGTTCAGAGGCTCATCAGAGAAGTCAGCGCTGCCCTCAGACGGGATGTCTGCAGAATACTAACAGGATCCTTCACTGAAGCCCGAAGGGGCAGCACTCATGGGCTTTATACATCAGATCTGACACAGGACAGCAGACCATTACCTTTTATTATGTAGTGTACACTGGGAAAGTATTCATACTCACCAAAATTTCAATTATATCCCATTTCCCAACCAACAGCACAGCGTTCTTAGACCAACAACAAAAGAGTCATGGTTCATTGTGCAGCCAGACTCAGCCAGTTTAAATATTTATTAACTTATAACATTGAAGAACTGGAGAGCATCTAACTGGAACAGTTAAAAGCAACAGGAGGACTGGCAAACTGGGCATGTAGGAACTGGCAATAGAGGAGGGATAGATGAACGTGTGTAGATGAATGTGAAGAGCAGAGGTACTATAATTAAGATCTTACAGAACACAAGAGGAGCTAAATAAACAGAAAGCTTCAGTGTATCACCAATTATCAACACATCTGGCAGACAAATAATTTAAACCAATAGAAATAAGAAAGTAAGTAAACCATTTGTGATAAAACCAAAGTTACCAGCAACCCAAAGTGGTCAACTTACAAGAATAATAAAAGAAAAAAACACACATACCCACAAATCATGACAAAACTAGAACATAATTATTAGGAACAAAGATGATTCATGGTTTTCAAAAAATTTTATTTAAAAAAAATGTGAAACGTGTGGAGTGCATTTATGTTCAGCCTTCCTGAGTGAGAACTTCAGCTGAAGGTCTTCCACCAGCTTTGAAGGTCTACAGCAGGAACATTTTGCTTCTTCATTGCTAAGAAGTTCAGGATCAGACAGATTAAATGGAGAACATCTGTGGGCATCAGTGTTCAAGGGTTACCACAGATTAGGTCTGGACTTTGAGTGGGACATTCTCTGACCTAAACCATGCCATAGTATCTCTGTATATTTAGGGAGGTTCTCCTGCTGGAAGGAGAACCTCTACCTCAGTCTCAGGTCTCCTGCAGCCTTTAATTTTCTCCCAGGTTTGTCCTGGATTCAGCTCCATCCATCTATCAACTCTGACCTGTCAGGTTTTGATTTGTGGATGTAACCAAAGTGTGGACAAGAGCTCGGGAGCCACATGGATTATGTTGGTTTATTGTGAATAAATAGAAAATAAAAAATTTACAGCCAGACAGATGAAAACAAGGATTAGGAATATGACAAGGAGAAGACCGGACGGGGGTAGCATAACGGAGGACCTGACATTGAGTGTGGCTAAACTGGCTGCATAAGAGGAGGAAGCCAAGGGACAGCAGGTGGAGCAATTAGCACAGATGAAAACTGTAAAGGTAATTAGGCTGAGAGAGAAAGGAAAATGATCTGACTGGGGCAGTAGAAGAGCAAAACCTACTGAATTTTAATAGTAAAATGTATGAAATGAACATACATGCGTTCAATCAAACCAGAGAGGATGTAATACATATAAATACAACAAATAATAACACAACAAACTGCATTAATGCCACTAACCTTCTCAGATGCCAGGAGGTTGCGCTGGCTCTCAGGATTTATCTTGGCGGCTAAGTCTGGAAGATCTGAATCACTTGGTGACTGATCCAAATCTTGACAGGGCAAAAGCTAGCGGGCTAGTGGTTGTTAGTTCAGGGGTCATGCACAGGGAAACAGACCACAGGGCAGGGGTTTCCAGAAAGGCAAGGCAATAGGGTAATCTGGGATCCAGACGATCAATAACAGGAGGCACCTGCACCGTGCAGAGGTATCCAAGCCGGGTAGAGACAGGTCCGAGGTCCAGGCCTGGGTCGTACGCAGCCGGTCGGAGAATCCAGAAAAAGGCAGAAGCAGACAGGCTTGGTCGACAGGCAAGGCAGGAGGTAAGTCTCCAGAGACCAGAAGCCGACAGGAGTATCCGACCGGGGCAAGACAGGCAGGAGCAAAACCAGAATAAGACAGGTCAGTAACAGGAGACCAGAACAAGGAACGCTGGACGTCTACTCACACAAAGGCTTTCAAAAATCTGGCACCTACACACTGGGAGAGCCAGGAATGTATAGCACTACTCCTGGGTGCAGCAGCTCCCAGTAATCAGAGCGTCCGCAGGTGTAAGCACTCAGACAGGATTTCAGGTGAATCACGGGGAGCAGGGAGTGACGTCATGGGACTGCAACAGCAGCATCTCAGGCAGCAACAGACAGGAATCATTGCAAATATTCTATAGATTTGAAACATACATCATCAACAATATTGTCATCTTCTGCGGCAGACCTGAAATATAAATAAGCTTATCTGAAAGGAATTAACTACATGTTGCAAGAGAGCAAGATAACAACTGAAGATTTGGATAGTGCACAATTAGAACCACAGCAAAAAATAGGTTTAGGGTCCCATGTATTGTAATCAATAACAAACTTCTACTACTTATTCCTATAATAAACCCTGAGATACTCTTAATATCTAATAACTATAAACACAGTTGACCAAACTTAAGTTATTTAGAATAAAGTGACAATGTAAGAAGATGTATTTTCCCTTTTAAATATTTTCTCAATTATGGCATGATTGTAATATTCAATAAATGACTGTCATGATTAAACTGTTTACATACATATGATCTTAGATTACCCGTACCTTCTTTCACTTGACTACATCAGCTCCGGGGCTGGGCTGGGGCCTGCAGCTAAAGTCTGTATGGTCCGGCTACTTCCCGCTCGGTCCGGGCTCAGATGGTACCGTCGTAGGCAGCGGCCCACGGCTGTGCGGTGCTGAAACACCAAGCAATTCTTAAGGTGAGAACAAAATGAAAACAGGCCAACTCAAAATGTTCAGAGCACAGAGCAGGCGCAGCGGAGGCCTCGGTTCATGAGTCCGTCTGACCTGCTTACCGTCACTGAGGATCCTCAGAAAACCGTCCTTGTTTGAACAAAAAACCTGCAAAACAATGCGACGGCATAACCGACACTTACAGCCAACAAAAGTGAAAACTTCAGCAACTGTCTGCTATGAAGTTGCTGTTCTTGGGGTCAACAACCCCGGAAGCGGTTCTCGTGCTTACTTCACTTCCTCAGCCACAATGCGCTGCTACTGTCCTTTCATATTGGCCGCTGTTTTCATAATTTTTTTATTTTTTGATTAAACGATGTTATGCAGGTGTGGTAAATCATTGGGGATCACAAAACATGGCAAAAAAGCTCATCAGCACTTTAAGGCAAAGCCACAATAATCTAGTTCAATCAAGGTAGGATGTACTGTAAATTATCAGGAGCCAAATTTTAAGTTTAACCAATTTTTTTTTTAGAAAATTATAAGTTTAATTGCTATGGCATTAAATTAAAATAGGATTTGTCAATTTTACCCAAATCCCAGCGTGACTGATGCTTTTTTATAACAATATTCGCATTTTCTGTGAACATGAATTTTGATTTGCTGGAAGTCAAAATGTGAAAGATTAACTGAAATGAACACTTGGTATATTTCAAACTGAGTGGAATTAGTCTGAGTTGACGTAAGCCTTTTCAAATAAATAAACTTTTCAATATTTAATTTACTGGGATACAGCTGTGTAGATTAGACATTTAACTTAATTGGTTGTTTGCAATTTACCCAAAAAGTCAAACATCATAGAATTGACCTAAAATTACTAATTGATGCCGGTATGTTGGTGTCTAATAAGAAAAATCAATCGCCATCTTCTTTCTAACACTGTTTTTCATGTTATCTAAAGATACATTTTCACTGATTATCTGACATCCTGTCGCTAAGCGTGTTTCCAAACAGTAATGAAGATTTCTCTGAGGATCCAATCTGCTGCACTAATTGCTCTGTGGTAATAAAATCATTAGCTAGCGTTCCACTTGATTTCTGAATAATCGGTCATATAAAGCCGCAGAATGAGTGTCTCTCTTCAATTAGCTCCCACATTAGTCAAGGTTAAAACAACGTAATGGCTCTTATTAATCTCTTTACAAGAAAAAAACAGCTTGAAATGCACTAAACCTTCTTTGAACCACAATACACCTTAATGGAGGGACTTTATTTTCTTCCTCCATAAAAAACTTGGAGTGCATTTTTCATCAATAGATACGTTAAAAAAAAGATAAGTCAAGCTACTGTTTTTCCAACGTTTCTCTGTTTCCCTTGCAACAGGAGTCATTTTATAATAAATCATCCTGATGCATCTCAATAATCCAGGTAGAAAACTCAATTAATTGAGCAGGTCTTCGGGACTGGTTGTTCTTTGTTGAAACGTTTCAACAAAGAACCCATCCAGAGGACTGACTCAACTTTTTTTAATTTCAAGTAAATCTTTAAAAGATCAAAACTATGCGGTGGCCTTTGTAAAGTTACACAGTCACAAATTAACAGCAATATATCAGGTTATATAGCCACAAGACAAAAAATAGAGGTAAATTTTTGTCATGCATATATCTATAGATCTCACAGTTCCAAACCAAAGATTTAATTTGTAAGCAAAATATTTAGTTTACAAACAAAATATTTACTACTACCTTCTTACTTCAAGGCTGGACTATTGTAATTCTTTACTATCAGGAAGTCCACAAAATGCAGTTCAAAGTCTTCAGCTGATCCAAAATGCTGCGGCAAGAGTTCTGATGAAAATCAACAAGAGGGATCATATTTCTCCAATTTTAGCTTCCTTCATTGGCTTCCTGTTAAATCAAGAATAGAATTTAAAATTCTTCTTCTAACGTATAAAGCCCTTAATAATCAAGCTCCATCATATATCAGAGCTCTGATTACCCCTTATGTTCCTAACAGAGCACTTCGCTCTCAGACTGCAGGTCTGCTGGTGGTTCCTAGAGTCTCTAAAAGTAGAATGGGAGGCAGATCCTTTAACTATCAGGCTCCTCTCCTGTGGAACCAACTCCCAGTTTTGGTCCGTGAGGCAGACACCCCGTCTACTTTTAAGACGAATCTTAAAACTTTCCTTTTTGACAAAGCTTATAGTTAGAGTGGCTCATGTTACCCTGAGCTATCTCTATAGTTGTGCTGTGATAGGCCTAGGCTGCTGGAGGACATCAGGGTCTAATTTTCTCACTCTGCTGAGTTCTACTGTTCTTCATTCTACGGTTCTCCAGTTTTGCATTGTATTACATTGAAATGACTGTCGTCATTTCAGCTTTTAACTTTTTGCTCTCTCTCTTTTTCTTCATAGTAGGTACACCTGGTCTGACGTTCTGTTAAATGTGACATCATCCAGGGAAGACAGATCACCACTATTACCATCTAATGTAGAACAGATTACTGGATCAATGTGAGCTTCTGTGCTTGTTTGTCTCTCTTGTTGTGTCTCTGCTCTGTCTTCTGTAACCCCCAGTGGGTCGAGGCAGATGACCGTTCATACTGAGCCTGGTTCTGGTTCTGCTGGAGGTTTTTCCTTCCCGCTAACGGGTGGTTTATCTTTCCACTGTCGCTTCATGCTTGCTCAGTATGAGGGATTGCTGCAAAGCCATGGACAATGCAGACGACTCTCCCTGTGGCTCTACGCTTCTCCAGGAGTGAATGCTGCTTGTCGGGACTTTGATGCAATCAACTGGTTTCCTTATATAGGACATTTTGACCAATCTGTATAATCTGACCCAATCTGTATAATATGATTGAACTTGATTTTGTAAAGTGCCTCGAGATGACATGTTTCATGATTTGGCGCTATATAAATAAAATTGAATTGAATTGAATTGAATTGAACTGGACTGGAGCAGGAGATGGCAAGAGCAGGTGGACCGGAGAGAACTGGAGGACTAAAGGTGCTGCGCTGTGGAGCCAGGAAGCCTTCAGAGTAGGTAGGTTAGCGCTGGGGTAGAGGTGGAGCTGGAAGCGCAGCAGAGAGATTACTTGGAGTGCTGGAGTATCAGCCGAACCAGCAGCACAGCATAGAGAGTACTTGCAGCGCCGGAGAAGCAGCCGAAGAAAACGGGAACTCTGGCAGGCAGACGTAGTGAACTCTGACAGGCAGACGAGTGAAGAACTGGCAGGTAGATGAAGTGAGCTCAGGCGGGACAAGGTAAGGATGAGGTGAGCAGTAATGAGCCGACGATTCGACGGGGAAGAGCTGACAGAGGAGAGTCTTTATAGTAGTGCTAACAGGTGGATTAAGTCCCAGCTTGATAGGTGATGGTGATTACTGACGTGTGGAACTGGAGCTGTACAGTAGGCGGAGAGTGCCGTGAATATGTCCATGGTGCAGCAGGCAAAGCTGCACCATGACACTTGATGCAACCTGCTGGGTTTCCTTAGAGAGGAAACCTTCTGACCAACCTGGAGGATTTGATGGAATCTGACTTTGGAAAGAGCCTTGAGATGACATGTTGTGGATTGGAGCTATATGAATAAACTGAAATTAATATTTAGCTAATTAAATATAATTAGCTAAATATACAGAGTACAGAGGGCACAGAAGTGACTGTACTTCCTGCGGAGGATGAGGAGAGCCCACCTGCCCCCGCCCATCCTCACGACTTTCTACAGAAGCACCATAGAGAGCATTCTGAGCAGCTGTCTCTCTGTGTGGTGTGGAGGTTGCAGTGCTTCCGACTGGAAGAACGCGATGAGAGTGGTGAAGACAGCAGAAGGGATCATCGGGGCTCCTCTTCCCTCCATAAAAGACATTTTATCTCAGCGCTGTGTGTCCCGAGCCCATAACATCATCAGGGACCCCTCACACCCCCACCATGGACTGTTCTCCCTGCTGCCTTCTGGGAAGAGGTTCCGCAGCATCCGCTGCAGGTCCACCAGGTTCTGCAAAAGCTTTTTCCCTGTTGCCATCAGACTGTTGAACTGCTGAACTATAAACTATAAACTCTGCACAACATTTGCATATTTGCACATTTGCATCACTGCATCTCTATCTAGCATTACAAATGCTGCCGAACTCTCAGTTTCTAAATGCATTCTTGCACAAATGCCCTTTGCACAATCAATTCTGCACATACAAATGGTTTTTAGAAATACTCACCTGTACACTGTGATTTTTCTCCTGCATTGTTTACATTTCAATTGTTTACTTTTAAATCACTGCTGCACCTCACAATGTGATTTTTCTCCTGCATTGTTTACATTTCAATTGTTTACTTTTAAATCACTGCTGCACCTCATACTGTAATCTAATTTACTGTAACCTACAAGCTGTATGCAACGAAATTTCGTTCTGTACACACCCTGTGCATACAAAATGACAAATAAAGTTGTCTAAGTCTAAGTCTAGTAAGCAGGAACTTATATTTTCAGATAATTTTTCAGGACATTTTTTAGCAAATTCTTCAGGTGAAAAACATTCGAATCTGGGCCTACAGCCATTTGAAAATGAACTATAAAGTGCTCGATCTCTGCTCTCCGAACATTTTCAATAATTTCCTCGAGGTGGTCTGTGCTTATCAGTCATGTCACGCAAAGGATTGTGGGATACCTTAAGGCTCTTTAGCACCAGTAAGGGACATCGCGGGGTTCCTAGGCTAAACTAGAACCCTTTAAGGACAATGCCACGGAAACTTTTATTCAAGCTTACTCTGATACTTCAACATTGGGCTGCAACTCAGTAGATAAGCTAGTAGATAACTTTCAGTCTAAAGTCTCAGACATCATTGACTGCATTACTCCAGTTAAAGTGAAAGTTCTTTCCGGGAAGGAAAAATCTCTTTGGAGAAATGCTCCAGCAGTTAGAGGTGAAAAAAGGGAATGTAGGAAAGCTGAACGTAGGTGGAGAAAGAACAGACTGCAGGTTCACTATGACATCTATGAAGAGAGACTTTACAGATATAACTTACAATTAAAAATGCAAGAGAATCTTTCTTCTCTGAAATCATTAAGAAAAACATTAACAATGCTCGTGTCTTATTTGCCACAGTCGACAGGTTAACAAATCCTCCTGTGTCCGTGACTTCTGAACTCCACTCCACCAGGGCCTGCAATGAATTTGCTAACTTCTTTACTGAGAAAATCCTAAAGATCAGAGGATCAGTTTGTACATCCATATCAAAACCAGAACCAAAGCCGTATCCAGGAGGAACCTATCCTGACAAAATGTCCCAATTCAGCCAAATAAACCACAAAAGCTTAGAGCAGATCATTCAGCAGCTAAGTTCCTCTTCATGCAGCCTTGATGTTCTCCCCACAGCTTTCTTTAAGAACATTTTCCCTGTCATAGCGTCTGAGTTGACTCAGATAATAAACACGTCCCTTCTGTCAGGTGTTTTCCCCCAGTCCCTAAAAACAGCAATTATCAAACCACTGCTGAAAAAGAACAATTTAGACAAACTTCTACTCCAGAACTACAGGCCCATCTCAAACCTCCTTTATCAGTAAGATTATTGAAAAAGCTGAGTTTCAACAATTAAACACCTTCTTATCAATGACCAGCCGCTTTGACGTTTTCCAGTCAGGTTTCCTCACCACAGTACAGAGACCGCCCTGATCAAGGTGTTTAATGACATCCATATAAATACAGACTGTGGAAGAACCTCAGTGCTGGTTCTGTTGGACCTCAGTGCAGCATCGATACTGTCGATCACTCCATTCTGTTAGAACGCCTGGAGAACTGGGTCGGCCTCTCTAGTACAGCTCTTAACTGGTTTAAATCCTACTTGAAGGACAGGGACTTTTTTGTATCAGTAGGTGACTTTACATCAGAAATGACAAAAATCACATGTGGGGTTCCCCAAGGGTCCATCCTGGGTCCCCTCCTCTTCAATATCTACATGCTCCCCTTAGCTCAGATAATAAAAAACAACAACATCAGCTACCATCACTACGCAGACGACACGCAGCTTTACATCACCATGTCACCAGGTGACTATGAACCAGTTCAAACACTGAGTAAATGCCTAGAAGAAATCAATGCCTGGATGAGACAAAATTTTCTTCAATTGAATAAAAACAAAACAGAAGTAATAATATTTGGACCAATAGAGGAGAGATCAAAAGTTAGCTCACAGCTTCAGCTGCTTCAGTTAGGAACCACTGATCAGGCCCGAAATCTGGGTGTAGTGATGGACTCAGACCTGAACCTCCAAAAGCATCTGAAGACAATTACAAGATCGGCTTTCTATCACCTGAAGAACATTTCCAGGATTAAAGGACTAATGTCTCAAAAGGATCTGGAAAGACTAATCCATGTGTTTATTTTTAGTCGAATTGATTACTGCAACGGTGTTTTCACAGGTCTGCCTAAAAAGTGGATCAGACAGCTGCAGCTGATCCAGAACGCTGCTGCCCACATCCTCACTAAGACTAAGAAAGTAGAACACATAACCCCAGTTCTAAAGTCCTTACACTGGCTCCCTGTATCTCAGAGAATAGACTTTAAAATACTTCTGTTAGTCTATAAATCCCTGAATTAGCACCTAAATACATCACAGACTTGTTATCAGTGCATCAACCATCCAGACCACTCAGGTCTTCTGGCTCCAGCCTTCTCTGCGTACCTAGAACCAGAACTAAACAAGGAGAAGCAGCATTTAGTTCCTACGCTCCACTTATCTGGAACAAACTTCCAGAAAACTGTAAAAGTGCGGAAAACCTGAGTTCTTTTAAATCAAGATTAAAAACACATTTGTTTAGGACTGTTTTTGACTGTTCTAGTTAAATTGTTTTACTGAAACGTCATTAGTTCAACTTTTTTTTTTAGTCCAACTGTTTATTGATGTTCTATTTTGTTTCTACATTTTATTCCTACTTGCTTATATTCTGTTTTATTTTCCTGTATTTTAATCATGTAAAGCACTTTGCATTGTCTCTGTTTGTGCTATACAAATAAATTTGCCTTGCCTTGCCTAGATGCGAGAAGAAGTTCCTGTCCCTATCTCCTTCCTTACTGACTGCACTATTCAGACAGCACTTATCATGGCGACCGCTGATACTCTTCTACTTTGGCTAAAGAGTCCTTAGTCAATAAGGGTATTCGGATGGAGCCCCAGCCTTCTTTAAAACCTGTGCACCACCTTTTTCTGGTCCCCCTTCACACAGCAGGTTATCATAGAATGGTTTCTACCCTTCTGCTTCCAACTTTACTTGACAGTTTGAAAAATATAATTATTTAAATTTTTCACAAATACTTTTTGTTATACAGAAGTGTAAACAAACAAAATCAGATTTAAAGATCCACCGGACATGCCGGATTCTGCCAGAAATATGCAACAGCAGGCAGCAGTTTTTGTCCCACACCCTCATGGCTGGTTGCTTGTCGTCATTTCAACTTTCTGTTCTCTCTCTTTTTTCTTCATAGTAGGTACACCTGGTCTGGCGTTCTGTTAACTGTGACATCATCCAGGGAAGACAGATCACCCGCTATTACCATCTAATGTAGAACAGATCACTGGATCAATGTGTGCTTCTGTGCTTGTTTGTCTCTCTTGTTGTGTCTCTGCTCTGTCTTCTGTAACCCCCAGTTGGTCGAGGCAGATGACCGTTCATACTGAGCCTGGTTCTGGTTCTGATGGAGGTTTTGCCTCCCCGTTAACGGGGAGTTTTTCTCTCCACTGTTGCTTCATGCTTGCTCAGTATGAGGGATTGCTGCAAAGCCATGGACAATGCAGACGACTCTCCCTGTGGCTCTACGCTTCCCCAGGAGTGTGTTATGCCAGACGCTGGTTGAATATGCTTATTATTATTATTATTAATTATAATTTGGTATTATAATTTAAATAATAAATCATTCAACTCAAAATTCCGCTATAACAAAATATAGTTCAAATGGTGGTGATGTTAGCTATAAGCTTGTAAGTATTTATACCACTAATGCATTAGTTAATTTGCTGTTATGAACTCATTTATGCTGGAATAAATGATCTGGTCGGACTTGTGACCGACGAGGTTTATCCGGCAGGCTGTGAGAACCCCAATGTAACTGCAATTAGAGTTTAAATCCTTATTCCCTATCACCATCCAATGATATTGTCTCTGTATTAATGTCAGATGTTAACTCCAAAGGAGGTTAGCTCTGATTTCTGAATAACCAGGCAACTGTGAATTGGATTGAACACAAAACAATGTCTATTCCGCAGACATTGAGGCAAATAAATTGGTTTTATTGAACCAAAAGCAATTCCCTGTTACAGTAATTCTCTGATTCAACAACTTTGGAATTCTTACTCACTACTAGAACTAAAACATGCAAAATATATATGTGGAAATAAAAGAACAAAACAAAAATAAACAATGGATTAAAATGAGCGGTTAGCAGATCTTAACTCAACTCACAGTGGTTTAACACCACACTCAGAACATCGGCATTTGACGTAGCAGCATTGACAGACAGAACAGCTCTGAGAGTCCCACCGGACGCTTTGATGTCTTATAGAGCCATCAGCTAAGCTTCATACAGTTCAGTCATCCGACACCCTCCCAAGATGGCTGCTACGATGACGTATGGTCTACCAATCGGGGGTTTTCAGCTGACGTCACGCTCACGTGACTACTCTGCGCGTCCGCCATATTGGGTGGCAGTCGTTTCGCACCATTGACCCGCATTGTATTACGCATTAGGCAGTATTGGAAGTGAACAATGGTGAAAACGTGTTTAATGGTTGGTTGCACGGCCCGTGGAGGTGGAGATCAACGCTCTTTCTTTCGCCTACCAGCCGTGATAGTGAATCTGTGCGAAAAAACAAAACAGCTCTCTGAACAACGCCGTCACCTATGGCTGACACGGATATCCAGGGCCGATTTGGACGGTGTTAAGCTGGAATACGCCAGAGTCTGCGGTGCTCACTTTGTCACAGGTAATTAACTGTTAAGTATTTAAAACATGTAAACCGTTGCTGTATTGTGGGCTGTAACAGCGCAACACATGATCGCCATGGGAAAAACATAGAAACGGGTTAATTTTCCACCGCTTTCCTGCCTGGAGGCGCAACCACGGAGAACAACTGTTAGAGATAACAAAGAGTCGTCGGCCCGCTTGGATCGCGGCTGTAAGACGACCGAACATAACTTTCCACAGTATCCCGATGTCAATGAGTGTGTGTTCTAAACGTTTGAAACACATAGCAGCTAGTTAAAAGTACATTACATGCGTGAGTGGTTGTTAGCACTAACAGTTAGCATGTGCCAGAGCCCGTCTGAGCACAGCTTACCTTTGAACGAGTTGCTGTGTTCCCACTGTTTGCTGGCTTTATGATCTGCCGCTCCTGAACCCATCCATTCATAAACTGCACATGAGACTCAAAGGACTTTGAGTCTCATGCGCCTATACTTCAGAACTGTTCTGAAGTATAGGCGCTCACACCACAAACAAGGTAGCCGAAGACGTCTGATATGCAAAGTGACGTCCGCGCTACTTCCGGGTTATGCCGGTAGGCTTTTGCCGGCGTAAATACGGTAAATACAACTTAATTTTGCACTGGTCATTGTTCTGCTTAAATAATTAAAGCAGCGAGCGGCGTCGATCGGCCCTGCAGCCAAGCGCCTTCGCGCACCGCCGGCCGCCAGCCACCGCAGAAGCATGCGCCGCATTTGCGTCGGATTGTTTACATTTTTACCATCTTATTAAAACTCACCCGTCCACGTATGATGGCGATTTCCTTGATGTACATAACTTCGACATCTCGTACCCAACCAGATGTGAACTGGTTGTGAGCCTCTAGACCCTTGTAAGCTCTCATTTCCTCGAGAGTGTGCAGAGGGTTTTCACCGAACACCAGGTAATGCACTATGTCGCCGTGCTCTACATTTGGCCAATCATCAGGATTAGTGCTAAACAAGGCACCGTGGAAGGCATAGGGGTCCATATGGTCGATCACGGAACATTTCCTCAGATAGACGTCCTTATCTGGTCGCTCTAGCGTGCTGGCGTACTTATCCATTCTCGATACGAAAATACGTGTAGGACAACTAGAGATAAGGAAGTGTACCACCCAATATGGCGGACCGGAAGTTGGCCAGTGACGTCAGTGAAAACCCCCTATTTGCGTGATGCGTGAGGGGAGGTCCAAATGACGTAACCACGCTTATGCTGATGGGGTAAGGCCTCGCTTCGAGAGGGCGCGGCTAACTGGGAGTTTAAAGCAAAGACCGCGGAATGAGCTTGGACAAAAAGATTAAATTTGCTGATAAGGGGAAGCGAAAAGAGAGAGGGGGAAAGCATGGAAGAAGATGGAAAATAACTGAAGCAATGACCCACGGCGGGGTTATTGATGAACCACAATCAACACAGCAAAATCAATTGTAAAATGCATGCACATACAAATAAAACATTCAGCAAAATAATTCCAACTTCGTCGTGGAATAAAAGCATTAACCTACACCTACAAAGTTCTAACGTCTGCCCAGGCACTTCTAAACATCCTATGGATGGAAAAGAAATAAAAGGGGAGAACCCCGTTACTTTGAGGTGGTCCCGAATGAAAGTCCCGGCTTCGATCCGGAGCGCTCCGGATCACGCGGCGTCCTGAACGCACCAGAGCAGGCAGCGGCAGGGGCGGGCGAGGAGGCTCTTTCGTCTCTTCCTCCGGGCTCAAACAGTCGCTTTTGCTCGGCCCAGCAAAGCGTAGTCCTCTTTCGATCACTGGGAGATAAGGCGGCTTCCAGTATTTGATCAGAGGGAATTAAAGGTACCTTTTTAAGTCGACCTCCTGTGTCCGCACAGGGAATAGTTTTGCTACGGTAATCTTCGAACCAGCAAAGAGTTATCGAGCACGTGGCGTGGGGGTTACCCCAACGAAGTGAAACAGCTGTGTGTCTTCTCGGTTGGCAGCGCGCCAGTGAAGAAGGCAGAATGCCGTCTTCGGCTGTGTTTTATAGCTGTCACCATAGCAACCTTATCTCGGTCGGCGGCCATTTTGGGGCCGTGTTGCATGATGGGAGTCGGTGGCCATTTTGACCACCTTGCATCATGGGAAATGCAGTCCGTCATGTCCCGAACTAATGCAAGTTTGTCGCGTCCTGACATGGCACAACAAGTGAATGCTGCTTGTCGGGACTTTGATGCAATCAACTGGTTTCCTTATATAGGAAATTTTTGACCAAATTGTATAATCTGACCCAATCTGTATAATATCATTGAATTTGACTTTGTAAAGTGCCTTGAGATGAAATGCTTCATGAATTGGCGCTATATAAATAAAATTGAATTGAATTGGTGTCGTTGGAAAATAGAGGCTCTTACCTTTCCAACATGGGGTCGAAGGTCATTCTCTGACCATTTGCGGTGACATAGTTTCCGTGCGTAACACAGGTATGCTCCGTGCGTAAAATCTTTCGATACGGCTGCAAGCGCAGATTGCTCTGTTTGTTCATTAATCTTTTCGGTGTTGTTTTCTCTCGTGATCATCAAATATAGTAATGGCACAGAAGAAGAAAATTACTGTTTAAGAAGCCTTAGAGGATTTATTTTGGCTATTTTTGTGATACAGTTGGAAAGAGTCTCTTGTAATCAGAAGGTTTTGATCTCAATGAGTTTTTCACCTGGTTAATAAAAGGAATCTATATATAAGAAGCTGAGTAAAGATCTCTGATGACACAAAGCAGCATGATTACAGCTGTCAGTCCCACTTATGATGATGAAACAGTTTTCCTACTCCACCAAGACACATTAAACAGCAGCTCACGTACTAAGTGGCCCAGTTCTGTTCTCCAATCTGTGCTCGCTCCCTGCTTTCCTCTCAACAGGATATGAAAGATCAGGAGATGCCAGAAGCCCACCACAGGCGGGGGCGATGGTAATCGGTTCTGCTAAACATCGGCTGCTGGTCATTCAAGATGTCAGAGGGAACCTATGTATTTATCCTCAAATCATTGGTGCCTACACAGAATAACCAGCTGAGACAAGAGAGTTGGTCCTGATGGTGCCACTTGGTTTGTGGATGAGACAGGGTGATATTTAGAAAGACCTGCCACCAACTTTTTTTTAATCACAGCTATAAATGCATCAAATAGCAACACGTACTTCGTTTTGCTTTCCATCCATTTTCCATCCTAGTCCCATAAAGATCTGATAATATTTAAAACCAGATGCTTTGATATTCAATAACGGAAGCTGCAGCACATTTTCTTAGGCAAGGCAAATTTATCTGTATAGCACATTTCAGTACAAAGACAATGCAAAGTGCTTTACATGATTAAAACATAGGAAAATTGTCAAGAACTGTTCTGTTAAACCCAAATTCAGCCACACACAGAGTTTCGTCTTCAGCAGTTTATTGAAAAGTGATGAATAGTGGATGAGGTGAACCAGAGAGTTGAACGGATCTGGAGCAGGTGGATGATGGCGGCGGGAGCGGAAATAGCTGGAGGACTGTGGGTGCTGCACAGAGAGCCAGGCGAGCGCAGGGAGCCAGGTAGCCCACTGGGCTGAATGGAGAGCGCACAAGTCCCCGGGAAGGCCAGCAGCACAGTGAGAGTTCTTGGTGCTGGAGAACAGCAGGCAGGCACAAGGAGGGTGAGTGCAGCAGGCTTGAGGCAAGGGAAACGGCGAGGAAGGCGGCGAGGGACGTGAGGCGAAGGCTGGAGCAGCAGGTGAGCGGAGTTGAGAGACGTTCCAGCGGGGATGAGCAGACTGGAGAGAGTCTTTATAGTAGGGCTTGCAGGTGGACTGAGTTTCCTTAATTAATGACGGCAGGTGGAAGTGATCAGGTGTGGAGTGGAAGCTGGGTTGTATGGAAGGAGGAAGGTGCCAGAAACTGTTCAGGGTGAGGCAGGCAAAACTGAACCCTGACAAAAATAAAAACAGAATAAAAGCAAGTTGGAATAAAATGTGGAAAAATTTAAACAAAATAAAACACGGGGAAATGGAAACTAAAAGCAAATATTTAAAAAAAAACAGTTGAACTACAAACTTAAACTAATGATGATTCAGTAAAACAGTTTAACTTAGAACAGTCAAAGATAATCCTAAACAAATGTTACCCTGAGCTACCTCTATAGTTATGCTGCTATAGGCTTAGGCTGCTGGAGGACATCAGGGTCTATTTCTCACTCCGAGTTCTCCTACTGTTCTTCAATTAAGCATTGCTTGTCATCATTTCTGCTTTAACATTCTGTTCTCTCTCTTTTTTCTTCATAGTAGGTACACCTGGTCTGGCGTTCTGTTAGCTGTGACATCATCCAGAGAAGACAGATCACCACTATTACCATCTAATGTAGAACAGATTACTGGATTAATGTGTGCTTCTGTGCTTGTTTGTCTGTCTTGTTGTGTCTCTGCTCTGTCTTCTGTAACCCCCAGTGGGTCGAGGCAGATGACCGTTCATACTGAGCCCGGTTCTGGTTCTGATGAAGGTTTTGCCTTCCCGTTAACGGGGAGTTTTCCTCTCCACCGTCGCTTCATGCTTGCTCAGTATGAGGGATTGCTGCAAAGCCATGGACAATGCAGACGACTCTCCCTGTAGCTCTACGCTTCTCCAGGAGTGAATGCTGCTTGTCGGGACTTGGATGCAATCAACTGGTTTCCTTATATAGGAAATTTTTGACCAATCTGTATAATATGATTGATTTGACTTTGTAAAGTGCCTCGAGATTACATGTTTCATGAATTGGCGCTATATAAATAAAATTGAATTGAATTGAAAGGACGGGTCCCCCTTTCGCTGCCTACCCGTCGAAAAAATTTGATCAATAGCATTGAGAGACCAGCTTACCAGATCCATGGTTTTCAGAGTTCGGGTGATATGAAGAAAGTGCTCAGAAAGACACGACATAGCAGCAGAAGCAGGAGAGGGGGGAGTGCGGGTGAAGAGCTGGAGAGGAGAGAAAAAACACGAGCGACCTCGAAGAGAGACAGAACAGAACTCTTTACTATATATATGCTTCCGATCGGCAAAATTATCAGACAGCATGGGATTAATTTCCACTGTTATGCTGATGACACTCAGCTATATCTATCCATAAATCCTGATGAATCCAATCAATTACTTCGACTGCAGTCATGTCTTGTTGACATCAAAAGCTGGATGACTTTAAATTTCCTGACAAGACCGAAGTTGTAATCTTTGGACCAGTGTCCTCAATAAATAAATGTCTTAATCAGGATGACATTAACTTGGCCTCTGGTAATAAAGTAAAAAATCGGTGTTATTTTTGACCAAGACATGTCATTTAAATCCCATATTAAACAGGTTTCCAGAGTTTCCTTTTTTCACCTCAGGAATATCGCCAAAATTAGAAACATTCTGTCCAGGAGTGATGCTGAAAAACTAGTCCATGCATTTGTTACTTCAAGGCTGGACTATTGTAATTCTTTACTATCAGGAAGTCCACAAAATGCAGTTCAAAGTCTTCAGCTGATCCAAAATGCTGCAGCAAGAGTTCTGATGAAAATCAACAAGAGGGATCATAGTTCTCCAATTTTAGCTTCCCTTCATTCACAAGAGCACCGAGGCAGACGCCAGGGGAACCAGAACCCCAGATGCCCAAAGGGACCCCAGAGCAAAGGAGCCCAAGAGGGGCCAACACAGGAAATCTGCCTCCCCCACCCAAGGGAAACCGCCAACAGCCATAGTGCCGAAGCCCCGGGGAGCTGCGGGGACGAGCCTGTGGACTCCGCCGGCAGCCAGTGACGGCGGAGCAGATCCGGCCATGGGCCCCAGGGACCCGAGGCGCCCCGCCCCCGCGGGGGCCCCGCCCAAGCCACGGGGGGCCAATCTTTGACCTGTATAATGTATTCTCTGAAGGATTTTGTATTGTATTAGTTGTAAATTTGGGTGTCTAGTCATTATTAAAGTTCTTAGACATATCTTAGCCCAGATGTTTTGTTCAAAGCTGACTGATAAATCCTCTTCCCATTTCATAATAGGAATTAACTTTATATTTCAATCAACAAATCCTCTCTAGTGAAACTTAACTAAAACTAATAAGCTAAGGAACTATGTACACACAAAAGAAACAAAAGACAAAATGAAGTGGTTGATCATCATCATCAGAATACTTCAGTGAATCCTGGTTCACTGCAGATCTCAGTTAAACGGGGAAAAGAGTTTCACAGAAAGCGCATTTTACTCAGCTTGAGTATTTGAGCCCCATGCGGCCCGCATGGCTGGCTGGTCCCCCAGGGCGGACCCTCTCCTTGAGAGTCCACCAGCAAGAATAATAAAATAAGTGAGGTGCAGCCTGGCCTCATAGCAGGCACCCTGCTGTGAGAGGCTGTTCCTGCGTGGATGTGTGAAATCCCTTTGCTTACAACCCACTTTGATTTCTCCTCAGGTTCTAAATTCAATCTAATTTTTGCCCATGGCCTGATGGTCCAAAAGAAGAGATATTGAATAATCTAGTTTAGACAGTGTCCTGTACAATTTATACGGTAGTTTTGGGGTGGGGTTTAGAGCCAGGAGCTCTAATATATTTATTGGAATTTGTAAACCACCTTTAATATCCATCCATCCATCCATCCATTTTCTGACATGCTTATCCCTGCTGGGGTGGTGAGGGGTGCTGGTGGCTATCTGCAGCTGTCAATGGGCGAGAGGCGGGGTACACCCTGGACAGGTCGCCAGTCTATCACAGACCACCTTTAATATGCTTAAATTTATTTTTGATTCTAGATTTACTTTGTTGATATTCTAAGTTATTTTATTAACACCATATAGAATATTTAATCTATCAAATGTGATAAACTCAGTTCCTCCAAATACATGTTCCAGGTATTCAATACCTTTATTCCTCCAGCATGGAAAGTTTATATTATACTTTTTTAGGATGTCAGGATTATTCCAGATGGGTGTACGACTGCATGGGATAAGTGAGAAATCATTCTAAATAAACCATTTAACTTTCCCTGTTTATTTCTCTGCCAAACCTGACTTTGATTTTGACTTTGAACTTTGATTATGATGTCAGTTTCACAGAAAGCAGACTTTACTCTGCTTGGTCGACCCTGCAGATGCTTGTGAGTCTCTGAGCCCTCTGTGGCCCACATGGGTGGCTTGTCTCCCCAGCATGGACTCTCTCCTCGAGGGTCCACAGGCAAAAAGAGAAAGTTAGGCTTCATAGCAACGGCACCCTGCTGAGGAGGGCAGTTCCTTGGGGCCTGTATAAGTCTCAAATTTCTTTGGTTACAACTCAGTCTGATTTTTCCTCATGGCTTGATTGCAGAACAGTTAAGTATTCAACAGAATTGTAGTTATTAATTGGCCTGGGACTAATTAATAAATCAGACTGAAAGATGGTTGCTACTCCTCCTCCTCTTCCCGTAGATCTGGGAATGTGGAAATTAAAATAATTTGTGGGAGTTGACTATTTATACTAAAGTAGTCCTCTTGTAGCCAGGTTTCTGTGAGACAAAACGCCAAAACAAGTTGTTCTCAGACGCACCTCAGAACAGGAGTAAAAAGGGGAACGTCGGGTAAATTAAGGAGGAATTCAGACCAAAACATTGCAGTCCCACTTTATGTAGTTGAATGAAACTACAAGGAATATTTCTAAATATGTCTCCTTTAAAACTCTATATACATTCAGTCCATTTCATATAAAGGTGATCTAAACTACCCCTGCAGAATTTCCTGCAGGATGGTAGCATCTGTTCAGGCCTTGAGAAAACGTTGGTATCTCCCAGGAGGAGCTGGGAGGCGTGGGGAGAGTGTGTTCCTCTCCTGGACCTGTTTAGAGAAGCAGAAGACCACTGATGGATGGGCAGACGTCTCAGTCTTTACATGCTGTGATTTCCTGTTATATTTTTGCCATAAAATGTATCTTTTTTAAAACATATAATTTAAAAAAGACCTTCTGGATTTTAATTGCAGTAGTTTTATTAAAAATTTATCCCCCTTTACAACACTTTGAGGGTGAATAATAAAAACTCTTAATGATGAATCATTGTTTAATTTATCCAGCAGAAAAATCAGCTCTTCTTGTTGTTCTTCTGGTTGCCATGCGTACCAGTTGGATCCAAGTGCAAACAATGCAAATGTGTGGTTGCTAAGCAACGTCAGCATCTTTACCAGAAACTGTCGGCGCCGCTGCTGCAGAGGTGAAGGCAGCAGTGAGACAATATGAAGCACGCAATTTTCACGTATTGTCACAGGTCAGCCGACCGACCCGAGGGGAAATCTAGGGTCGTAATTCTAAAACCTTTAATTTTAGATGTTGTTCAGGTGATAATTTGAACATAAGGATCTCTTCACCTTTGTTTGGCTCTGAAAATTGAGTCACAAATAAATTTTTGAACTCAGTCAAGAACCTTCATAAATCTGCTGAGTAAACAGAAATCCAGCGAAATCCCAGATATTTAAATTTCCTATTAGAATAAAAACAAGTTATGTTCAAAGATTTTGAACTATGTGGGAAAACAAATTGTTTTTTAGTTCATTTTCGACCCATTTTAACCTGTTTCCAGGTCCAATATTTATTCATCTTCTGAGACAGTTTAAACCAAATGTAGAATTAAATTCAGTCAACTCCCTGTCAAACATGTTATTTGGTTGTTGTAAGAAGGTTTCCTATCCTCCACATGTAAATGGAAAACAGAGGAAATTCCTCCGATAAGAAAAAGAGGCGATGCTCCAGGTGATGCAGGAAGATCATCTTCTCTGACTCCACATCTGCCCTCCACCAAGGTACCTCTGAGTCCTGCAAGAGTTTCTCCAGAATCCAGAGAAGGTGGAAAGAGTTCTGGTACTGGTCCATAGGGAATCTTCTAAGGACTGAGCTTTCCTGCACCTGCAGAAAGATGACAGACATTTTCTTAGAGAAAAATAAATATTTCAAAATCTTCAAACTAAGATAAGTGCGGCTGATTCTGCAAAATCCAACAAGTCAATATTGTTTAGTAATTTAAAGATTTTCTTGCTGATGGTTCAGTCCCACCAACAAAGTTCTGTTTCTGCATTTGGCTGACACTTCTATCCAAAGCAGCTTACAAATAAAGATATAATAATTCCGTTAACATTACAGCACACAATAAGCTAGTAAGGACGAAGCCCACTAGTCAGGTTCTGTCACAGAAGAGAGAGTAGCAATAGAGCGCAGGCAAAGAGGGAGGTCCAGAAAGAGATGCTGCAGTAGGAAAGAAAGGGACGCAGAAGGACAGATGGACAGGAACGCTGCGGTTCTGTGGCGCTCTGTATGTCACTCCACCATTGTGGACTGACAGGTGAAGAGAGAACGGGTTGTCTCCTGCGTTTTGTGGCTGCTGTTCACTGAATAGTGATCGAGTCGCCAATGTCTTCAAACATGAAGAGAAGGTTGAGATGCAACGATTCAAGAAAATCACACTACAGTTGTGGAATTTATCAGGATACATGATATATTGTCACTTCTTCAGGTAAATCTGGGGCCTCAGGTACGCACCAGAAACTTGTGATGCATTTTCTTTAACCCAAGAAGCATCAAACCCAGAGTTTTTCATGATTTTGAGCTTTTATAGTTTACCTGTAAAAGGAAATAGAATCACATTTAGCCTCATACTAGTGTAACTGACCTCAAAATGATAGAAACAACATCAATTAGATGGAAACTGTGAATATTCCTGTTTTAATTCAATAAGATTTTATTTATACAGCACCAATTCACAAGTGCCATTTCAAGGCTCTCTGTGAACTCAATTTTATCAAATCTTCCAGACAGGCTGGTCAAAAAATGGTCCCTCTAAGGCAGTGCTTCTCAATTAGTTTTTGGTCACCCCCCCCCCCCCCTCCCCCATAACAAAAAAAAAAAAACACCCCTCACTGTCTGCCGTGACTGTGAATATTATGATTTCTCCATAAAAGAAATGGTGTTGTACTTATAATGCAAGAAGGCTACACTGCTGCATAACATTGTATCCTTGTTACCATTAAAGAAAACAAATAATAAAAAATATAGATATTCTTGCAACAAAGAATAACTTTGCTAACATTGTTTTATTTCAAACAAAGAGTATCAAAGTGCAATTTGCTAACTAAAAATAAAACTAAATTTTCTGTGACTTTGTACTTGTAAATATTTTCATACTGACATATTTACAACAAAGTAAATCCTCACATGGAGTTTGCCATATCACAACATACATTACCAATAAAGTCTTTGTTCCTGTCAGTTATGGAACTGTTGGCAAAACGTTTGTCTGAGTTTCTCTACCAGCTGTGACTGAAGATCGTTAGCAGTGTCATTTACACGTGGGGTGACAATATATTTGGACAGGGATAGTTTTTATTTCTGCATCATCTAGCAAGACAGAAACCATGTCTAATGCTGCAGTCAGTATAAACTACTCTGCTAGTTCATAGGGTTTTTGCCCAGAGCAATTTGGTTCACCACCTTATATGATGCCAAAAGTGTTCGCTGGTTTACTTTGGTTCACAAAGTGGGATGAATGTTGGCTTTATTCGGCACATTTTCACTGAAAAACTCAAGCGGCAGATGAACGTTATTGGTGTGCAATGAATTTAATTGGCTTCAAGCTACCTGCTACCAATAGTTTTAGACACAGTAAACACGTCTATCCTCGTTTCCCACCACAGTCACAGTGAAGCTGAGCGCTACATGCGCTTTGTCATATTTCTTCGTCTTAAGCTTCAGGAGGCTGTTGTTTGTCTCACTATTGCTGTCTCTCGCCGCCTGTCTTTTCATCCCTGTTAAATATGTTTCCATGGTGTCTCTTGAATGTTTGTTCGTCGCACTTCATATTTACTGCTCTGTGGTATGTATATGCAAAAAAACAACAACCAAAAAACAACTCTACACTAGCACCATGGAGTACACCCCACTATTTGAGAAGTATAGCTCTACGGAAACACCAGCAGGTTGCATCAAGTCTCTCCAAGCAGCATTCACTCCTCCTGAAAGAGCGTAGAGCCACAGTGGACAGTCGTCTGCATTGTTGATGGCTTTGCAGCAATCCCTCATACTGAGCATACATGAAGCGACAGTGGAGAGGAAAACTCCCCTTTAACAGGGAGGAGAACCTCCAGCAGAACCAGAACCAGGCTCAGTGTGAACGCTCATCTGCCTCGACCCACTGGGACTTAGAGAAGACAGAGCAGAGACACAGAAAGCACAGAAGCTCACATTGATCCAGGAGTACTTTATATCTTACATGGTAAAAGACCTGAGCCTGCCTCCATCCGCTCAAATGTTGTGTTGTTGCATATGGATCTAAAATCCGTTTAAAACTGAGAAGGTCAAAACGGGGGGAGGGCCCGGCACAGTCCACCCCCTCTCTGGAAAATAGCCGGTGCCAGTGCACCCCTCATGTGTGGCAGCGTGATGGATCAGGCAGAGGGAGGAGTCTGGGGATGGGGAAGAATAACTGGGGAGCAATTCAATTCAATTCAATTTTATTTATATAGCGCCAATTCATGAAACATGTCATCTCAAGGCACTTTACAAAGTTAAGTTCAATCATATTATACAGATTGGTCAAAAATGTTCCTATATAAGGAAACCAGTTGATTGCTTCAAAGTCCCGACAAGCAGCATTCACTCCTGGAGAACCGTAGAGCCACAGGGAGAGTCGTCTGCATTGTCCATGGCTTTGCTGCAATCCCTCATACTGAGCAAGCATAAAGCGACAGTGGGAAGAAAAACTCCCCATTAACGGGAAGGAAAACCTCCGGCAGAACCAGAACCAGGCTCAGTATGAACGGTCATCTGCCTCGACCGACTGGGGGTTACAGAAGACAGAGCAGAGACACAACAAGACAGACAAAAAAGCACAGAAGCTCACATTGATCCAGTAATCTGTTCTACATTAGATGGTAATAGCGGGTGAGCCGTCTTCTTTGGATGATGTCACATTTAACAGAACGCCAGACCAGGTGTACCTACTATGAAGATAAAAGAGAGAGAACAGAAAGTTAAAGCAGAAATGACAACACGTAATGCATAATTGAAGAACAGTAGAACTCTATAGAGTGAAAAAATTAGATCCTGATGTCCTCCAGTAGCCTAAGCCTATAGCAGTAAAACTATAAAGGTAGCTCAGAGTAACATGAGCCACTCTAGTTATAAGCTTTGTCAAAAAGGAAAGTTTTAAGATTAGTCTTAAAAGTAGACGGGGTGGCTGCCTCACGGACCAAAACTGGGAGTTGGTTCCACAGGAGAGGAGCCTGATAGCTAAAGGATCTGCCTCCCATTCTACTTTTAGAGACTCTAGGAACCACCAGCAGACCTGCAGTCTGAGAGCGAAGTGCTCTGTTAGGAACATACGGGGTAATCAGAGCTCTGATATATGATGGAGCTTGATTATTAAGGGCTTTATACGTTAGAAGAAGAATTTCAGGGAGCAACAT
This sequence comes from Fundulus diaphanus, assembly GCA_037039145.1. NCBI lineage: Eukaryota > Metazoa > Chordata > Actinopteri > Cyprinodontiformes > Fundulidae > Fundulus > Fundulus diaphanus. The sequence continues at coordinate 47,232,400 of CM073142.1, read as the reverse complement.
GCCCTACCAGGAAGCCAGCTCCCCCACTGACTCCAATAGGCACATCCATTCTCCGAAAACTTACCTGGAGAGGGAGGCTCCTCCAGCTGCACCACCATAGGCCAGGGGGCCAGAAAAAGGGTCAGCAACAGCCAACTGCAGACTGAGACCAACACCACTACCCCCTAACCCACCCTCCGGACCATCCGGGTCCAGAGGGTGGCCGGGTGGCTGGGGTTAGTAGTTAGCCAGCCGGCACGAACCATGCAGACCCCTGTTCCCTGGATAGAACCAGGTCGAGAGCCGCCATGAAACAGGACCGGGACAAGGAGTCAGACATGGAGCCCTCGAAGCAACCCGACCCCCACGAGGAAAGAAAATTTTTATTAAACCCACCTCAACACTAACATTCAAACAACTCTGACACCACATCCGAAAATAGACACCCAGGCTGGGTTCCGCTGCAGCGCTGGCAGAGACCATGGCAGAGACCCGACTACGATCCTGAGCCGCCTGCTCCAACAGCCACGTTTGGCTAGCCCATAGCCGCATACTAGCCACATGCCTGGATGCCCAAAGTGAACCGAACTGACGCAGAGGCACCGACAGGTTCGGCAGAGAAATAAACAGGGAAAGTTAAATGGTTTATTTAGAACGGTTTACTTAATGCGTTTTCACAGTGTTTTTAAAACACTCCCGCTAGCTGCTGATGTAATTCGAGTGTGTTTTATTGTTATGACAAACTTTATCTCCACAGAGCTTCTTATACATTCATGGGATATTAATGTTTGTGTTTTCCGGTCTGCTCATTATGACCAAAATAAAGCCGGAGCTTTTTAAAAATAGCACTGAATGTCCGCTAGCCGAATGCTATTAGCTTCCGGATAACATCCGGTCTTCCCGGAAACGCGACTACAGTTCGTTTCAACGTTTTTTTCGTTTCGCTCATAGCACTATCGAACGATAGTGCTATGAGCGTTCCTAAAGTTTACTGAGCAAATCATCCATCCATCCATTTATCGTCTTCCGCTTATCCGGGGTCGGGTCGCGGGGGTAGCAGCTTCAGTAGGGAGGCCCAGACGTCCCTCTCCCCAGCCACTTGGGCCAGTTCCTCCGGGGGAATCCCAAGGTGTTCCCAGCAGAGAGACATAGTCCCTCCAGCATGTCCTGGGTCTTCCCCTGGGCCTCCTCCCGGTGGGACGTGCCCGGAACACCTCACCAGGGAGGCGTCCAGGAGGCATCCTAACCAGATGCCCGAGCCACCTCAACTGGCTCCTCTCGACGTGGAGGTGCAGCGGCTCTACTCTGAGTCCTCCCCGGATGACTGAGCTCCTCACCCTATCTCTAAGGGAGAGCCCAGACACACTACGGAGAAAACTCATTTCGGCACTTCACAGCAGACGCCGCACCAATCCGCCTGTCGATCTCCCGCTCCATCTTCCCCTCATTCGTGAACAAGACCCCAAGATACTTAAACTCCTCCACTAGGGGTAGCACATCCTCCCCAGCCCGGAGAAGGCACTCTACCCTTTTCCGGCTCAAGACCATGGTCTCAGATTTGGAGGCACTGATTCTCATCCCGGCCGCTTTGCACTCGGCTGCGAACCGCTCTAGTGAGAGTTGTAGATCACGCCCTGATGAAGCCAATAGGACCACGTCATCCGCGAATAGCAGAGACGCAATCCTAAGGCCACCAAAACGGATCCCCTCAACACCTTGGCTGCGCCTAGAAATTCTGTCCATAAAAGTTATGAACAGAATCGGTGACAAAGGGCAACCTTGGCGGAGTCCAACTCTCACCGGAAACGAGTCCGACTTACTGTCGGCAATGCGGACCAGACTCTGACACCGGTCATACAGAGACCTGACAGCCCTTATTAAAGGGTCCGGTACTCCATACTCCCGGAGCACTCCCCACAGGATCCCTCGGGGGACACGGTCGAATGCCTTCTCCAGATCCACAAAACACATGTAGACTGGTTGGGCAAACTCTCATGTCCCCTCCAGGATCCTGCTGAGGGTGTAGAGCTGGTCCAGTGTTCCACGGCCAGGACGAAAACCACACTGCTCTTCCTGGACTACAATTAGTCCAATGTTTCTCCACTGCTCCCTTTTGGGGCATGTGTCCACTCCTCCACCATCGCGCTCGGCCACTGCGTTTGTAGGCCTCTTTCGAGTCGCTTTCTTTACAACAGTGCTCCATGCTTGGGACTGGAGACGCGCGTCCTCACTGTCTCCCGGTGGCTCTGACGCCGACGCTGCTGGTGTTTCCACCTCTGCAGGTGCAGCCGCTCCGGCCATTTGTTCAGGTGAACCACAGACACTCAATAACAGCCAACTGCCGATCCATAGCCGCTGAACTCGAACCGAGGTTTTCATCCACGCTTGCTTGAGTCTCCATAGTTGCTCTCAGACCCGCCGCATCCATGCTGCCTAACCCGACAGGTGGTAGCTCATCCAGGTAGGGTGAAGCAAACCTGGGGATGTTTTCTACATATTCAATTAGCACCTTTAGGCAGTCTTTAATGTTATCTGCGCCCTTTGGGGGCCTTTGTGCCTGATGCTGCGTATAGAAGTCGTGCAGTTTTCAAACAGTAGATGCTTGGACTCTTTAATCCACTCAGATGAGAAATTGCTTGACACTAACAATATAATTTCATCTTGTGTCAAAGTTTTCAATTTGATGATAATGACGTTTAAAAGTTCATCCTCTACGATCACTCTCCCATCTTTGGTTTTATACAGAAAAATCTCAGATTTTGTATGAGGGCCACCAGCTCGGAGCTCCTCCAGCTTGCACTGCCACACCCGCCGCCATTAATTAAATTATTACCCGCCCTGCATAGTTTTTATGTATGAGAGTCCAGTACTGAAGCTGTAGCATTCCTCTGGCTTGTTAGATTAAATATGTTAGAGTACAGTTTCTGTTTCAAGAGTAATTTCTTACTAAAGAAGTCTAAAATAAAGAAAAACACTTTTACTGGGTAAAGAACCGCAACTGGATGCGGTTAATTCTTTACAATTTCTGTTCAATTTCACATGTTCTAGATTTTATAAATTGTCTATAAAGATTTTATTTCTTACAAACCTTTTGTAATCTTTTTGTGAACCTTAGCTTGTCTGTATAGTGTTTTCTCTTCCTCCATTCCAGTTTACCAATCCAAGTTCAGCTTTGAATGCCTGAGTTTTCTGGTATTTTTCATTGTAAATACATTTATGCTTCTCCTTCCTCTTTGTACAGATGTAATCGATCACAAAAACAGGGCAATTATCAGCAATTTTAGTTACAAGTAGCCCACTTTTTAAAATGAATATATTCTCAATAAATGTGGCTGAGTAAATTGTTACTCTGCAGGGATTAGCAATCGGTTATTAATGACTCAAACTAAACATAATTAAATCACTTTGCTCTTTTGAGTTTAGAAGATAGATAACATCTCAAATAAACATGACTTTACATGGGTAAATGTTTATTCGTTATATAGAAAGTTCCCGACGACATAATGTGCAATAAAAGATTTATTAATAACACAACCTACAACAGAAAGCTGGAGCCTGGCAATATTTTACTCAGTCTACCACACCCTGTGGAAGGTCAACATAAGCTGTGCCAACTCCGAAAAAAATAAAGAGTATGTCCTCCTGATTTATGCGAGGATATTATTCCTTAAAGTAAAAAGATGGACACTTAAGCTACTTACCAGTGGCTTTACTGTGTAACCAGCTGTCTCCTAGTTAGGACCACTCAGTGAAGCAGAGACGCTGTGACCTTCGGTCTGTAGCTTCAGTCAGCGCTAACCAACATTCAGGCCCCACCAGGATGTCCCTGTTCTCAGCGCTCACAAACAAGCAGCGTCAAATGTTAGAGATTCACAACTAAAGGTTTCTGACATGGGGAAACAGAGGGATCCGTTTAGCACAAAAATGTTTCACTCAAAAAAAGTGATTGGAAACAAAATTAAAACCGCAAGCGGTGATGATCGGCCCTCGCAGCCAAGCGCCGCTCTGGCCTAAGGGCCACCGCTAGGGTACGCGCACCTCCCGCCGCCAGCCACCGCAGAAGCTGTCATGCATTTTCCTCACCCGTCTACCATGCAATACACACGTATGCGTTGGGCAGCGCTCCCCCACGACTCACAAAAAATGTGGTGCAGATCGGTCGATGCACCGAGGAGACACAGCCGTTGAATAATAAAAATGCATTTGGCCACCGGGCCGGACTAAATCGTTCGGCGGGCCAGATCCGGCCCGCAGGCCGTACGTTTGACACCCCTGGTTTAAACATTAGTATACCAACTTAATCAAAGGTATCTTACTAGCTGTTAATCCAGCTTCATGTGAAAAGTTAACAAAACCTTTTTAGTTATTTAAAGTTAATTATTTCATGTGTTTAAGGGTTTCGTTTCTTGCATTAAGACAGCTTTTATGAAAGTTTGACAGTTAAATTGGTGGATACACACCCAAAAGTAATAATGTAAAAGTAACACTTTGGCAATTGGAAAATTGCTAAAGTAACACGTTAGCAATATTCCACATGTGTATGTTGTGTACAAACTTTAGTAATTTCTAACAGACCACTTCACTCTCAGAAAGCAGGTCTGCTAGTGGTTCCTAAAGTCTGTAAAACAAGAATGGTAGGCAGATCCTTTAGTTATCAGGCTCCTCTCCAGTGGAACAAACTCCCAGTTTTGGTCCGTGACGCAGACACCCTGTCTACTTTTAAGACTAATCCTAAAACTTTCCTTTTTCCATCCATCCATCGTCTTCCACTTATCCGGGGTCAGGTCGCAGGGGCAGCTTCAAGAGGGAGCCCCAGACCTTCCTCTCCCCAGCCACTTGGGCCACTTCCTCTGGGGGAATCCCAAAGCGTTCCCAGGCCAGCATAGTCTCTCCAGCGTGTCCTGGGTCTTCCTCTGGGTCTCCTCCCGGTGGGACGTGCCCAGAACACCTCATCAGGGAGGCGTCCAGGAGGCATCCTAACCAGATGCCCGATCCACCTCAACTGGCTCCTCTCAATGTGGAGGAGCAGCGGCTCTACTCTGAGTCCTCCCCGGATGACTGAGCTCCTCACCCTATCTCTAAGGGAGAGCCCAGACACACTATGGAGAAAACTCATTTTGGCCGCTTGTATCCGGGATTTCGTTCTTTCGGTCACGACCCAAAGCTCGTGACCATAGATGAGGGTAGGAACGTAGATCGACCGGTAAATCGAGAGCTTGGCCTTTTGGCTCAGCTCTCTCTTCACCACAACGGATCGGTACAGCGCACGCTTCACAGCAGACGTCGCACCAATCCGCCTGTCGATCTCCCGCTCCATCTTCCCCTCATTCGTGAACAAGACCCCAAGATACTTGAACTCCTCCACTAGAAGCTGGCTCTTGGGACTTTCCTTTTTGACAAAGATTATAGTTAGAGTGGTTCATGTTACGCTGAGCTACCTCTATAGTTATGCTGCTATAGGCTTAGGCTGCTGGAGGACATCAGGGTCTATTGTTCTTCAATTTTGCATGACTGTTGTCATTTCAGCTTTTACCTTTTTGTTTTTTCTATTTTTTCTTCATAGTAGGTACACCTGGTCTGGCGTTCTGTTAGCTGTGACATCATTCAGGGAAGACAGATCACCTGCTATTACCATCTAATGTAAAACACATTACTGGATCAATGTGTGCTTCTGTGCTTTTTTGTCTGTCTTGTTGTGTCTCTTCTCTCTCTTTTGTAACCCCCAGTCGGTCAAGGCAGATTACCGTTCATACTGAGCCCGGTTCGGCTGGAGGTTTTTCCTTCCTGTTAATGGGGAGTTTTTCCTTCTGCTGTCACTTCATGCTTGATCAGTATGAGGGATTGCTGCAAAGCCATGTACAATGCAAACGACTCTCCCTGTGGCTCTACGCTTCTTCAGGAGTCAATGCTGCTTGTTACGACTTTGATGAAATCAACTGGTTCCCTTATATAGGAATTTCTTTTACCAATCTGGATAATCTGACTTAATATGTATAATCTGATTGATTTTGACATTGTAAACTGCCTTTAGATGACATGCAGGCCGGCAGACCCGACATGTATATTAATAATATGTATTATTATTATTAATATTATTATTATTTTATATATCTGCCTCGTTATATTTGCATAATGCATGAAGAAAAATATCAGCAGCGCAAGCGTCTGTTCCGATCATCCGGCCCTTACCACAGGCTACTGCAGCCCATTGGTTATCATCCCTGACAGTCTAAAGGGCTAGGCCAATCATAAAGTAGAAAAACACCTTCACGCTCCATGTGGAACTTTGTGCAGCGGTGTTCACAGTAGTAATGGATAAGAAACGCAAGGGAGGCGCAGAGAAACTGCACGAAAAAAAGAAACGAGTTCTTCAAACGGATGCTGCGAAATGTGTCAAACTGACTGACATGTTCCCAACAGCAGGCCCTTCATCTGCTCCGGTGTCTGGTGTAAAATATGGTGGTTGTGGTTGTAGTCAGTGACGTGCGGTAGAGTTCATAGCTGGTGAGGCACTGACGTCATCAGAGTCAGATTTACAAATATATACACTCTACAGAGTAGACTCGTTGCAAAGTGCTGAAGGAGACTGATTGAGCCAAATAAATTCACCAAGATACATGGAAAAATATTGGTTCTTTGATGAAAAAATTGTCATTTGATTGGTAACAGTTTATGAGTTATGATGGATTTCTGCATTTGTAACACATTCTAAAACTATAACCCACATTACGCACATTTTATCACAAAAACAAAACATGAATAAGTATCGCTGTCTTACCTCTACTTATAATTTAAGTCCCTGTGGCGCTCTTTCTGAACAAAAATATCATCATTTTCCGGTAAAAGTTCTCTTTATCTTCTTCAGTTTTAAAAGTCTCTCAGTCTCAGTGGAGCTCACTGCCAGGGAGGAAAGCCTTCCCTGATCAGTCCTGTTCCAGCTGTATGTTTAGAGTCTTTTTAGTGCTTTACTTGTTTAGCAAAACTCGCTAATAAAACATCAATAACTTGTTTTGACTCTACTATTTGGGGATCACGAGCGGTGCCCCTTGAGCGCCCCCTGCCTAGTGGCCAAGGAACTGCTGGCCTCACCTACAACCAGTTCTTTGCTGTTTATGATCGGCCAGCACCACGAAAACATGTTATCTGCACACAGTTTGATGACCAAAACACAATTCGTAATCCACATATATTAAATTGTGGAAAATCAGTTCATAACTGTTTGAACAATTGAATTTATGATCTAGAGACAGGAAGATGCATTCACAGAATGGAAGTCAGCGCAGTTACCATGGGATTGCGCAATCCCAGGGTAGGCCAAGCTCGCTGCGGCCTCACCGGCTTCGCTATGAAGCGCCACCAAGGATTTACATGAAAAATAGCGAAAAGTCTGCGATTTTAAAGAAAATATGATCAAAAATTAGGAAATTAGATAAATAAAATACTTATTACAAATGACTGAGTAAATCAAAATTTATATTATGTTATTATATATTTTCTTTCTTTCCATGATGACAAGTGAGGCATTTCTCTGGTTCATTTTGTCATTGGCATCCTCTTTTACACAGTGAGTGCACATTAGTCCAATGTTACCCTACAGTATCTGGAAGACTGAATAGATCTGATGAGCAACTTACAATAACTTCTTATAATGATGTAACGTGATAATATGTGTGATTGACCTGACACCTCTCTTTCTCTCTCTCTCTGATCTAAGAATAATTGCTGTGCTGTGGTGGAGTTTACATTTTACAGTGTTAATAAATTAAGATTTTGGAAGTATTTTAAGTGTCCACTCACTAATTTCCATTATCCTGACTTCAAGGTATTGCACAGTTGGTATTGCACAGTTGGTATACACATTCAGTACACAAAAAAAATGTGGTGGGCCAGTCTAATCCAAAATGCCAGGGCCAATTTTTTGTCCCAATCCACCCCTGATGACATGTTTCATGATTTGGCGCTATATAAATAAAAACTGAAATGTATTGAACAAGAGTTTGTCAGTTTTCAAGCAGGATTTGTATATCTGTTCAACTTAAATATACAAGGAAACCAAAGAGTTAAGATCACTTACTTACCAAGAGAAATTCCTTTGGGGTTTATTTGTGGTCTCTTGCTGCCCCCTGCTGGACAAGTATGATCAAATACATATGCTTTACATGTCAACTTGGTATCAAAATTCAGATTTCAATCTAAAATGGCTTACTTCCTGTGATACTTGCAGTATGACATTAATTGTAAATTCTGAGCGTCTTGCTGAGATCTACAACTGTACAAAATTTCATTACTCTACGATGAAGTAAGTGAATACCAAAGGGTCCTTTGAAATTTGCTTGGTGGCGCTATAGAGAAACTAAGTCCTGCTCACTAAAGTTTGTTAAGGATTCCTGTTGGGGGGTGGATAAGGATGCATCCAAATGAGTTTTAAGCAGCTCGGCCCAAAACTGTGGAATTCAGAGCCAAACGTATGACAGCAGCGTTTGAGGTGAATATGCCACGCCGCCACGCCCCCCTGCTCCATCCAATCCAGTTGAGCCTGAAATCCACAACATACCAACATGTGTTCTGTCTGTGGACACAGTTTCATGTTGATTAGCTCAGAGGGGTAACATAGCGACCGCTTACAACAAAACATGACACTTCCTGTTGTCAGGGGGCGTGGCCTAAGCAATGTCATCATTTGACCATTGGATATTATAGGAGACCTGATGGTGATCAATCACTGAAAGTTTGATGCCTCTGTGTGTTTCTGTGTAGGAGATATAACAGTTTTATTTTTTGTGGCGAGTAGGTGAACTTTAACCCTTGCTAATGCCCCTTCAACAAGCTCAAAAACTCACCGTTTTGATAACTTTTAATTGGCCATGCCTTATGATCAGACTGCCCGAGTTTCAAGCCGCTCGCTAAAAATCTCTAGGAGGAGATCCATCAAATACCAATGCTATAAACGTCAAAAATGGGGTCAAAATCAGACATTCAATCTAAAATGGCCGACTTCCTGTGATATTTACACTATGACATTAATTGTAAATTCTGAGCGTCTTGGTGAGCTCTACCACTGTACCAAATCTCATGTCTCTACGATGAAGTAAGTGAATAGCAAAGGGTCCTTTGAAAATTGCTAAGTGGCGCCGTTGAGGCATTAGGTCACGCCCACCAAAATTTGTTATGGATTCCTGTTGGGGGGTGGATAAGGATGCATCCAAGTGAGTTTTATGCAGCTCGGCCCAAAAATGTGGAATTCAGAGCCAAACGTATGGCAGCGGCGTTTGAGGTGACTTCACCACGCCGCCACGCTCTCCTGCTCCATCGAATCAACTTGGGGCTGGAATCCACAACACAACAACATGTGTTCTGTCTGTGGACACAGTTTCATGTTGATTAGCTCAGAGGGGTAACATAGCGACCGTTTACAGCAAAACATGACACTTCCTGTTGTCAGGGGGTGTGGCCTAAGTGATGTCATCATTTGACCATTGGATATTATAGGAGACCTGATGATGATTAATCACAGAAAGTTTGGTGCCTCTGTGTGTTTCTGTGTAGGAGATATAACACTTTTATTTTTTGTGGCGAATAGGTGAACTTTGACCCCTGCCAACGCCCCTTCAGCATGCTCAAAAACTCACCGTTTTGATAACTTTTGATTGGCCATGCCTTATGATCAGACTGCCCGAGTTTCAAGCCGATCGCTCGATATCTCTAGGAGGAGTTAGATCTTATACCGATGCTGTAACTGTCAAAATTGAGGTCAAAATCAGACTTTCAATCTAAAATGGCCGACTTCCTGTGATATTTACACTATGACATTAATTGTAAATTCTGAGCGTCTTGGTGAGCTCTACAACTGTACCAAATTTCATGTCTCTACGACGAAGTAAGTGAATAGCAAAGGGTCCTTTGAAAATTTCTAGGTGGCGCCGTTGAGGCATTTTTCTTTAGATTTTTGTGACGACCTTAAAATACAAAATTTTTAAACAGTCACCATGCATCTGCCAAGTTTGGTGAGTTTTTGAAAATGAGAAAGCCCCCAAAAAGGCCCCTCTTTAGGGGGGCAGAATAATAATAATAATAATAATAATAATAATTAAAGCCGCAAGCGGCATCGAGCGGCCCTCGCAGCAAAGCGCCGCTCCGGCCTTGGCCACCGCTGGGATTTGCGCACCGCGGGCCGCCTGCCACCGCAGATGCTGTCACGCATTTTGCCCGCCCGTCCACTGGGCGATTTACACGAACGTGTTCGGCAGCGCTCCCCCACGACTCACAAAAAATCTGGTGCAGATTCACCACAACGGACCGGTATAGCGCCCGCTTCACAGCAGACGCCGCATCAATCCGCCTGTCGATCTCCCACCCCATCTTCCCCTCATTCGTGAACAAGACCCCAAGATATTTGAACTTCTCCACTAGAAGCTGGCTCTTGGGACTTTCCTTTTTTAAAAAGCTTATAGTTAGAGTGGCTCATGTTACCCTGAGCTACCTCTATAGTTATGCTGCTATAGGTTTAGGCAACTGCAGGACATCAGGGTCTATTGTTCTTCAATTTTGAATGACTGTTGTCATTTCAGCTTTTAACTTTTTGATTTTTCTTTTTTCTTCATAGTAGGCACACCTGGTCTGGCGTTCTGTTAGCTGCGGCATCATCCAGGGAAGACAGATCACCCGCTACTACCATCTAATGTAGAACTTCTGTGCTTTTTTGTCTGTCTTGTTGTGTCTCTGCTCTGTCTTCTGTAACCCCCAGTCTGTCGAGGCAGATGACCGTTCATACTGAGCCCGGTTCTGCTGGAGGTTTTTCCTTCCCGTTAATGGGGAGTTTTTTTTCCTGCTGTCGCTTCATGCTTGCTCAGTAGGTAGGATTGCTGCAAAGCTATGGACAATGCAGACGACTCTCCCTGTGGCTCTACGCTTCTTCAAGAGAGAATGCTACTTGTCAAGACTTTGATGCAATGAACTGGATCCCTTATATAGGAATTTTTTTGACCAATGTGTATAATCTGACCCAATCTGTATAATCTGATTGATTTTGACGTTGTAAAGGGCCTTGAGATGACATATTTCATGAATTGGCGCTATATAAATAACATTGAATTGCATCATCTCCTCAGACCAAGTAAACTATCACATTTTTTGAGACAGTTATCTCATTTTAAAGATATAATCATCTAACGTTATTACTCTTAGCAAGTTAAAGCTCCATAATAATATTAGACCAGGTTTTAGTTCCACTCTTTTATTATGCACATCTAGGCTACCTATAAATATAAAGTATGGCATGCCAAAAAACATTTTCAACAAAAGGCAATTTTAGTAATGGCCTTGCAATTTTATATCTAAGCATTAAAAATGATAATATTTCACAAATTTTCACAGCAAGATGGAAATAACGACTATCCAACATTTTAAGATTTTGTAAAAACTTTTTTCCTTTTTTACCTACCTTTTGAAATGAATACTTGTTTCTACTTCTCCAAAATTATACTTCAAGAAAACTATTGTGCTGTCCTGGGGCCATATGCAGCTAGACAGCTAGGACAAAAGTTCCCCACACAAAGCTTCCTTTTCTTGCGTTGTCTGAATAACCTTTGTTCCCAAATCTGGCTTTAAACATTCTTTTTGTAAAAAGACGAATATTTTTCCAAGGCAGAAGCGTGTAGAACAAATTCAACTTCAACGTTAGCAGTTTCCCTAGCTTCATCGCTGAAAAGCAGCTTTTAACGGGAGCAAAATACGTCAAAGATCTTTTTTTAAGGTGAGAGCACTCACTATCTCACGTAATTCACATAGAGATCTAACAAAGTTGTGATGTCTCACTCTGATTAAATATGAACCCAAAACTTTTCTAACTGTTTTTGCCTTGGATTTCCTCTGACTAAGAATTAATATCTTATTTATGTAATGTATTCACGACATGAATTCCTTGCTGTCTTAACAAAAGGCAGAACAACTATAATGTTACTTTCTATAATTATTACAGGCTCTGCTGAGATGTCAAATTCTGGAGAATGCTTAGACACCCTGACACACAAATATGGATTAACTTCATTTCATGTGCACTCGTGAACTTGTTTTAGTTGATTTAGTTTTCTTGATGTACTGTAGAGCGTGATGAGGTCTGTTGTGGTATTGTGTGCACTGGATTGAGGGGACAGTTGGTGTTGTCTGTCAAACCCAATCTTCTTAAGCTGCAAATTCAGTAAAGTTACCAGATATATATATATATATATATATATATATATATATATAAAACGGTTGCAGTTACAGCTCAAACGTCGTAACAACACTTCTAAATCTGAGTCTGACGCACAATTTCAAATACAAACACGATGCAGTTTGACTTTTGTCCGATGACGAGCGAGCGAGCGAGAGAGAGAGAACTGGTAAAGCAGCACATAGTAACAATAAGTCTAGCGCGCCATAAAGATGTTATTAATCAGGGAAATCTTTCTGATTGTTTCACAGCGGTTACCTGCAGCGGGTAAACACGCCCACGACAACACACTTAGGCTCCACGCAGCCCGTTTCTATCGGAATATGCGCCAAAACTGCCTCTTTAAAATGAACTGCACGGTGCAGTCTGCGCCTGTCTGAATTGCAATGTGAAGTTTTACACATCTATGCGTGAGCATAATCAAAAATTCCCCCCAGGAGCAGCGTTTTTTTTCCCCCCAGGACCCGCGGTAACGACAGCGGTGTTCTTACCATGGAGTATTAGGGCCACACATGAAGAGAAAAAATAATTTTGCCATGACGAGATTAAACTGGTGCAGATCAGTTGATGCAGCGATGCATTTGGCCACCGGAGGCAGTGGCGACCCACCAGCTTAAAATCTATGTATTGATGTCTATGTATGTATTTTAATCATCTTAAAAATGGTCTTATAGCTTAAAAGATCATCCTGTTTTGGTTGGTTTTGTAGCCGAATAGAAGAGATGTTCTCAAAGCATTAAATAAGCCTTTTGACTTTTAAAAATGTTGTGCTTTTAAGGTAATTTTAAGTTACTTTTTATTAAATTTATCAATATCCTATGGAAGTCTGGACATATGGCAGTGGCGTTTCAGGTGACTTTGCCACGCCACCACGCCGCCCTGCTCCATCGAATCCAGTTGATCTTGTAGCCGAATAGAAGAGATGTTCTCAAAGCATTAAATAAGCCTTTTGACTTTTAAAAATTTTGTCCTTTTAAGGTAATTTTAAGTTACTTTTTATTAAATTTGTCAATATCCTATGGAAGTCTGGACATATGGCAGCGGCGTTTCAGGTGACTTCGCCACGCCACCATGCCGCACTGCTACATGAAATCCAGTTGGGCCTGGAATCCACAACACAGCAACATGTCTTCTGTCTGTGGACACAGTTTCATGTTGATTAGCTCAGAGGGGTAACATAGCGACTGCTAACAATAAAACATGACACGTCCTGTTGTCAGGGGGCGTGGCCTAAGTGATGTCATCATTTGACCATTGGATATTGTAGAAGACCCGATGATGATCAATCACAGAAAGTTTGGTGCCTCTGTGTGTTTCTGTGTAGGAGATATAGCAGTTTTTCCTGTTGTCAGGGGGCGTGGCCTAAGTGATGTCATCATTTGACCATTGGATATTGTAGAAGACCCGATGATGATCAATCACAGAAAGTTTGGTGCTTCTGTGTGTTTCTGTGTAGGAGGTATAACAGTTTTTCCTGTTGTCAGGGGGCGTGGCCTAAGTGATGTCATCATTTGACCATTGGATATTGTAGAAGACCCGATGATGATCAATCACAGAAAGTTTGGTGCCTCTGTGTGTTTCTGTGTAGGAGATATAACAGTTTTTCCTGTTGTCAGGGGGTGTGGCCTAAGTGATGTCATCATTTGACCATTGGATATTGTAGAAGACCCGATGATGATCAATCACAGAAAGTTTGGTGCCTCTGTGTGTTTCTGTGTAGGAGATATAACAGTTTTATGTTTTGTGGCGAGTAGGTGAACTTTGACCCCTGCTAACGCCCCTCCAACATGCTCAAAAACTCACCGTTTTGATAACTTTTAATTGGCCATGCCTTATGATCAGACTGACCGAGTTTCAAGCCGCTCGCTCGAAATCCCTAGGACGAGTTCGATCAAATACCAATGCTGTAAATGTCAAAAATGAGGTCAAATTACGACCTTCAATCTAAAATGGCCGACTTCCTGTGATATTTGGACTATGACGTTAATTGTAAATTCTGAGCGTCTTGCTTAGATCTACAACTGTACAAAATTTCATTACTCTACGATGAAGTAAGTGAATAGCAAAGGGTCCTTTGAAAATTTCTAGGTGGCGCCGTTGAGGCATTAGGTCACGCCCACCAAAGTTTGTTATGGATTCCTGTTGGGGGGTGGATAAGGATGCATCCAAGTGAGTTTTAAGCAGCTCGGCCCAAAAATGTGGAATTCAGAGCCAAACGTATGGCAGCGGCGTTTGAGGTGACTTCACCACGCCGCCACGCTCTCCTGCTCCATCGAATCCACTTGGGGCTGGAATCCACAATACATCAACATGTCTTCCGTCTCTGGACACAGTTTCATGTTGATTAGCTCAGAGGGGTAACATAGCGACCGTTTACAGCAAAACATGACACTTCCTGTTGTCAGGGGGCGTGGCCTAAGTGATGTCATAATTTGACCATTGGATATTAAAGAAGACCCAATGATGATCAATCACAGAAAGTTTGGTGCCTCTATGTGTTTCTGTGTAGGAGATATAACAGTTTTATTTTTTGTGGCGAGTAGGTGAACTTTGACCCCTGCTAACACCCCTTCAACATGCTCAAAAACTCACCGTTTTGATAACTTTTAATTGGCCATGCCTTATGATCAGACTGACCGAGTTTCAAGCCGCTCGCTCAAAATCTCTAGGAGGAGTTCGATCAAATACCAATGCTGTAAACGTCAAAAATCGGGTCAAAATCAGACCTTCAATCTAAAATGGCCGACTTCCTGTGATATTTGCACTATGACATTAATTGTAAATTCTGAGCGTCTTGGTGAGCTCTAACACTGTACCAAATCTCATGTCTCTACGATGAAGTAAGTGAATAGCAAAGGGTCCTTTGAAAATTGCTAGGTGGCGCCGTTGAGGCATTTTTCTTTAGATTTTTATGAGGACCTTAAAATACAAAATTTTTAAACAGTCTTCATGCGTCCGCCAAGTTTGGTGAGTTTTTGAATATGATAAATCCCCCAAAAAGGCCCCTCTTTAGGGGGGCAGAATAAAAATAATAATAATTAAAACCGCAAGCGGTGATGATCGGCCCTCGCAGCCAAGCGCCGCTCTGGCCTATGGGCCACCGCTAGGGTACGCGCACCTCCTGCCGCCAGCCACCGCAGAAGCTGTCATGCATTTTCCTCACCCGTCTAACATGCAATACACACGTACGCGTTGGGCAGCGCTCCCCCACGACTCACAAAAAACCTGGTGCAGATCGGTCAATGCACCGAGGACACACAGCCGTTGAATAACGAAAATGCATTTGGCCACCGGGCCGGACTAAATCGTTCGGCGGGCCAGATCCGGCCCGCAGGCCGTACGTTTGACACCCCTGGTTTAAACACTAGTATACAAATTTAATTAAAGGTATCTTACTAGCTGTTAATCCAGCTTCATGTGAAAAGTTAACAAAACCTTTTTAGTTATTTAAAGTTAATTATTTCATGTGTTTAAGGGTTTCGTTTCTTGCATTAAGACAGCTGTTATGAAAGTTTGACAGTTAAATTGGTGGATACACACCCAAAAGTAATAATGTAAAAGTAACACTTTAGCAATTGGAATATTGCTAAAGTAACACGTTAGCAATATTCCACATGTGTATGTTGTGTACAAACTTTAGTAATTTCTAACAGACCACTTCACTCTCAGAAAGCAGGTCTGCTGGTGGTTCCTAAAGTCTGTAAAACCAGAATGGTAGGCAGATCCTTTAGCTATCATGCTCCCCTCCAGTGGAACCAACTCCCAGTTTTGGTCCGTGACGCAGACACCCTGTCTACTTTTAAGACTAATCCTTAAACTTTCCTGTTTCCATCCATCCATCGTCTTCCGCTTATCCAGGGTCAGGTCGCGGGTGTAGCAGCTTCAAGAGGGAGGCCCAGACCTTCCTCTCCCCAGCCACTTGGGCCACTTCCTCCGGGGGAATCCCAAAGCGTTCCCAGGCGAGCAGAGTCCCTCCAGCGTGTCCTGGGTCTTCCCCTGGGCCTCCTCCCGGTGGGACGTGCCCAGAACACCTCACCAGGGATGCGTCCAGGAGGCATCCTAACCAGATGCCCGAGCCACCTCAACTGGCTCCTCTCAATGTGAAGGAGCAGCGGCTTTATTCTGAGTCCTCCCCGGATGACTGATCTCCTCACCCTATCTCTAAGGGAGAGCCCAGACACACTATGGAGAAAACTCATTTTGGCCGCTTGTGTCCGGGATCTCGCTCTTTCGGTCACGACCCAAAGCTCGTGACCATAGATGAGGGTAGGAACGTAGATCGACTGGTAAATCGAGAGCTTGGCCTTTTGGCTCAGCTCTCTCTTCACCACAACGGACCGGTACAGCGCCCGCTTCACAGCAGACGTCGCACCAATCCGCCTGTCGATCTCCCGCTCCATCTTCCCCTCATTCGTGAACAAGACCCCAAGATACTTGAACTCCTCCACTAGAAGCTGGCTCTTGGGACTTTCCTTTTTGACAAAGCTTATAGTTAGAGTGGTTCATGTTACCCTGAGCTACCTTTATAGTTATGCTGCTATAGGCTTAGGCTGCTGGAGGACATCAGGGTCTATTGTTCTTCAATTTTGCATGACTGTTGTCATTTCAGCTTTTAACTTTCTGTTCTCTCTCTTTTATCTTCATAGTAGGTACACCTGGTCTGGCGTTCTGTTAGCTGTGACATCATCCAGGGAAGACAGATCACCTGCTATTACCATCTAATGTAAAACACATTACTGGATCAATGTGTGCTTCTGTGCTTTTTTGTCTGTCATGTTGTGTCTCTTCTCTCTCTTTTGTAACCCCCAGTCAGTCAAGGCAGATTACCGTTCATACTGAGCCCGGTTCGGCTGGAGGTTTTTCCTTCCTGTTAATGGGGAGTTTTTCCTTCTGCTGTCACTTCATGCTTGATCAGTATGAGGGATTGCTGCAAAGCCATGTACAATGCAAACGACTCTCCCTGTGGCTCTACGCTTCTTCAGGAGTGAATGCTGCTTGTTACGACTTTGATGCAATTAACTGGTTCACTTATATAGGAATTTCTTTTACCAATCTGGATAATCTGACTTAATATGTATAATCTGATTGATTTTGACATTGTAAACTGCCTTTAGATGACATGCAGGCATGGACTGGTAATCGGGCGTACCGGGCATTTTCCCGGTGGGCCGACGTGCTGTTTGGGCTGGCAGACCCGACATGTATATAAATATGTATTATTATTATTATTATTAATTATTTTATATATCTGCCTCGTTATCATCCCTGACAGTCTAAAGGGCTAGGCCAATCATAAAGTAGAAAAACACCTTCACGCTCCATGTGGAACTTTGTGCAGCAGTGTTCACAGTAGTAATGGGAGGCGCAGAGAAACTGCACGAAAAAAAGAAACGAGTTCTTCAAACGGATGCTGCGAAATGTGTCAAACTGACTGACATGTTCCCAACAGCAGGCCTTCATCTGCTCCGGTGTCTGATGTAAAATATGGTGGTGGTGGTGGTTGTAGTCAGTGACGTGCGGTAGAGTTCATAGCTGGTGAGGCACTGACGTCATCAGAGTCAGATTTACAAATATATACACTCTACAGAGTAGACTCGTTGCAAAGTGCTGAAGGAGACTGATTGAGCCAAATAAATTCACCAAGATACATGGAAAAATATTGGTTCTTTGATGAAAAAAAATTGTCATTTGATTGTTAACAGTTTATGAGTTATGATGGATTTCTGCATTTGTAACACATTCTAAAACTATAACCCACATTACGCACATTTTATCACAAAAACTAAACATGAATAAGTATCGCTGTCTTACCTCTACTTATAATTTAAGTCCCTGTGGCGCTCTTTCTGAACAAAAATATCATCATTTTCCGGTAAAAGTTCTCTTTATCTTCTTCAGTTTTAAAAGTCTCTCAGTCTCAATGGAGCTCACTGCCAGGGAGGAAAGCCTTCCCTGATCAGTCCTGTTCCAGCTGTATGTTTAGAGTCTTTTTAGTGCTTTACTTGTTTAGCAAAACTCGCTAATAAAACATCAATAACTTGTTTTGACTCTACTATTTGGGGATCACGAGCGGTGCCCCTTGAGCGCCCCCTGCCTAGCGGTCAAGGAACTGCCGGCCTCACCTACAACCAGTTCTTTGCTGTTTATGATCGGCCAGCACCACGAAAACATGTTATCTGCACACAGTTTGATGACCAAAACACAATTCGTAATCCACATATATTAAATTGTGGAAAATCAGTTCATAACTGTTTGAACAATTGAATTTATGATCTAGAGACAGGAAGATGCATTCACAGAATGGAAGTCAGCACAGTTAACATGGGATTGCGCAATCCCAGGGGAGGCCAAGCTCGCTGCGGCCTCACCGGCTTCGCTATGAAGCGCCACCAAGGATTTACATGAAAAATAGCGAAAAGTCTGCGATATTAAAGAAAATATGATCAAAAATTAGGAAATTAGATAAATAAAATACTTATTACAAATGACTGAGTAAATCAAAATTTATATTATGTTATTATATATTTTCTTTCTTTCCATGATGACAAGTGAGGCATTTCTCTGGTTCATTTTGTCATTGGCATCCTTTTTTACACAGTGAGTGCACATTAGTCCAATGTTACCCTACAGTATCTGGAAGACTGAATAGATCTGATGAGCAACTTACAATAACTTCTTATAATGATGTAACGTGATAATATGTGTGATTAACCGTGACACCTCTCTTTCTCTCTCTCTCTCTCTGATCTAAGAATAGTTGCTGTGCTGTGGTGGAGTTTACATTTCACAGTGTTAATAAATTAAGATTTTGGAAGTATTTTAAGTGTCCACTCTCACTAATTTCCATTAACCTGGCCTCAAGGTATTGCACAGTTGGTATTGCAAAGTTGGTATACACATTCAGTACACAAAAAAAAATGTGGTGGGCCAGTCTAATCCAAAATGCCAGGGCCGATTTTTTTGTCCCAGTCCACCCCTGATGACATGTTTTATGATTTGGCGTTATATAAATAAAAACTGAAATGTATTGAACAAGAGTAAGTTTGTCAGTTTTCAAGCAGGATTTGTATATCTGTTCAAATTAAATATATAAGGAAACCAAAGAGTTAAGATCACTTACTTACCAAGAGAAATTCCTTTGGGGTTTATTTGTGGTCTCTTGCTGCCCCCTGCTGGACAAGTATGATCAAATACATATGCTTTACATGTCAACTTGGTATCAAAATTCAGATTTCAATCTAAAATGGCTTACTTCCTGTGATACTTGCAGTATGACATTAATTGTAAATTCTGAGCGTCTTGCTGAGATCTACAACTGTACAAAATTTCATTACTCTACGATGAAGTAAGTGAATACCAAAGGGTCCTTTGAAATTTGCTTGGTGGCGCTATAGAGAAACTAAGTCCTGCTCACTAAAGTTTGTTAAGGATTCCTGTTGGGGGGTGGATAAGGATGCATCCAAATGAGTTTTAAGCAGCTCGGCCCAAAACTGTGGAATTCAGAGCCAAACGTATGACAGCAGCGTTTGAGGTGAATATGCCACGCCGCCACGCCCCCCTGCTCCATCCAATCCAGTTGAGCCTGAAATCCACAACATACCAACATGTGTTCTGTCTGTGGACACAGTTTCATGTTGATTAGCTCAGAGGGGTAACATAGCGACCGCTTAAAACAAAACATGACACTTCCTGTTGTCAGGGGGCGTGGCCTAAGCAATGTCATCATTTGACCATTGGATATTATAGGAGACCTGATGGTGATCAATCACTGAATGTTTGATGCCTCTGTGTGTTTCTGTGTAGGAGATATAACAGTTTTATTTTTTGTGGCGAGTAGGTGAACTTTGACCCTTGCTAATGCCCCTTCAACAAGCTCAAAAACTCACCGTTTTGATAACTTTTAATTGGCCATGCCTTATGATCAGACTGCCCGAGTTTCAAGCCGCTCGCTCGAAATCCCTAGGAGGAGTTCGATCAAATACCAATGCTGTAAACGTCAAAAATGGGGTCAAAATCAGACCTTCAATCTAAAATGGCTGACTTCCTGTGATATTTGCACTATGACATTAATTGTAAATTCTGAGCGTCTTGGTGAGCTCTACTACTGTAACAAATCTCATGTCTCTACGATGAAGTAAGTGAATAGCAAAGGGTCCTTTGAAAATTGCGAGGTGGCGCCGTTGAGGCATTAGGTCACGCCCACCAAAGTTTGTTATGGATTCCTGTCGGGGGCTAGATAAGGATGCATCCAAGTGAGTTTTAAGCAGCTCGGCCCAAAAATGTGGAATTCAGAGCCAAACGTATGGCAGCGGCGTTTGAGGTGACTTAACCACGCCGCCACGCCCCCCTGCTCCATCGAATCCACTTGGGGCTGGAATCCACAACACACCAACATGTCTTCTGTCTGTGGACACAGTTTCATGTTGATTAGCTCAGAGGGGTAACATAGCGACTGCTAACAATAAAACATGACACGTCCTGTTGTCAGGGGGCGTGGCCTAAGTGATGTCATCATTTGACCATTGGATATTGTAGAAGACCCGATGATGATCAATCACAGAAAGTTTGGTGCCTCTGTGTGTTTCTGTGTAGGAGATATAGCAGTTTTTCCTGTTGTCAGGGGGCGTGGCCTAAGTGATGTCATCATTTGACCATTGGATATTGTAGAAGACCCGATGATGATCAATCACAGAAAGTTTGGTGCTTCTGTGTGTTTCTGTGTAGGAGATATAACAGTTTTTCCTGTTGTCAGGGGGCGTGGCCTAAGTGATGTCATCATTTGACCATTGGATATTGTACAAGACCCGATGATGATCAATCACAGAAAGTTTGGTGCCTCTGTGTGTTTCTGTGTAGGAGATATAACAGTTTTTCCTGTTGTCAGGGGGCGTGGCCTAAGTGATGTCATCATTTGACCATTGGATATTGTAGAAGACCCGATGATGATCAATCACAGAAAGTTTGGTGCCTCTGTGTGTTTCTGTGTAGGAGATATAATAGTTTTATGTTTTGTGGCGAGTAGGTAAACTTTGACCCCTGCTAACGCCCCTTCAACATGCTCAAAAACTCACCGTTTTGATAACTTTTAATTGGCCATGCCTTATGATCAGACTGACCGAGTTTCAAGTCGCTCGCTCGAAATCCC
Organism: Fundulus diaphanus; assembly: GCA_037039145.1. Classification (NCBI taxonomy): domain Eukaryota; kingdom Metazoa; phylum Chordata; class Actinopteri; order Cyprinodontiformes; family Fundulidae; genus Fundulus; species Fundulus diaphanus. The sequence continues at coordinate 47,211,065 of CM073142.1, read as the reverse complement.
TAGGACGAGTTCGATCAAATACCAATGCTGTAAATGTCAAAAATGAGGTCAAATTACGACCTTCAATCTAAAATGGCCGACTTCCTGTGATATTTGCACTATGACGTTAATTGTAAATTCTGAGCGTCTTGCTTAGATCTACAACTGTACAAAATTTCATTACTCTACGATGAAGTAAGTGAATAGCAAAGGGTCCTTTGAAAATTTCTAGGTGGCGCCGTTGAGGCATTAGGTCACGCCCATCAAAGTTTGTTATGGATTCCTGTTGGGGGGTGGATAAGGATGCATCCAAGTGAGTTTTAAGCAGCTCGGCCCAAAAATGTGGAATTCAGAGCCAAACGTATGGCAGCGGCGTTTGAGGTGACTTCACCACGCCGCCACGCTCTCCTGCTCCATCGAATCCACTTGGGGCTGGAATCCACAATACATCAACATGTCTTCCGTCTCTGGACACAGTTTCATGTTGATTAGCTCAGAGGGGTAACATAGCGACCGTTTACAGCAAAACATGACACTTCCTGTTGTCAGGGGGCGTGGCCTAAGTGATGTCATAATTTGACCATTGGATATTAAAGAAGACCCAATGATGATCAATCACAGAAAGTTTGGTGCCTCTATGTGTTTCTGTGTAGGAGATATAACAGTTTTATTTTTTGTGGCGAGTAGGTGAACTTTGACCCCTGCTAACACCCCTTCAACATGCTCAAAAACTCACCGTTTTGATAACTTTTAATTGGCCATGCCTTATGATCAGACTGACCGAGTTTCAAGCCGCTCGCTCAAAATCTCTAGGAGGAGTTCGATCAAATACCAATGCTGTAAACGTCAAGAATTAGGGTCAAAATCAGACCTTCAATCTAAAATGGCCGACTTCCTGTGATATTTACACTATGACATTAATTGTAAATTCTGAGCGCCTTGGTGAGCTCTACCACTGTACCAAATCTCATGTCTCTACGATGAAGTAAGTGAATAGCAAAGGGTCCTTTGAAAATTGCTAGGTGGCGCCGTTGAGGCATTTTTCTTTAGATTTTTATGAGGACCTTAAAATACAAAATTTTTAAACAGTCTTCATGCGTCCGCCAAGTTTGGTGAGTTTTTGAATATGATAAATCCCCCAAAAAGGCCCCTCTTTAGGGGGGCAGAATAAAAATAATAATAATTAAAACCGCAAGCGGTGATGATCGGCCCTCGCAGCCAAGCGCCGCTCTGGCCTATGGGCCACCGCTAGGGTACGCGCACCTCCTGCCGCCAGCCACCGCAGAAGCTGTCATGCATTTTCCTCACCCGTCTACCATGCAATACACACGTATGCGTTGGGCAGCGCTCCCCCACGACTCACAAAAAATCTGGTGCAGTTCGGTCGATGCACCGAGGAGACACAGCCGTTGAATAATGAAAATGCATTTGGCCACCGGGCCGGGATAAATCGTTCGGCGGGCCAGATCCGGCCCGCAGGCCGTACGTTTGACACCCCAGGTTTAAACATTAGTATACCAACTTAATCAAAGGTATCTTACTAGGTGTTAATCCAGCTTCATGTGAAAAGTTAACAATACCTTTTTAGTTATTTAAAGTTAATTATTTCATGTGTTTAAGGGTTTCGTTTCTTGCATTAAGACAGCTTTTATGAAAGTTTGACAGTTAAATTGGTGGATACACACCCAAAAGTAATAATGTAAAAGTAACACTTTAGCAATTGGAATATTGCTAAAGTAACACGTTAGCAATATTCCACATGTGTATGTTGTGTGAAAACTTTAATAATTTCTAACAGACCACTTCACTCTCAGAAAGCAGGTCTGCTGGTGGTTCCTAAAATCTGTAAAACCAGAATGGTAGGCAGATCCTTTAGCTATCATGCTCCTCTCCAGTGGAACCAACTCCCAGTTTTGGTCCGTGACGCAGACACCCTGTCTACTTTTAAGACTAATCCTAAAACTTTCCTTTTTCCATCGTCTTCCGCTTATCCGGGGTCAGGTCGCGGGTGTAGCAGCTTCAAGAGGGAGGCCCAGACCTTCCTCTCCCCAGCCACTTGGGCCACTTCCTCCGGGGGAATCCCAAAGCGTTCCCAGGCCAGCAGAGTCTCTCCAGCGTGTCCTGGGTCTTCCCCTGGGTCTCCTCCCGGTGGGACGTGCCCGGAACACCTCACCAGGGAGGCGTCCAGGAGGCATCCTGACCAGATGCCCGAGTCACCTCAACTGGCTCCTCTCGACGTGGAGGAACAGCGGCTCTACTCTGAGTCCTCCCCGGATGACTGAGCTCCTCACCCTATCTCTAAGGGAGAGCCCAGACACACTATGGAGAAAACTCATTTTGGCCACTTGTATCCGGGATCTCGTTCTTTCGGTCACGACCCAAAGCTCGTGACCATAGATGAGGGTAGGAACGTAGATCGACCGGTAAATCGAGAGCTTGGCCTTTTGGCTCAGCTCTCTCTTCACCACAACGGATCGGTACAGCGCCCGCTTCACAGCAGACGCCGCACCAATCCGCCTGTCGATCTCCCGCTCCATCTTCCCCTCATCTCTGAACAAGACCCCAAGATACTTGAACTCCTCCACTAGAAGCTGGCTCTTGGGACTTTCCTTTTTGACAAAGCTTATAGTTAGAGTGGTTCATGTTACCCTGAGCTACCTCTATAGTTATGCTGCTATAGGCTTAGGCTGCTGGAGGACATCAGGGTCTATTGTTCTTCAATTTTGCATGACTGTTGTCATTTCAGCTTTTAACTTTCTGTTCTCTCTCTTTTATCTTCATAGTAGGTACACCTGGTCTGGCGTTCTGTTAGCTGTGACATCATCCAGGGAAGACAGATCACCTGTTATTACCATCTAATGTAAAACAGATTACTGGATCAATGTGTGCTTCTGTGCTTTTTTGTCTGTCTTGTTGTGTCTCTTCTCTCTCTTTTGTAACCCCCAGTCGGTCAAGGCAGATTACCGTTCATACTGAGCCCGGTTCTGATGGAGGTTTTTCCTTCCTGTTAATGGGGAGTTTTTTCTTCTGCTGTCACTTCATGCTTGATAAGTATGAGGGATTGCTGCAAAGCCATGTACAATGCAAACGACTCTCCCTGTGGCTCTACGCTTCTTCAGGAGTGAATGCTGCTTGTTACGACTTTGATGCAATCAACTGGTTCCCTTATATAGGAATTTATTTTACCAATCTGGATAATCTGACTTAATATGTATAATCTGATTGATTTTGACATTGTAAACTGCCTTTAGATGACATGCAGGCATGGACTGGTAATCGGGCGTACCGGGCATTTTCCCGGTGGGCCGACGTGCTGTTTGGGCCGGCAGACCCGACATGTATATAAATATGTATTATTATTATTATTATTAATAATTATTTTATATATCTGCCTCGTTATATTTGCATAATGCATGAAGAAAAATAAAATCAGCAGCGCAAGAGTCTGTTCCGATCATCCGGCCCTTACCACAGGCTATTGCAGCCCATTGGTTATCATAAAGTAGAAAAACACCTTCACGCTCCATGTGGAATTTTGTGCAGCGGTGTTCACAGTAGTAATGGGAGGCGCAGAGAAACTGCACGAAAAAAAGAAACGAGTTCTTCAAACGGACGCTGCGAAATGTGTCAAACTCACTGACATGTTCCCTACAGCAGGCCTTCATCTGCTCCGGTGTTTGATGTAAAATATGGTGGTGGTGGTCAGTGACGTGCGGTAGGGTTCATAGCTGGTGAAGCACTGACATCATCAGAGTCAGATTTACAAATATATACACTCTACAGAGTAGACTCGTTGCAAAGTGCTGAAGGAGACTGATTGAGCCAAATAAATTCACCAAGATACATGGAAAAATATTGGTTCTTTGATGAAAAAAAAAATTGTCATTTGATTGGTAACAGTTTATGAGTTATGATGGATTTCTGCATTTGTAACACATTCTAAAACTATAACCCACATTACGCACATTTTATCACAAAAACAAAACATGAATAAGTATCGCTGTCTTACCTCTACTTATAATTTAAGTCCCTGTGGCGCTCTTTCTGAACAAAAATATCATTTTCCGGTAAAAGTTCTCTTTATCTTTCTTCAATTTTAAAACTCTCTTAGTCTCAGTGGAGCTCACTGCCAGGGAGGAAAGCCTTCCCTGATCAGTCCTGTTCCAGCTGGATGTTTAGAGTCTTTTTAGTGCTTTACTTGTTTAGCAAAACTCGCTAATAAAACATCAATAACTTGTTTTGACTCTACTATTTGGGGATAACGAGCGGTGCCCCTTGAGCGCCCCCTGCCTAGCGGCCAAGGAACTGCCGGCCTCACCTACAACCAGTTCTTTGCTGTTTATGATCGGCCAGCACCACGAAAACATGTTATCTGCACACAGTTTGATGACCAAAACACAATTCGTAATCCACATATATTAAATTGTGGAAAATCAGTTCATAACTGTTTGAACAATTGAATTTATGATCTAGAGACAGGAAGATGCATTCACAGAATGGAAGTCAGCGCAGTTAACATGGGATTGCGCAATCCCAGGGGAGGCCAAGCTCGCTGCGGCCTCACCGGCTTTGCTATGAAGCGCCACCAAGGATTTACATGAAAAATAGCGAAAAGTCTGCAATATTAAAGAAAATATGATCAAAAATTAGGAAATTAGATAAATAAAATACTTATTACAAATGACTGAGTAAATCAAAATTTATATTATGTTATTATATATTTTCTTTCTTTCCATGATGACAAGTGAGGCATTTCTCTGGTTCATTTTGTCATTGGCATCCTTTTTTACACAGTGAGTGCACATTAGTCCAATGTTACCCTACAGTATCTGGAAGACTGAATAGATCTGATGAGCAACTTACAATAACTTCTTATAATGATGTAACGTGATAATATGTGTGATTGACCGTGACACCTCTCTTTCTCTCTCTCTCTCTGATCTAAGAATTGTTGCTGTGCTGTGGTGGAGTTTACATTTTACAGTGTTAATAAATTAAGATTTTGGAAGTATTTTAAGTGTCCACTCTCACTAATTTCCATTAACCTGGCCTCAAGGTATTGCACAGTTGGTATTGCAAAGTTGGTATACACATTCAGTACACAAAAAAAATGTGGTGGGCCAGTCTAATCCAAAATGCCAGGGCCGATTTTTTTGTCCCTGATGACATGTTTTATGATTTGGCGTTATATAAATAAAAACTGAAATGTATTGAACAAGAGTAAGTTTGTCAGTTTTCAAGCAGGATTTGTATATCTGTTCAACTTAAATATATAAATATAAGGAAACCAAAGAGTTAAGATCACTTACTTACCAAGAGAAATTCCTTTGGGGTTTATTTGTGGTCTCTTGCTGCCCCCTGCTGGACAAGTATGATCAAATACAATGCTTTACATGTCAACTTGGTATCAAAATTCAGATTTCAATCTAAAATGGCTTACTTCCTGTGATACTTGCAGTATGACATTAATTGTAAATTCTGAGCGTCTTGCTGAGATCTACAACTGTACAAAATTTCATTACTCTACGATGAAGTAAGTGAATACCAAAGGGTCCTTTGAAATTTGCTTGGTGGCGCTATAGAGAAACTAAGTCCTGCTCACTAAAGTTTGTTAAGGATTCCTGTTGGGGGGTGGATAAGGATGCATCCAAATGAGTTTTAAGCAGCTCGGCCCAAAACTGTGGAATTCAGAGCCAAACGTATGACAGCAGCGTTTGAGGTGAATATGCCACGCCGCCACGCCCCCCTGCTCCATCCAATCCAGTTGAGCCTGAAATCCACAACATACCAACATGTGTTCTGTCTGTGGACACAGTTTCATGTTGATTAGCTCAGAGGGGTAACATAGCGACCGCTTACAACAAAACATGACACTTCCTGTTGTCAGGGGGCGTGGCCTAATCAATGTCATCATTTGACCATTGGATATTATAGGAGACCTGATGGTGATCAATTACTGAAAGTTTGATGCCTCTGTGTGTTTCTGTGTAGGAGATATAACAGTTTTATTTTTTGTGGCGAGTAGGTGAACTTTGACCCCTGCTAATGCCCCTTCAACAAGCTCAAAAACTCACCGTTTTGATAACTTTTAATTGGCCATGCCTTATGATCAGACTGCCCGAGTTTCAAGCCGCTCGCTAAAAATCTCTAGGAGGAGATCCATCAAATACCAATGCTATAAACGTCAAAAATGGGGTCAAAATCAGACATTCAATCTAAAATGGCCAACTTCCTGTGATATTTACACTATGACATTAATTGTAAATTCTGAGCGTCTTGGTGAGCTCTACCACTGTACCAAATCTCATGTCTCTACGATGAAGTAAGTGAATAGCAAAGGGTCCTTTGAAAATTGCTAAGTGGCGCCGTTGAGGCATTAGGTCACGCCCACCAAAATTTCTTATGGATTCCTGTTGGGGGGTGGATAAGGATGCATCCAAGTGAGTTTTATGCAGCTCGGCCCAAAAATGTGGAATTCAGAGCCAAACGTATGGCAGCGGCGTTTGAGGTGACTTCACCACGCCGCCACGCTCTCCTGCTCCATCGAATCGACTTGGGGCTGGAATCCACAACACAACAACATGTCTTCTGTCTCTGGACACAGTTTCATGTTGATTAGCTCAGAGGGGTAACATAGCGACCGTTTACAGCAAAACATGACACTTCCTGTTGTCAGGGGGTGTGGCCTAAGTGATGTCATCATTTGACCATTGGATATTATAGGAGACCTGATGATGATTAATCACAGAAAGTTTGGTGCCTCTGTGTGTTTCTGTGTAGGAGATATAACACTTTTATTTTTTGTGGCGAATAGGTGAACTTTGACCCCTGCCAACGCCCCTTCAGCATGCTCAAAAACTCACCGTTTTGATAACTTTTGATTGGCCATGCCTTATGATCAGACTGCCCGAGTTTCAAGCCGATCGCTCGATATCTCTAGGAGGAGTTAGATCTTATACCGATGCTGTAACTGTCAAAATTGAGGTCAAAATCAGACTTTCAATCTAAAATGGCCGACTTCCTGTGATATTTACACTATGACATTAATTGTAAATTCTGAGCGTCTTGTTGAGCTCTACAACTGTACCAAATTTCATGTCTCTACGACGAAGTAAGTGAATAGCAAAGGGTCCTTTGAAAATTTCTAGGTGGCGCCGTTGAGGCATTTTTCTTTAGATTTTTGTGACGACCTTAAAATACAAAATTTTTAAACAGTCACCATGCATCTGCAAAGTTTGGTGAGTTTTTGAAAATGAGAAAGCCCCCAAAAAGGCCCCTCTTTAGGGGGGCAGAATAATAAGAATTAACACTACAGATACAATAGGCCTTCGCAGCGCTTAGCTGCTCGGGCCTAATAATAATAATTAAAACCGCAAGCGGTGATGATCGGCCCTCGCAGCCAAGCGCCGCTCTGGCCTAAGGGCCACCGCTAGGGTACGCGCACCTCCCGCCGCCAGCCACCGCAGAAGCTGTCATGCATTTTCCTCACCCGTCTACCATGCAATACACACGTATGCGTTGGGCAGCGCTCCCCCACGACTCACAAAAAATGTGGTGCAGATCGGTCGATGCACCGAGGAGACACAGCCGTTGAATAATAAAAATGCATTTGGCCACCGGGCCGGACTAAGTCGTTCGGCGGGCCAGATCCGGCCCGCAGGCCGTACGTTTGACACCCCTGGTTTAAACATTAGTATACCAACTTAATCAAAGGTATCTTACTAGCTGTTAATCCAGCTTCATGTGAAAAGTTAACAAAACCTTTTTAGTTATTTAAAGTTAATTATTTCATGTGTTTAAGGGTTTCGTTTCTTGCATTAAGACAGCTTTTATGAAAGTTTGACAGTTAAATTGGTGGATACACACCCAAAAGTAATAATGTAAAAGTAACACTTTGGCAATTGGAAAATTGCTAAAGTAACACGTTAGCAATATTCCACATGTGTATGTTGTGTACAAACTTTAGTAATTTCTAACAGACCACTTCACTCTCAGAAAGCAGGTCTGCTAGTGGTTCCTAAAGTCTGTAAAACCAGAATGGTAGGCAGATCCTTTAGTTATCAGGCTCCTCTCCAGTGGAACAAACTCCCAGTTTTGGTCCGTGACGCAGACACCCTGTCTACTTTTAAGACTAATCCTAAAACTTTCCTTTTTCCATCCATCCATCGTCTTCCGCTTATCCGGGGTCAGGTCGCGGGTGTAGCAGCTTCAAGAGGGAGGCCCAGACCTTCCTCTCCCCAGCCACTTGGGCCACTTCCTCCGGGGGAATCCCAAAGCGTTCCCAGGCGAGCAGAGTCTCTCCAGCGTGTCCTGGGTCTTCCCCTGGGTCTCCTCCCGGTGGGATGTGCCCAGAACACCTCACCAGGGATGCGTCCAGGAGGCATCCTAACCAGATGCCCGAGCCACCTCAACTGGCTCCTCTCAATGTGAAGGAGCAGTGGCTCTACTCTGAGTCCTCCCCGGATGACTGAGCTCCTCACTTTATCTCTAAGGGAGAGCCCAGACACACTATGGAGAAAACTCATTTTGGCCGCTTGTATCCGGGATCTCGTTCTTTCGGTCACGACCCAAAGCTCGTGACCATAGATGAGGGTAGGAACGTAGATCGACTGGTAAATCGAGAGCTTGGCCTTTTGGCTCAGCTCTCTCTTCACCACAACGGACCGGTACAGCACCCGCTTCACAGCAGACGTCGCACCAATCCGCCTGTCGATCTCCCGCTCCATCTTCCCCTCATTCGTGAACAAGACCCCAAGATACTTGAACTCCTCCACTAGAAGCTGGCTCTTGGGACTTTCCTTTTTTTACAAAGCTTGAAGTTAGAGTGGTTCATGTTACCCTGAGCTACCTCTATAGTTATGCTGCTGTATGCTTAGGCTGCTGGAGGACATCAGGGCCTATTTTTCTTCAATTTTGCATGACTGTTGTCATTTCAGCTTTTAACTTTTTGTTTTTTCTATTTTTTCTTCATAGTAGGTACACCTGGTCTGGCGTTCTGTTAGCTGTGACATCATCCAGGGAAGACAGATCACCTGTTATTACCATCTAATGTAAAACAGATTACTGGATCAATGTGTGCTTCTGTGCTTTTTTGTCTGTCTTGTTGTGTCTCTTCTCTCTCTTTTGTAACCCCCAGTCGGTCAAGGCAGATTACCGTTCATACTGAGCCCGGTTCTGCTGGAGGTTTTTCCTTCCTGTTAATGGGGAGTTTTTCCTTCCACTGTCACTTCATGCTTGATCAGTATGAGGGATTGCTGCAAAGCCATGTACAATGCAAACGACTCTCCCTGTAGCTCTACGCTTCTTCAGGAGTGAATGCTGCTTGTTACGACTTTGATGCAATCAACTGGTTCCCTTATATAGGAATTTATTTTACCAATCTGGATAATCTGACTTAATATGTATAATCTGATTGATTTTGACACTGTAAACTGCCTTTAGATGACATGCAGGCATGGACTGGTAATCGGGCGTACCCGGCATTTTCCTGGTGGGCCGGCAGACCCGACATGTATATTAATAATATGTATTATTATTATTACTATTTTATATATATGCCTCGTTATATTTGCATAATGCATGAAGAAAAATAAAATCAGCAGCGCAAGAGTCTGTTCCGATCATCCGGACCTTACCACAGGCTACTGCAGCCCATTGGTTATCATCCCTGACAGTCTAAAGGGCTAGGCCAATCTTAAAGTAGAAAAACACCTTCACGCTCCATGTGGAACTTTGTGCAGCAGTGTTCACAGTAGTAATGGATAAGAAACGCAAGGGAGGCGCAGAGAAACTGCACGAAAAAAAGAAACGAGTTCTTCAAACGGATGCTGCGAAATGTGTCAAACTGACTGACATGTTCCCAACAGCAGGCCCTTCATCTGCTCCGGTGTCTGGTGTAAAATATGGTGGTTGTGGTTGTAGTCAGTGACGTGCGGTAGAGTTCATAGCTGGTGAGGCACTGACGTCATCAGAGTCAGATTTACAAATATATACACTCTACAGAGTAGACTCGTTGCAAAGTGCTGAAGGAGACTGATTGAGCCAAATAAATTCACCAAGATACATGGAAAAATATTGGTTCTTTGATGAAAAAAATTGTCATTTGATTGGTAACAGTTTATGAGTTATGATGGATTTCTGCATTTGTAACACATTCTAAAACTATAACCCACATTAAGCACATTTCATTACAGAAACAAAACATGAATAAGTATCGCTGTCTTACCTCTACTTATAATTTAAGTCCCTGTGGCGCTCTTTCTGAACAAAAATATCATCATTTTCCGGTAAAAGTTCTCTTTATCTTCTTCAGTTTTAAAAGTCTCTCAGTCTCAGTGGAGCTCACTGCCAGGGAGGAAAGCCTTCCCTGATCAGTCCTGTTCCAGCTGTATGTTTAGAGTCTTTTTAGTGCTTTACTTGTTTAGCAAAACTCGCTAATAAAACATCAATAACTTGTTTTGACTCTACTATTTGGGGATCACGAGCGGTGCCCCTTGAGCGGCCCCTGCCTAGTGGCCAAGGAACTGCTGGCCTCACCTACAACCAGTTCTTTGCTGTTTATGATCGGCCAGCACCACGAAAACATGTTATCTGCACACAGTTTGATGACCAAAACACAATTCGTAATCCACATATATTAAATTGTGGAAAATCAGTTCATAACTGTTTGAACAATTGAATTTATGATCTAGAGACAGGAAGATGCATTCACAGAATGGAAGTCAGCGCAGTTACCATGGGATTGCGCAATCCCAGGGTAGGCCAAGCTCGCTGCGGCCTCACCGGCTTCGCTATGAAGCGCCACCAAGGATTTACATGAAAAATAGCGAAAAGTCTGCGATTTTAAAGAAAATATGATCAAAAATTAGGAAATTAGATAAATAAAATACTTATTACAAATGACTGAGTAAATCAAAATTTATATTATGTTATTATATATTTTCTTTCTTTCCATGATGACAAGTGAGGCATTTCTCTGGTTCATTTTGTCATTGGCATCCTCTTTTACACAGTGAGTGCACATTAGTCCAATGTTACCCTACAGTATCTGGAAGACTGAATAGATCTGATGAGCAACTTACAATAACTTCTTATAATGATGTAACGTGATAATATGTGTGATTGACCGTGACACCTCTCTTTCTCTCTCTCTCTCTCTGATCTAAGAATAATTGCTGTGCTGTGGTGGAGTTTACATTTTACAGTGTTAATAAATTAAGATTTTGGAAGTATTTTAAGTGTCCACTCACTAATTTCCATTATCCTGACTTCAAGGTATTGCACAGTTGGTATTGCACAGTTGGTATACACATTCAGTACACAAAAAAAATGTGGTGGGCCAGTCTAATCCAAAATGCCAGGGCCAATTTTTTGTCCCAATCCACCCCTGATGACATGTTTCATGATTTGGCGCTATATAAATAAAAACTGAAATGTATTGAACAAGAGTTTGTCAGTTTTCAAGCAGGATTTGTATATCTGTTCAACTTAAATATACAAGGAAACCAAAGAGTTAAGATCACTTACTTACCAAGAGAAATTCCTTTGGGGTTTATTTGTGGTCTCTTGCTGCCCCCTGCTGGACAAGTATGATCAAATACATATGCTTTACATGTCAACTTGGTATCAAAATTCAGATTTCAATCTAAAATGGCTTACTTCCTGTGATACTTGCAGTATGACATTAATTGTAAATTCTGAGCGTCTTGCTGAGATCTACAACTGTACAAAATTTCATTACTCTACGATGAAGTAAGTGAATACCAAAGGGTCCTTTGAAATTTGCTTGGTGGCGCTATAGAGAAACTAAGTCCTGCTCACTAAAGTTTGTTAAGGATTCCTGTTGGGGGGTGGATAAGGATGCATCCAAATGAGTTTTAAGCAGCTCGGCCCAAAACTGTGGAATTCAGAGCCAAACGTATGACAGCAGCGTTTGAGGTGAATATGCCACGCCGCCACGCCCCCCTGCTCCATCCAATCCAGTTGAGCCTGAAATCCACAACATACCAACATGTGTTCTGTCTGTGGACACAGTTTCATGTTGATTAGCTCAGAGGGGTAACATAGCGACCGCTTACAACAAAACATGACACTTCCTGTTGTCAGGGGGCGTGGCCTAAGCAATGTCATCATTTGACCATTGGATATTATAGGAGACCTGATGGTGATCAATCACTGAAAGTTTGATGCCTCTGTGTGTTTCTGTGTAGGAGATATAACAGTTTTATTTTTTGTGGCGAGTAGGTGAACTTTAACCCTTGCTAATGCCCCTTCAACAAGCTCAAAAACTCACCGTTTTGATAACTTTTAATTGGCCATGCCTTATGATCAGACTGCCCGAGTTTCAAGCCGCTCGCTAAAAATCTCTAGGAGGAGATCCATCAAATACCAATGCTATAAACGTCAAAAATGGGGTCAAAATCAGACATTCAATCTAAAATGGCCGACTTCCTGTGATATTTACACTATGACATTAATTGTAAATTCTGAGCGTCTTGGTGAGCTCTACCACTGTACCAAATCTCATGTCTCTACGATGAAGTAAGTGAATAGCAAAGGGTCCTTTGAAAATTGCTAAGTGGCGCCGTTGAGGCATTAGGTCACGCCCACCAAAATTTGTTATGGATTCTTGTTGGGGGCTGGATAAGGATGCATCCAAGTGAGTTTTATGCAGCTCGGCCCAAAAATGTGGAATTCAGAGCCAAACGTATGGCAGCGGCGTTTGAGGTGACTTCACCACGCCGCCACGCTCTCCTGCTCCATCGAATCGACTTGGGGCTGGAATCCACAACACAACAACATGTGTTCTGTCTGTGGACACAGTTTCATGTTGATTAGCTCAGAGGGGTAACATAGCGACCGTTTACAGCAAAACATGACACTTCCTGTTGTCAGGGGGTGTGGCCTAAGTGATGTCATCATTTGACCATTGGATATTATAGGAGACCTGATGATGATTAATCACAGAGAGTTTGGTGCCTCTGTGTGTTTCTGTGTAGGAGATATAACACTTTTATTTTTTGTGGCGAATAGGTGAACTTTGACCCCTGCCAACGCCCCTTCAGCATGCTCAAAAACTCACCGTTTTGATAACTTTTGATTGGCCATGCCTTATGATCAGACTGCCCGAGTTTCAAGCCGATCGCTCGATATCTCTAGGAGGAGTTAGATCTTATACCGATGCTGTAACTGTCAAAATTGAGGTCAAAATCAGACTTTCAATCTAAAATGGCCGACTTCCTGTGATATTTACACTATGACATTAATTGTAAATTCTGAGCGTCTTGGTGAGCTCTACAACTGTACCAAATTTCATGTCTCTACGACGAAGTAAGTGAATAGCAAAGGGTCCTTTGAAAATTTCTAGGTGGCGCCGTTGAGGCATTTTTCTTTAGATTTTTGTGACGACCTTAAAATACAAAATTTTTAAACAGTCACCATGCATCTGCCAAGTTTGGTGAGTTTTTGAAAATGAGAAAGCCCCCAAAAAGGCCCCTCTTTAGGGGGGCAGAATAATAATAATAATAATAATAATAATAATAATAATAATTAAAACCGCAAGCGGTGATGATCGGCCCTCGCAGCCAAGCGCCGCTCTGGCCTAAGGGCCACCGCTAGGGTACGCGCACCTCCCGCCGCCAGCCACCGCAGAAGCTGTCATGCATTTTCCTCACCCGTCTACCATGCAATACACACGTATGCGTTGGGCAGCGCTCCCCCACGACTCACAAAAAATGTGGTGCAGATCGGTCGATGCACCGAGGAGACACAGCCGTTGAATAATAAAAATGCATTTGGCCACCGGGCCGGACTAAATCGTTCGGCGGGCCAGATCCGGCCCGCAGGCCGTACGTTTGACACCCCTGGTTTAAACATTAGTATACCAACTTAATCAAAGGTATCTTACTAGCTGTTAATCCAGCTTCATGTGAAAAGTTAACAAAACCTTTTTAGTTATTTAAAGTTAATTATTTCATGTGTTTAAGGGTTTCGTTTCTTGCATTAAGACAGCTTTTATGAAAGTTTGACAGTTAAATTGGTGGATACACACCCAAAAGTAATAATGTAAAAGTAACACTTTGGCAATTGGAAAATTGCTAAAGTAACACGTTAGCAATATTCCACATGTGTATGTTGTGTACAAACTTTAGTAATTTCTAACAGACCACTTCACTCTCAGAAAGCAGGTCTGCTAGTGGTTCCTAAAGTCTGTAAAACCAGAATGGTAGGCAGATCCTTTAGTTATCAGGCTCCTCTCCAGTGGAACAAACTCCCAGTTTTGGTCCGTGACGCAGACACCCTGTCTACTTTTAAGACTAATCCTAAAACTTTCCTTTTTCCATCCATCCATCGTCTTCCACTTATCCGGGGTCAGGTCGCAGGGGCAGCTTCAAGAGGGAGCCCCAGACCTTCCTCTCCCCAGCCACTTGGGCCACTTCCTCTGGGGGAATCCCAAAGCGTTCCCAGGCCAGCAGAGTCTCTCCAGCGTGTCCTGGGTCTTCCTCTGGGCCTCCTCCCGGTGGGACGTGCCCAGAACACCTCATCAGGGAGGCGTCCAGGAGGCATCCTAACCAGATGCCCGATCCACCTCAACTGGCTCCTCTCAATGTGGAGGAGCAGCGGCTCTACTCTGAGTCCTCCCCGGATGACTGAGCTCCTCACCCTATCTCTAAGGGAGAGCCCAGACACACTATGGAGAAAACTCATTTTGGCCGCTTGTATCCGGGATTTCGTTCTTTCGGTCACGACCCAAAGCTCGTGACCATAGATGAGGGTAGGAACGTAGATCGACTGGTAAATCGAGAGCTTGGCCTTTTGGCTCAGCTCTCTCTTCACCACAACAGACCGGTACAGCGCACGCTTCACAGCAGACGTCGCACCAATCCGCCTGTCGATCTCCCGCTCCATCTTCCCCTCATTCGTGAACAAGACCCCAAGATACTTGAACTCCTCCACTAGAAGCTGGCTCTTGGGACTTTCCTTTTTGACAAAGATTATAGTTAGAGTGGTTCATGTTACGCTGAGCTACCTCTATAGTTATGCTGCTATAGGCTTAGGCTGCTGGAGGACATCAGGGTCTATTGTTCTTCAATTTTGCATGACTGTTGTCATTTCAGCTTTTACCTTTTTGTTTTTTCTATTTTTTCTTCATAGTAGGTACACCTGGTCTGGCGTTCTGTTAGCTGTGACATCATTCAGGGAAGACAGATCACCTGCTATTACCATCTAATGTAAAACACATTACTGGATCAATGTGTGCTTCTGTGCTTTTTTGTCTGTCTTGTTGTGTCTCTTCTCTCTCTTTTGTAACCCCCAGTCGGTCAAGGCAGATTACCGTTCATACTGAGCCCGGTTCGGCTGGAGGTTTTTCCTTCCTGTTAATGGGGAGTTTTTCCTTCTGCTGTCACTTCATGCTTGATCAGTATGAGGGATTGCTGCAAAGCCATGTACAATGCAAACGACTCTCCCTGTGGCTCTACGCTTCTTCAGGAGTCAATGCTGCTTGTTACGACTTTGATGAAATCAACTGGTTCCCTTATATAGGAATTTCTTTTACCAATCTGGATAATCTGACTTAATATGTATAATCTGATTGATTTTGACATTGTAAACTGCCTTTAGATGACATGCAGGCCGGCAGACCCGACATGTATATTAATAATATGTATTATTATTATTAATATTATTATTATTTTATATATCTGCCTCGTTATATTTGCATAATGCATGAAGAAAAATATCAGCAGCGCAAGAGTCTGTTCCGATCATCCGGCCCTTACCACAGGCTACTGCAGCCCATTGGTTATCATCCCTGACAGTCTAAAGGGCTAGGCCAATCATAAAGTAGAAAAACACCTTCACGCTCCATGTGGAACTTTGTGCAGCGGTGTTCACAGTAGTAATGGATAAGAAACGCAAGGGAGGCGCAGAGAAACTGCACGAAAAAAAGAAACGAGTTCTTCAAACGGATGCTGCGAAATGTGTCAAACTGACTGACATGTTCCCAACAGCAGGCCCTTCATCTGCTCCGGTGTCTGGTGTAAAATATGGTGGTTGTGGTTGTAGTCAGTGACGTGCGGTAGAGTTCATAGCTGGTGAGGCACTGACGTCATCAGAGTCAGATTTACAAATATATACACTCTACAGAGTAGACTCGTTGCAAAGTGCTGAAGGAGACTGATTGAGCCAAATAAATTCACCAAGATACATGGAAAAATATTGGTTCTTTGATGAAAAAAATTGTCATTTGATTGGTAACAGTTTATGAGTTATGATGGATTTCTGCATTTGTAACACATTCTAAAACTATAACCCACATTAAGCACATTTCATTACAGAAACAAAACATGAATAAGTATCGCTGTCTTACCTCTACTTATAATTTAAGTCCCTGTGGCGCTCTTTCTGAACAAAAATATCATCATTTTCCGGTAAAAGTTCTCTTTATCTTCTTCAGTTTTAAAAGTCTCTCAGTCTCAGTGGAGCTCACTGCCAGGGAGGAAAGCCTTCCCTGATCAGTCCTGTTCCAGCTGTATGTTTAGAGTCTTTTTAGTGCTTTACTTGTTTAGCAAAACTCGCTAATAAAACATCAATAACTTGTTTTGACTCTACTATTTGGGGATCACGAGCGGTGCCCCTTGAGCGCCCCCTGCCTAGTGGCCAAGGAACTGCTGGCCTCACCTACAACCAGTTCTTTGCTGTTTATGATCGGCCAGCACCACGAAAACATGTTATCTGCACACAGTTTGATGACCAAAACACAATTCGTAATCCACATATATTAAATTGTGGAAAATCAGTTCATAACTGTTTGAACAATTGAATTTATGATCTAGAGACAGGAAGATGCATTCACAGAATGGAAGTCAGCGCAGTTACCATGGGATTGCGCAATTCCAGGGTAGGCCAAGCTCGCTGCGGCCTCACCGGCTTCGCTATGAAGCGCCACCAAGGATTTACATGAAAAATAGCGAAAAGTCTGCGATTTTAAAGAAAATATGATCAAAAATTAGGAAATTAGATAAATAAAATACTTATTACAAATGACTGAGTAAATCAAAATTTATATTATGTTATTATATATTTTCTTTCTTTCCATGATGACAAGTGAGGCATTTCTCTGGTTCATTTTGTCATTGGCATCCTCTTTTACACAGTGAGTGCACATTAGTCCAATGTTACCCTACAGTATCTGGAAGACTGAATAGATCTGATGAGCAACTTACAATAACTTCTTATAATGATGTAACGTGATAATATGTGTGATTGACCGTGACACCTCTCTTTCTCTCTCTCTCTCTCTGATCTAAGAATAGTTGCTGTGCTGTGGTGGAGTTTACATTTTACAGTGTTAATAAATTAAGATTTTGGAAGTATTTTAAGTGTCCACTCTCACTAATTTCCATTATCCTGACTTCAAGGTATTGCACAGTTGGTATTGCACAGTTGGTATACACATTCAGTACACAAAAAAAATGTGGTGGGCCAGTCTAATCCAAAATGCCAGGGCCAATTTTTTGTCCCAATCCACCCCTGATGACATGTTTCATGATTTGGCGCTATATAAATAAAAACTGAAATGTATTGAACAAGAGTTTGTCAGTTTTCAAGCAGGATTTGTATATCTGTTCAACTTAAATATACAAGGAAACCAAAGAGTTAAGATCACTTACTTACCAAGAGAAATTCCTTTGGGGTTTATTTGTGGTCTCTTGCTGCCCCCTGCTGGACAAGTATGATCAAATACATATGCTTTACATGTCAACTTGGTATCAAAATTCAGATTTCAATCTAAAATGGCTTACTTCCTGTGATACTTGCAGTATGACATTAATTGTAAATTCTGAGCGTCTTGCTGAGATCTACAACTGTACAAAATTTCATTACTCTACGATGAAGTAAGTGAATACCAAAGGGTCCTTTGAAATTTGCTTGGTGGCGCTATAGAGAAACTAAGTCCTGCTCACTAAAGTTTGTTAAGGATTCCTGTTGGGGGGTGGATAAGGATGCATCCAAATGAGTTTTAAGCAGCTCGGCCCAAAACTGTGGAATTCAGAGCCAAACGTATGACAGCAGCGTTTGAGGTGAATATGCCACGCCGCCACGCCCCCCTGCTCCATCCAATCCAGTTGAGCCTGAAATCCACAACATACCAACATGTGTTCTGTCTGTGGACACAGTTTCATGTTGATTAGCTCAGAGGGGTAACATAGCGACCGCTTACAACAAAACATGACACTTCCTGTTGTCAGGGGGCGTGGCCTAAGCAATGTCATCATTTGACCATTGGATATTATAGGAGACCTGATGGTGATCAATCACTGAAAGTTTGATGCCTCTGTGTGTTTCTGTGTAGGAGATATAACACTTTTATTTTTTGTGGCGAGTAGGTGAACTTTAACCCTTGCTAATGCCCCTTCAACAAGCTCAAAAACTCACCGTTTTGATAACTTTTAATTGGCCATGCCTTATGATCAGACTGCCCGAGTTTCAAGCCGCTCGCTAAAAATCTCTAGGAGGAGATCCATCAAATACCAATGCTATAAACGTCAAAAATGGGGTCAAAATCAGACATTCAATCTAAAATGGCCGACTTCCTGTGATATTTACACTATGACATTAATTGTAAATTCTGAGCGTCTTGGTGAGCTCTACCACTGTACCAAATCTCATGTCTCTACAATGAAGTAAGTGAATAGCAAAGGGTCCTTTGAAAATTGCTAAGTGGCGCCGTTGAGGCATTAGGTCACGCCCACCAAAATTTGTTATGGATTCCTGTTGGGGGGTGGATAAGGATGCATCCAAGTGAGTTTTATGCAGCTCGGCCCAAAAATGTGGAATTCAGAGCCAAACGTATGGCAGCGGCGTTTGAGGTGACTTCACCACGCCGCCACGCTCTCCTGCTCCATCGAATCGACTTGGGGCTGGAATCCACAACACAACAACATGTGTTCTGTCTGTGGACACAGTTTCATGTTGATTAGCTCAGAGGGGTAACATAGCGACCGTTTACAGCAAAACATGACACTTCCTGTTGTCAGGGGGTGTGGCCTAAGTGATGTCATCATTTGACCATTGGATATTATAGGAGACCTGATGATGATTAATCACAGAAAGTTTGGTGCCTCTGTGTGTTTCTGTGTAGGAGATATAACACTTTTATTTTTTGTGGCGAATAGGTGAACTTTGACCCCTGCCAACGCCCCTTCAGCATGCTCAAAAACTCACCGTTTTGATAACTTTTGATTGGCCATGCCTTATGATCAGACTGCCCGAGTTTCAAGCCGATCGCTCGATATCTCTAGGAGGAGTTAGATCTTATACCGATGCTGTAACTGTCAAAATTGAGGTCAAAATCAGACTTTCAATCTAAAATGGCCGACTTCCTGTGATATTTACACTATGACATTAATTGTAAATTCTGAGCGTCTTGGTGAGCTCTACAACTGTACCAAATTTCATGTCTCTACGACGAAGTAAGTGAATAGCAAAGGGTCCTTTGAAAATTTCTAGGTGGCGCCGTTGAGGCATTTTTCTTTAGATTTTTGTGACGACCTTAAAATACAAAATTTTTAAACAGTCACCATGCATCTGCCAAGTTTGGTGAGTTTTTGAAAATGAGAAAGCCCCCAAAAAGGCCCCTCTTTAGGGGGGCAGAATAATAAGAAGAATTAAAACCGCAAGCGGTGATGATCGGCCCTCGCAGCCAAGCGCCGCTCTGGCCTAAGGGCCACCGCTAGGGTACGCGCACCTCCCGCCGCCAGCCACCGCAGAAGCTGTCATGCATTTTCCTCACCCGTCTACCATGCAATACACACGTATGCGTTGGGCAGCGCTCCCCCACGACTCACAAAAAATGTGGTGCAGATCGGTCGATGCACCGAGGAGACACAGCCGTTGAATAATAAAAATGCATTTGGCCACCGGGCCGGACTAAATCGTTCGGCGGGCCAGATCCGGCCCGCAGGCCGTACGTTTGACACCCCTGGTTTAAACATTAGTATACCAACTTAATCAAAGGTATCTTACTAGCTGTTAATCCAGCTTCATGTGAAAAGTTAACAAAACCTTTTTAGTTATTTAAAGTTAATTATTTCATGTGTTTAAGGGTTTCGTTTCTTGCATTAAGACAGCTTTTATGAAAGTTTGACAGTTAAATTGGTGGATACACACCCAAAAGTAATAATGTAAAAGTAACACTTTGGCAATTGGAAAATTGCTAAAGTAACACGTTAGCAATATTCCACATGTGTATGTTGTGTACAAACTTTAGTAATTTCTAACAGACCACTTCACTCTCAGAAAGCAGGTCTGCTAGTGGTTCCTAAAGTCTGTAAAACCAGAATGGTAGGCAGATCCTTTAGTTATCAGGCTCCTCTCCAGTGGAACAAACTCCCAGTTTTGGTCCGTGACGCAGACACCCTGTCTACTTTTAAGACTAATCCTAAAACTTTCCTTTTTCCATCCATCCATCGTCTTCCACTTATCCGGGGTCAGGTCGCAGGGGCAGCTTCAAGAGGGAGCCCCAGACCTTCCTCTCCCCAGCCACTTGGGCCACTTCCTCTGGGGGAATCCCAAAGCGTTCCCAGGCCAGCATAGTCTCTCCAGCGTGTCCTGGGTCTTCCTCTGGGCCTCCTCCCGGTGGGACGTGCCCAGAACACCTCATCAGGGAGGCGTCCAGGAGGCATCCTAACCAGATGCCCGATCCACCTCAACTGGCTCCTCTCAATGTGGAGGAGCAGCGGCTCTACTCTGAGTCCTCCCCGGATGACTGAGCTCCTCACCCTATCTCTAAGGGAGAGCCCAGACACACTATGGAGAAAACTCATTTTGGCCGCTTGTATCCGGGATTTCGTTCTTTCGGTCACGACCCAAAGCTCGTGACCATAGATGAGGGTAGGAACGTAGATCGACTGGTAAATCGAGAGCTTGGCCTTTTGGCTCAGCTCTCTCTTCACCACAACGGATCGGTACAGCGCACGCTTCACAGCAGACGTCGCACCAATCCGCCTGTCGATCTCCCGCTCCATCTTCCCCTCATTCGTGAACAAGACCCCAAGATACTTGAACTCCTCTACTAGAAGCTGGCTCTTGGGACTTTCCTTTTTGACAAAGATTATAGTTAGAGTGGTTCATGTTATGCTGAGCTACCTCTATAGTTATGCTGCTATAGGCTTAGGCTGCTGGAGGACATCAGGGTCTATTGTTCTTCAATTTTGCATGACTGTTGTCATTTCAGCTTTTACCTTTTTGTTTTTTCTATTTTTTCTTCATAGTAGGTACACCTGGTCTGGCGTTCTGTTAGCTATGACATCATTCAGGGAAGACAGATCACCTGCTATTACCATCTAATGTAAAACACATTACTGGATCAATGTGTGCTTCTGTGCTTTTTTGTCTGTCTTGTTGTGTCTCTTCTCTCTCTTTTGTAACCCCCAGTCGGTCAAGGCAGATTACCGTTCATACTGAGCCCGGTTCGGCTGGAGGTTTTTCCTTCCTGTTAATGGGGAGTTTTTCCTTCTGCTGTCACTTCATGCTTGATCAGTATGAGGGATTGCTGCAAAGCCATGTACAATGCAAACGACTCTCCCTGTGGCTCTACGCTTCTTCAGGAGTCAATGCTGCTTGTTACGACTTTGATGAAATCAACTGGTTCCCTTATATAGGAATTTCTTTTACCAATCTGGATAATCTGACTTAATATGTATAATCTGATTGATTTTGACATTGTAAACTGCCTTTAGATGACATGCAGGCCGGCAGACCCGACATGTATATTAATAATATGTATTATTATTATTAATATTATTATTATTTTATATATCTGCCTCGTTATATTTGCATAATGCATGAAGAAAAATATCAGCAGCGCAAGAGTCTGTTCCGATCATCCGGCCCTTACCACAGGCTACTGCAGCCCATTGGTTATCATCCCTGACAGTCTAAAGGGCTAGGCCAATCATAAAGTAGAAAAACACCTTCACGCTCCATGTGGAACTTTGTGCAGCGGTGTTCACAGTAGTAATGGATAAGAAACGCAAGGGAGGCGCAGAGAAACTGCACGAAAAAAAGAAACGAGTTCTTCAAACGGATGCTGCGAAATGTGTCAAACTGACTGACATGTTCCCAACAGCAGGCCCTTCATCTGCTCCGGTGTCTGATGTAAAATATGGTGGTTGTGGTTGTAGTCAGTGACGTGCGGTAGAGTTCATAGCTGGTGAGGCACTGACGTCATCAGAGTCAGATTTACAAATATATACACACTCTACAGAGTAGACTCGTTGCAAAGTGCTGAAGGAGACTGATTGAGCCAAATAAATTCACCAAGATACATGGAAAAATATTGGTTCTTTGATGAAAAAAATTGTCATTTGATTGGTAACAGTTTATGAGTTATGATGGATTTCTGCATTTGTAACACATTCTAAAACTATAACCCACATTAAGCACATTTCATTACAGAAACAAAACATGAATAAGTATCGCTGTCTTACCTCTACTTATAATTTAAGTCCCTGTGGCGCTCTTTCTGAACAAAAATATCATCATTTTCCGGTAAAAGTTCTCTTTATCTTCTTCAGTTTTAAAAGTCTCTCAGTCTCAGTGGAGCTCACTGCCAGGGAGGAAAGCCTTCCCTGATCAGTCCTGTTCCAGCTGTATGTTTAGAGTCTTTTTAGTGCTTTACTTGTTTAGCAAAACTCGCTAATAAAACATCAATAACTTGTTTTGACTCTACTATTTGGGGATCACGAGCGGTGCCCCTTGAGCGCCCCCTGCCTAGTGGCCAAGGAACTGCTGGCCTCACCTACAACCAGTTCTTTGCTGTTTATGATCGGCCAGCACCACGAAAACATGTTATCTGCACACAGTTTGATGACCAAAACACAATTCGTAATCCACATATATTAAATTGTGGAAAATCAGTTCATAACTGTTTGAACAATTGAATTTATGATCTAGAGACAGGAAGATGCATTCACAGAATGGAAGTCAGCGCAGTTACCATGGGATTGCGCAATCCCAGGGTAGGCCAAGCTCGCTGCGGCCTCACCGGCTTCGCTATGAAGCGCCACCAAGGATTTACATGAAAAATAGCGAAAAGTCTGCGATTTTAAAGAAAATATGATCAAAAATTAGGAAATTAGATAAATAAAATACTTATTACAAATGACTGAGTAAATCAAAATTTATATTATGTTATTATATATTTTCTTTCTTTCCATGATGACAAGTGAGGCATTTCTCTGGTTCATTTTGTCATTGGCATCCTCTTTTACACAGTGAGTGCACATTAGTCCAATGTTACCCTACAGTATCTGGAAGACTGAATAGATCTGATGAGCAACTTACAATAACTTCTTATAATGATGTAACGTGATAATATGTGTGATTGACCGTGACACCTCTCTTTCTCTCTCTCTCTCTCTGATCTAAGAATAATTGCTGTGCTGTGGTGGAGTTTACATTTTACAGTGTTAATAAATTAAGATTTTGGAAGTATTTTAAGTGTCCACTCACTAATTTCCATTATCCTGACTTCAAGGTATTGCACAGTTGGTATTGCACAGTTGGTATACACATTCAGTACACAAAAAAAATGTGGTGGGCCAGTCTAATCCAAAATGCCAGGGCCAATTTTTTGTCCCAATGCACCCCTGATGACATGTTTCATGATTTGGCGCTATATAAATAAAAACTGAAATGTATTGAACAAGAGTTTGTCAGTTTTCAAGCAGGATTTGTATATCTGTTCAACTTAAATATACAAGGAAACCAAAGAGTTAAGATCACTTACTTACCAAGAGAAATTCCTTTGGGGTTTATTTGTGGTCTCTTGCTGCCCCCTGCTGGACAAGTATGATCAAATACATATGCTTTACATGTCAACTTGGTATCAAAATTCAGATTTCAATCTAAAATGGCTTACTTCCTGTGATACTTGCAGTATGACATTAATTGTAAATTCTGAGCGTCTTGCTGAGATCTACTACTGTACAAAATTTCATTACTCTACGATGAAGTAAGTGAATACCAAAGGGTCCTTTGAAATTTGCTTGGTGGCGCTATAGAGAAACTAAGTCCTGCTCACTAAAGTTTGTTAAGGATTCCTGTTGGGGGGTGGATAAGGATGCATCCAAATGAGTTTTAAGCAGCTCGGCCCAAAACTGTGGAATTCAGAGCCAAACGTATGACAGCAGCGTTTGAGGTGAATATGCCACGCCGCCACGCCCCCCTGCTCCATCCAATCCAGTTGAGCCTGAAATCCACAACATACCAACATGTGTTCTGTCTGTGGACACAGTTTCATGTTGATTAGCTCAGAGGGGTAACATAGCGACCGCTTACAACAAAACATGACACTTCCTGTTGTCAGGGGGCGTGGCCTAAGCAATGTCATCATTTGACCATTGGATATTATAGGAGACCTGATGGTGATCAATCACTGAAAGTTTGATGCCTCTGTGTGTTTCTGTGTAGGAGATATAACAGTTTTATTTTTTGTGGCGAGTAGGTGAACTTTAACCCTTGCTAATGCCCCTTCAACAAGCTCAAAAACTCACAGTTTTGATAACTTTTAATTGGCCATGCCTTATGATCAGACTGCCCGAGTTTCAAGCCGCTCGCTAAAAATCTCTAGGAGGAGATCCATCAAATACCAATGCTATAAACGTCAAAAATGGGGTCAAAATCAGACATTCAATCTAAAATGGCCGACTTCCTGTGATATTTACACTATGACATTAATTGTAAATTCTGATTGTCTTGGTGAGCTCTACCACTGTACCAAATCTCATGTCTCTACGATGAAGTAAGTGAATAGCAAAGGGTCCTTTGAAAATTGCTAAGTGGCGCCGTTGAGGCATTAGGTCACGCCCACCAAAATTTGTTATGGATTCCTGTTGGGGGGTGGATAAGGATGCATCCAAGTGAGTTTTATGCAGCTCGGCCCAAAAATGTGGAATTCAGAGCCAAACGTATGGCAGCGGCGTTTGAGGTGACTTCACCACGCCGCCACGCTCTCCTGCTCCATCGAATCGACTTGGGGCTGGAATCCACAACACAACAACATGTGTTCTGTCTGTGGACACAGTTTCATGTTGATTAGCTCAGAGGGGTAACATAGCGACCGTTTACAGCAAAACATGACA
This sequence comes from Fundulus diaphanus, assembly GCA_037039145.1. Classification (NCBI taxonomy): domain Eukaryota; kingdom Metazoa; phylum Chordata; class Actinopteri; order Cyprinodontiformes; family Fundulidae; genus Fundulus; species Fundulus diaphanus. The sequence continues at coordinate 47,185,938 of CM073142.1, read as the reverse complement.
CTTCCTGTTGTCAGGGGGTGTGGCCTAAGTGATGTCATCATTTGACCATTGGATATTATAGGAGACCTGATGATGATTAATCACAGAAAGTTTGGTGCCTCTGTGTGTTTCTGTGTAGGAGATATAACACTTTTATTTTTTGTGGCGAATAGGTGAACTTTGACCCCTGCCAACGCCCCTTCAGCATGCTCAAAAACTCACCGTTTTGATAACTTTTGATTGGCCATGCCTTATGATCAGACTGCCCGAGTTTCAAGCCGATCGCTCGATATCTCTAGGAGGAGTTAGATCTTATACCGATGCTGTAACTGTCAAAATTGAGGTCAAAATCAGACTTTCAATCTAAAATGGCCGACTTCCTGTGATATTTACACTATGACATTAATTGTAAATTCTGAGCGTCTTGGTGAGCTCTACAACTGTACCAAATTTCATGTCTCTACGACGAAGTAAGTGAATAGCAAAGGGTCCTTTGAAAATTTCTAGGTGGCGCCGTTGAGGCATTTTTCTTTAGATTTTTGTGACGACCTTAAAATACAAAATTTTTAAACAGTCACCATGCATCTGCCAAGTTTGGTGAGTTTTTGAAAATGAGAAAGCCCCCAAAAAGGCCCCTCTTTAGGGGGGCAGAATAATAATAATAATAATAATAATAATTAACACTACAGATACAATAGGCCTTCGCAGCGCTTAGCTGCTCGGGCCTAATTAAAACCGCAAGCGGTGATGATCGGCCCTCGCAGCCAAGCGCCGCTCTGGTCTAAGGGCCACCGCTAGGGTACGCGCACCTCCCGCCGCCAGCCACCGCAGAAGCTGTCATGCATTTTCCTCACCCGTCTACCATGCAATACACACGTATGCGTTGGGCAGCGCTCCCCCACGACTCACAAAAAATGTGGTGCAGATCGGTCGATGCACCGAGGAGACACAGCCGTTGAATAATAAAAATGCATTTGGCCACCGGGCCGGACTAAATCGTTCGGCGGGCCAGATCCGGCCCGCAGGCCGTACGTTTGACACCCCTGGTTTAAACATTAGTATACCAACTTAATCAAAGGTATCTTACTAGCTGTTAATCCAGCTTCATGTGAAAAGTTAACAAAACCTTTTTAGTTATTTAAAGTTAATTATTTCATGTGTTTAAGGGTTTCGTTTCTTGCATTAAGACAGCTTTTATGAAAGTTTGACAGTTAAATTGGTGGATACACACCCAAAAGTAATAATGTAAAAGTAACACTTTGGCAATTGGAAAATTGCTAAAGTAACACGTTAGCAATATTCCACATGTGTATGTTGTGTACAAACTTTAGTAATTTCTAACAGACCACTTCACTCTCAGAAAGCAGGTCTGCTAGTGGTTCCTAAAGTCTGTAAAACCAGAATGGTAGGCAGATCCTTTAGTTATCAGGCTCCTCTCCAGTGGAACAAACTCCCAGTTTTGGTCCGTGACGCAGACACCCTGTCTACTTTTAAGACTAATCCTAAAACTTTCCTTTTTCCATCCATCCATCGTCTTCCACTTATCCGGGGTCAGGTCGCAGGGGCAGCTTCAAGAGGGAGCCCCAGACCTTCCTCTCCCCAGCCACTTGGGCCACTTCCTCTGGGGGAATCCCAAAGCGTTCCCAGGCCAGCATAGTCTCTCCAGCGTGTCCTGGGTCTTCCTCTGGGCCTCCTCCCGGTGGGACGTGCCCAGAACACCTCATCAGGGAGGCGTCCAGGAGGCATCCTAACCAGATGCCCGATCCACCTCAACTGGCTCCTCTCAATGTGGAGGAGCAGCGGCTCTACTCTGAGTCCTCCCCGGATGACTGAGCTCCTCACCCTATCTCTAAGGGAGAGCCCAGACACACTATGGAGAAAACTCATTTTGGCCGCTTGTATCCGGGATTTCGTTCTTTCGGTCACGACCCAAAGCTCGTGACCATAGATGAGGGTAGGAACGTAGATCGACTGGTAAATCGAGAGCTTGGCCTTTTGGCTCAGCTCTCTCTTCACCACAACGGATCGGTACAGCGCACGCTTCACAGCAGACGTCGCACCAATCCGCCTGTCGATCTCCCGCTCCATCTTCCCCTCATTCGTGAACAAGACCCCAAGATACTTGAACTCCTCCACTAGAAGCTGGCTCTTGGGACTTTCCTTTTTGACAAAGATTATAGTTAGAGTGGTTCATGTTACGCTGAGCTACCTCTATAGTTATGCTGCTATAGGCTTAGGCTGCTGGAGGACATCAGGGTCTATTGTTCTTCAATTTTGCATGACTGTTGTCATTTCAGCTTTTACCTTTTTGTTTTTTCTATTTTTTCTTCATAGTAGGTACACCTGGTCTGGCGTTCTGTTAGCTGTGACATCATTCAGGGAAGACAGATCACCTGCTATTACCATCTAATGTAAAACACATTACTGGATCAATGTGTGCTTCTGTGCTTTTTTGTCTGTCTTGTTGTGTCTCTTCTCTCTCTTTTGTAACCCCCAGTCGGTCAAGGCAGATTACCGTTCATACTGAGCCCGGTTCGGCTGGAGGTTTTTCCTTCCTGTTAATGGGGAGTTTTTCCTTCTGCTGTCACTTCATGCTTGATCAGTATGAGGGATTGCTGCAAAGCCATGTACAATGCAAACGACTCTCCCTGTGGCTCTACGCTTCTTCAGGAGTCAATGCTGCTTGTTACGACTTTGATGAAATCAACTGGTTCCCTTATATAGGAATTTCTTTTACCAATCTGGATAATCTGACTTAATATGTATAATCTGATTGATTTTGACATTGTAAACTGCCTTTAGATGACATGCAGGCCGGCAGACCCGACATGTATATTAATAATATGTATTATTATTATTAATATTATTATTATTTTATATATCTGCCTCGTTATATTTGCATAATGCATGAAGAAAAATATCAGCAGCGCAAGAGTCTGTTCCGATCATCCGGCCCTTACCACAGGCTACTGCAGCCCATTGGTTATCATCCCTGACAGTCTAAAGGGCTAGGCCAATCATAAAGTAGAAAAACACCTTCACGCTCCATGTGGAACTTTGTGCAGCGGTGTTCACAGTAGTAATGGATAAGAAACGCAAGGGAGGCGCAGAGAAACTGCACGAAAAAAAGAAACGAGTTCTTCAAACGGATGCTGCGAAATGTGTCAAACTGACTGACATGTTCCCAACAGCAGGCCCTTCATCTGCTCCGGTGTCTGGTGTAAAATATGGTGGTTGTGGTTGTAGTCAGTGACGTGCGGTAGGGTTCATGGCTGGTGAGGCACTGACGTCATCAGAGTCAGATTTACAAATATATACACTCTACAGAGTAGACTCGTTGCAAAGTGCTGAAGGAGACTGATTGAGCCAAATAAATTCACCAAGATACATGGAAAAATATTGGTTCTTTGATGAAAAAAATTGTCATTTGATTGGTAACAGTTTATGAGTTATGATGGATTTCTGCATTTGTAACACATTCTAAAACTATAACCCACATTAAGCACATTTCATTACAGAAACAAAACATGAATAAGTATCGCTGTCTTACCTCTACTTATAATTTAAGTCCCTGTGGCGCTCTTTCTGAACAAAAATATCATCATTTTCCGGTAAAAGTTCTCTTTATCTTCTTCAGTTTTAAAAGTCTCTCAGTCTCAGTGGAGCTCACTGCCAGGGAGGAAAGCCTTCCCTGATCAGTCCTGTTCCAGCTGTATGTTTAGAGTCTTTTTAGTGCTTTACTTGTTTAGCAAAACTCGCTAATAAAACATCAATAACTTGTTTTGACTCTACTATTTGGGGATCACGAGCGGTGCCCCTTGAGCGCCCCCTGCCTAGTGGCCAAGGAACTGCTGGCCTCACCTACAACCAGTTCTTTGCTGTTTATGATCGGCCAGCACCACGAAAACATGTTATCTGCACACAGTTTGATGACCAAAACACAATTCGTAATCCACATATATTAAATTGTGGAAAATCAGTTCATAACTGTTTGAACAATTGAATTTATGATCTAGAGACAGGAAGATGCATTCACAGAATGGAAGTCAGCGCAGTTACCATGGGATTGCGCAATCCCAGGGTAGGCCAAGCTCGCTGCGGCCTCACCGGCTTCGCTATGAAGCGCCACCAAGGATTTACATGAAAAATAGCGAAAAGTCTGCGATTTTAAAGAAAATATGATCAAAAATTAGGAAATTAGATAAATAAAATACTTATTACAAATGACTGAGTAAATCAAAATTTATATTATGTTATTATATATTTTCTTTCTTTCCATGATGACAAGTGAGGCATTTCTCTGGTTCATTTTGTCATTGGCATCCTCTTTTACACAGTGAGTGCACATTAGTCCAATGTTACCCTACAGTATCTGGAAGACTGAATAGATCTGATGAGCAACTTACAATAACTTCTTATAATGATGTAACGTGATAATATGTGTGATTGACCGTGACACCTCTCTTTCTCTCTCTCTCTCTCTCTGATCTAAGAATAATTGCTGTGCTGTGGTGGAGTTTACATTTTACAGTGTTAATAAATTAAGATTTTGGAAGTATTTTAAGTGTCCACTCACTAATTTCCATTATCCTGACTTCAAGGTATTGCACAGTTGGTATTGCACAGTTGGTATACACATTCAGTACACAAAAAAAATGTGGTGGGCCAGTCTAATCCAAAATGCCAGGGCCAATTTTTTGTCCCAATCCACCCCTGATGACATGTTTCATGATTTGGCGCTATATAAATAAAAACTGAAATGTATTGAACAAGAGTTTGTCAGTTTTCAAGCAGGATTTGTATATCTGTTCAACTTAAATATACAAGGAAACCAAAGAGTTAAGATCACTTACTTACCAAGAGAAATTCCTTTGGGGTTTATTTGTGGTCTCTTGCTGCCCCCTGCTGGACAAGTATGATCAAATACATATGCTTTACATGTCAACTTGGTATCAAAATTCAGATTTCAATCTAAAATGGCTTACTTCCTGTGATACTTGCAGTATGACATTAATTGTAAATTCTGAGCGTCTTGCTGAGATCTACAACTGTACAAAATTTCATTACTCTACGATGAAGTAAGTGAATACCAAAGGGTCCTTTGAAATTTGCTTGGTGGAGCTATAGAGAAACTAAGTCCTGCTCACTAAAGTTTGTTAAGGATTCCTGTTGGGGGGTGGATAAGGATGCATCCAAATGAGTTTTAAGCAGCTCGGCCCAAAACTGTGGAATTCAGAGCCAAACGTATGACAGCAGCGTTTGAGGTGAATATGCCACGCCGCCACGCCCCCCTGCTCCATCCAATCCAGTTGAGCCTGAAATCCACAACATACCAACATGTGTTCTGTCTGTGGACACAGTTTCATGTTGATTAGCTCAGAGGGGTAACATAGCGACCGCTTACAACAAAACATGACACTTCCTGTTGTCAGGGGGCGTGGCCTAAGCAATGTCATCATTTGACCATTGGATATTATAGGAGACCTGATGATGATTAATCACAGAAAGTTTGGTGCCTCTGTGTGTTTCTGTGTAGGAGATATAACACTTTTATTTTTTGTGGCGAATAGGTGAACTTTGACCCCTGCCAACGCCCCTTCAGCATGCTCAAAAACTCACCGTTTTGATAACTTTTGATTGGCCATGCCTTATGATCAGACTGCCCGAGTTTCAAGCCGCTCGCTAAAAATCTCTAGGAGGAGTTAGATCTTATACCGATGCTGTAACTGTCAAAATTGAGGTCAAAATCAGACTTTCAATCTAAAATGGCCGACTTCCTGTGATATTTACACTATGACATTAATTGTAAATTCTGAGCGTCTTGGTGAGCTCTACAACTGTACCAAATTTCATGTCTCTACGACGAAGTAAGTGAATAGCAAAGGGTCCTTTGAAAATTTCTAGGTGGCGCCGTTGAGGCATTTTTCTTTAGATTTTTGTGACGACCTTAAAATACAAAATTTTTAAACAGTCACCATGCATCTGCCAAGTTTGGTGAGTTTTTGAAAATGAGAAAGCCCCCAAAAAGGCCCCTCTTTAGGGGGGCAGAATAATAATAATAATAATTAAAACCGCAAGCGGTGATGATCGGCCCTCGCAGCCAAGCGCCGCTCTGGCCTATGGGCCACCGCTAGGGTACGCGCACCTCCCGCCGCCAGCCACCGCAGAAGCTGTCATGCATTTTCCTCACCCGTCTAACATGCAATACACACGTACGCGTTGGGCAGCGCTCCCCCACGACTCACAAAAAACCTGGTGCAGATCGGTCGATGCACCGAGGACACACAGCCGTTGAATAATGAAAATGCATTTGGCCACAGGGCCGGACTAAATCGTTTGGCGGGCAAGATCCGGCCCGCAGGCCGTACGTTTGACACCCCTGGTTTAAACAATAGTATACAAATTTAATTAAAGGTATCTTACTAGCTGTTAATCCAGCTTCATGTGAAAAGTTAACAAAACCTTTTTAGTTATTTAAAGTTAATTATTTCATGTGTTTAAGGGTTTCGTTTCTTGCATTAAGACAGCTGTTATGAAAGTTTGACAGTTAAATTGGTGGATACACACCCAAAAGTAATAATGTAAAAGTAACACTTTAGCAATTGGAATATTGCTAAAGTAACACGTTAGCAATATTCCACATGTGTATGTTGTGTACAAACTTTAGTAATTTCTAACAGACCACTTCACTCTCAGAAAGCAGGTCTGCTGGTGGTTCCTAAAGTCTGTAAAACCAGAATGGTAGGCAGATCCTTTAGCTATCATGCTCCTCTCCAGTGGAACCAACTCCCAGTTTTGGTCCGTGACGCAGACACCCTGTCTACTTTTAAGACTAATCCTTAAACTTTCCTTTTTCCATCCATCCATCGTCTTCCGCTTATCCAGGGTCAGGTCGCGGGTGTAGCAGCTTCAAGAGGGAGGCCCAGACCTTCCTCTCCCCAGCCACTTGGGCCACTTCCTCCGGGGGAATCCCAAAGCGTTCCCAGGCCAGCAGAGTCTCTCCAGTGTGTCCTGGGTCTTCCCCTGGGCCTCCTCCCGGTGGGACGTGCCCAGAACACCTCACCAGGGATGCGTCCAGGAGGCATCCTAACCAGATGCCCGAGCCACCTCAACTGGCTCCTCTCAATGTGGAGGAGCAGCGGCTCTACTCTGAGTCCTCCCCGGATGACTGATCTCCTCACCCTATCTCTAAGGGAGAGCCCAGACACACTACGGAGAAAACTCATTTTGGCCGCTTGTGTCCGGGATCTCGTTCTTTCGGTCACGACCCAAAGCTCGTGACCATAGATGAGGGTAGGAACGTAGAACGATCGGTAAATCGAGAGCTTGGCCTTTTGGCTCAGCTCTCTCTTCACCACAACGGATCGCTACAGCGCCCGCTTCACAGCAGACGCCGCACCAATCCGCCTGTCGATCTCCCGCTCCATCTTCCCCTTATTCGTGAACAAGACCCCAAGATACTTGAACTCCTCCACTAGAAGCTGGCTCTTGGGACTTTCCTTTTTGACAAAGCTTATAGTTAGAGTGGCTCATGTTACGCTGAGCTACCTTTATAGTTATGCTGCTATAGGCTTAGGCTGCTGTAGGACATCAGGGTCTACTGTTCTTCGTTTTTGCATGACTGTTGTCATTTCAGCTTTTAACTTTTTGTTTTTTCTATTTTTTCTTCATAGTAGGTACACCTGGTCTGGCGTTCTGTTAGCTGTGACATCATCCAGGGAAGACAGATCACCTGCTATTACCATCTAATGTAAAACACATTACTGGATCAATGTGTGCTTCTGTGCTTTTTTGTCTCTCTTGTTGTGTCTCTTCTCTCTCTTTTGTAACCCCCAGTCAGTCAAGGCAGATTACCGTTCATACTGAGCCCGGTTCTGCTGGAGGTTTTTCCTTCCTGTTAATGGGGAGTTTTTCCTTCTGCTGTCACTTCATGCTTGATCAGTATGAGGGATTGCTGCAAAGCCATGTACAATGCAAACGACTCTCCCTGTGGCTCTACGCTTCTTCAGGAGTGAATGCTGCTTGTTACGACTTTGATGCAATTAACTGGTTCACTTATATAGGAATTTCTTTTACCAATCTGGATAATCTGACTTAATATGTATAATCTGATTGATTTTGACATTGTAAACTGCCTTTAGATGACATGCAGGCATGGACTGGTAATCGGGCGTACCGGGCATTTTCCCGGTGGGCCGACATGCTGTTTGGGCCGGCAGACCCGACATGTATATTAATAATATGTATTATTATTATTATTATTTTATATATCTGCCTCGTTATATTTGCATAATGCATGAAGAAAAATATCAGCAGCGCAAGAGTCTGTTCCGATCATCCGGCCCTTACCACAGGCTACTGCAGCCCATTGGTTATCATCCCTGACAGTCTAAAGGGCTAGGCCAATCATGAAGTAGAAAAACACCTTCACGCTCCATGTGGAACTTTGTGCAGCGGTGTTCACAGTAGTAATGGATAAGAAACGCAAAGGAGGCGCAGAGAAACTGCACGAAAAAAAGAAACGAGTTCTTCAAACGGACGCTGCGAAATGTGTCAAACTGACTGACATGTTCCCAACAGCAGGCCCTTCATCTGCTCCGGTGTCTGATGTAAAATATGGTGGTGGTTATGGTCAGTGACGTGCGGTAGAGTTCATAGCTGGTGAGGCACTGATGTCATCAGAGTCAGATTTACAAATATATACACTCTACAGAGTAGACTCGTTGCAAAGTGCTGAAGGAGACTGATTGAGCCAAATAAATTCACCAAGATACATGGAAAAATATTGGTTCTTTGATGAAAAAAAATTGTCATTTGATTGGTAACAGTTTATGAGTTATGATGGATTTCTGCATTTGTAACACATTCTAAAACTATAACCCACATTACGCACATTTTATCACAAAAACTAAACATGAATAAGTATCGCTGTCTTACCTCTACTTATAATTTAAGTCTCTGTGGCGCTCTTTCTGAACAAAAATATCATAATTTTCCGGTAAAAGTTCCCTTTATCTTCTTCAGTTTTAAAAGTCTCTCAGTCTCAATGGAGCTCACTGCCAGGGAGGAAAGCCTTCCCTGATCAGTCCTGTTCCAGCTGTATGTTTAGTCTTTTTAGTGCTTTACTTGTTTAGCAAAACTCGCTAATAAAACATCAATAACTTGTTTTGACTCTACTATTTGGGGATCACGAGCGGTGCCCCTTGAGCGCCCCCTGCCTAGCGGTCAAGGAACTGCCGGCCTCACCTACAACCAGTTCTTTGCTGTATATGATCGGCCAGCACCACGAAAACATGTTATCTGCACACAGTTTGATGACCAAAACACAATTCGTAATCCACATATATTAAATTGTGGAAAATCAGTTCATAACTGTTTGAACAATTGAATTTATGATCTAGAGACAGGAAGATGCATTCACAGAATGGAAGTCAGCACAGTTAACATGGGATTGCGCAATCCCAGGGGAGGCCAAGCTCGCTGAGGCCTCACCGGCTTCGCTATGAAGCGCCACCAAGGATTTACATGAAAAATAGCGAAAAGTCTGCGATATTAAAGAAAATATGATCAAAAATTAGGAAATTAGATAAATAAAATACTTATTACAAATGACTGAGTAAATCAAAATTTATATTATGTTATTAGATATTTTCTTTCTTTCCATGATGACAAGTGAGGCATTTCTCTGGTTCATTTTGTCATTGGCATCCTTTTTTACACAGTGAGTGCACATTAGTCCAATGTTACCCTACAGTATCTGGAAGACTGAATAGATCTGATGAGCAACTTACAATAACTTCTTATAATGATGTAACGTGATAATATGTGTGATTAACCGTGACACCTCTCTTTCTCTCTCTCTCTCTCTCTGATCTAAGAATAGTTGCTGGTCTGTGCTGGAGTTTACATTTTACAGTGTTAATAAATTAAGATTTTGGAAGTATTTTAAGTGTCCACTCTCACTAATTTCCATTAACCTGGCCTCAAGGTATTGCAAAGATGGTATTGCAAAGTTGGTATACACATTCAGTACACAAAAAAAATGTGGTGGGCCAGTCTAATCCAAAATGCCAGGGCCGATTTTTTTGTCCCAGTCCACCCCTGATGACATGTTTTATGATTTGGTGTTATATAAATAAAAACTGAAATGTGTTGAACAAGAGTAAGTTTGTCAGTTTTCAAGCAGGATTTGTATATCTGTTCAACTTAAATATATAAGGAAACCAAAGAGTTAAGATCACTTACTTACCAAGAGAAATTCCTTTGGGGTTTATTTGTGGTCTCTTGCTGCCCCCTGCTGGACAAGTATGATCAAATACATATGCTTTACATGTCAACTTGGTATCAAAATTCAGATTTCAATCTAAAATGGCTTACTTCCTGTGATACTTGCACTATGACATTAATTGTAAATTCTGAGCATCTTGCTGAGATCTACAACTGTACAAAATTTCATTACTCTACGATGAAGTAAGTGAATAGCAAAAGGTCCTTTGAAAATTGCTTGGTGGCGCTATAGAGAAACTAAGTCCTGCTCACTAAAGTTTGTTATGGATTCCTGTTGGGGGGTGGATAAGGATGCATCCAAATGAGTTTTAGGCAGCTCGGCCCAAAACTGTGGAATTCAGAGCCAAACGTATGACAGCAGCGTTTGAGGTGAATATGCCACGCCGCCACGCCCCCCTGCTCCATCGAATCCAGTTGAGCCTGAAATCCACAACATACCAACATGTGTTCTGTCTCTGGACACAGTTTCATGTTGATTAGCTCAGAGGGGTAACATAGCGACCGTTTACAGCAAAACATGACACTTCCTGTTGTCAGGGGGCGTGGCCTAAGTGATGTCATAATTTGACCATTGGATATTAAAGAAGACCCAATGATGATCAATCACAGAAAGTTTGGTGCCTCTATGTGTTTCTGTGTAGGAGATATAACAGTTTTATTTTTTGTGGCGAGTAGGTGAACTTTGACCCCTGCTAACACCCCTTCAACATGCTCAAAAACTCACCGTTTTGATAACTTTTAATTGGCCATGCCTTATGATCAGACTGACCGAGTTTCAAGCCGCTCGCTCAAAATCTCTAGGAGGAGTTCGATCAAATACCAATGCTGTAAACGTCAAGAATTAGGGTCAAAATCAGACCTTCAATCTAAAATGGCCGACTTCCTGTGATATTTACACTATGACATTAATTGTAAATTCTGAGCGCCTTGGTGAGCTCTACCACTGTACCAAATCTCATGTCTCTACGATGAAGTAAGTGAATAGCAAAGGGTCCTTTGAAAATTGCTAGGTGGCGCCGTTGAGGCATTAGGTCACTCCCACCAAAGTTTGTTATGGATTCCTGTTGGGGGGTGGATAAGGATGCATCCAAGTGAGTTTTAAGCAGCTCGGCCCAAAAATGTGGTATTCAGAGCCAAACGTATGGCAGCGGCGTTTGAGGTGACTTCACCACGCCGCCACGCTCTCCTGCTCCATCGAATCCACTTGGGGCTGGAATCCACAATACATCAACATGTCTTCCGTCTCTGGACACAGTTTCATGTTGATTAGCTCAGAGGGGTAACATAGCGACCGTTTACAGCAAAACATGACACTTCCTGTTGTCAGGGGGCGTGGCCTAAGTGATGTCATAATTTGACCATTGGATATTAAAGAACACCCAATGATGATCAATCACAGAAAGTTTGGTGCCTCTATGTGTTTCTGTGTAGGAGATATAACAGTTTTATTTTTTGTGGCGAGTAGGTGAACTTTGACCCCTGCTAACACCCCTTCAACATGCTCAAAAACTCACCATTTTGATAACTTTTAATTGGCCATGCCTTATGATCAGACTGACCGAGTTTCAAGCCGCTCGCTCAAAATCTCTAGGAGGAGTTCGATCAAATACCAATGCTGTAAACGTCAAAAATCGGGTAAAAATCAGACCTTCAATCTAAAATGGCCGACTTCCTGTGATATTTGCACTATGACATTAATTGTAAATTCTGAGCGTCTTGGTGAGCTCTAACACTGTACCAAATCTCATGTCTCTACGATGAAGTAAGTGAATAGCAAAGGGTCCTTTGAAAATTGCTAGGTGGCGCCGTTGAGGCATTTTTCTTTAGATTTTTATGAGGACCTTAAAATACAAAATTTTTAAACAGTCTTCATGCGTCCGCCAAGTTTGGTGAGTTTTTGAATATGATAAATCCCCCAAAAAGGCCCCTCTTTAGGGGGGCAGAATAAAAATAATAATAATAATAATAAGAAACAACACAGAAACAATAGGCCTTCGCAGCGCTTCGCTGCTCGGGCCTAATAATAATAATAATTAACACTACAGATACAATAGGCCTTCGCAGCGCTTAGCTGCTCGGGCCTAATAATAATTAACACTACAGATACAATAGGCCTTCGCAGCGCTTAGCTGCTCGGGCCTAATAATAATAATTAACACTACAGATACAATAGGCCTTCGCAGCGCTTAGCTGCTCGGGCCTAATAATTAACACTACAGATACAATAGGCCTTCGCAGCGCTTAGCTGCTCGGGCCTAATAAACAGGTCTTGTAAACAAAACTTTAAATTCAAAAACAAATGATTTAATAAAGGTTTAAAAAGTTATCATCAACTATAATTTTTTATTGATTAATAAAAACCATAAATCCAGGAGCCTTCTGGGGGGTCGCACTAGAGCAACCAGAGCGAGCCTCCAAAGACTCGTGGATAGTGCTCCCCTGATGCTTTTCCCCAGTTTTAGCCGCAGCAATACCTCCTCTAATCATTGTGTAGGAGCGAGAGCGGGTCAAAAACAGCCAGACTGGGTCAAGGGACAATTATTTTCTTATAAAATAATTAGAGCTTTCACTATTGGGTTTCTGAAATTTTCTTAATTTTTACGATCCAAAACTAACACATATTTTCATTTTTAAAGCTATATATTTTTTATTTATTACTTTATAACCAAAGTATTTGTTTCTCAGAACCGCTCCAAACTGACCCGTTATTCTGATGCAGGGTTTTTCATCTGTTGCATAAATCTGTGTTTGAATTTCTCTGTTTCTGTGTGTTGGTGAAAACAAGCAGCAGATGGCCGTCACAATGTGACAACTGCATTTGGAGCGGTCGGTACCGGGTTAGGTCGGGTCAGTCTCAACATGTCAATATGGAGCTTGTTGTCCTAATGAACCCTGAAAAAGGTGTAATCAGCAGCACTTCAAAACTCTTCAGACAGTGTGAAATGTTGGACTACCAGACCTTAAAACCCTAAAATATTATTTTCAAACACTCACTGGAGAATAAAGCTAGGATCTCTCCATGCAGCTTAACTGTGCTGATGCCCTCAGATTTAATAGGATAAAGCAGCATATTAGACACCAACGTTTCTAGAGGAAAACAGGGGTTGGATGTGAAAGTGCTCCCGTAACAGGAACATTCACTCCAAACTCTGGTCACTGCTCGTACTGAAGTGAAACTGATGGGACTTAACCTTTTTATTAAGGAACGTCTGGATCAGAAGAAGCCAAACCAGCAGTAATGAGGGATGGACCAGACATTATACAGTCTGAAATATAAACATGTGAGGAAACAGTGACAGGAAAAAAGCCACACACTGCAGCCTCATTTTTTCTCCAACTGCTGCACTTCATAATGTTCTTCTCACATCAATGCACAACAATCACCCTTTAGAAACTACATTTTTACTGATGACAAGCTATCCCGGTAAAAAGAGCCAACTTTACGTTACAATGTCAAGTTAAAGTAGTGTGTGTGTCCTGCTATAACCCTGGGGACAGGGTGGGCTGCTTTATGGCACAGAGGCTGAGGAAAGGAAGTCCAGGATGTTCCTGTTTAATCTTGAAGCTGTCAACCACACATGCCTGAGATATTTATGAAGCCTTGAGGCCGGCTTGGACAGCAGAGATCAATAAGTGGAGCTCCACTGAGTTAAGAACCTGAAAAGAAACGAAGGATCAGGAGGTTTTCTCTGATCCAAACTGATTGAAGAAATATCCAAGCTGGAGAGAACATCTTCATCACTGAGATGTGGAAGATGTTTCACAAACAAGAATAGTTTCCTCTAGTCTCCTTTTCAGGACAACGTCAGGGACAAATGATGACTCCATAATACTGCTGCTAAGCTCTAAGGCTCACTGTGGATTGGCTGACAGATGGAGAGAGGACAAAGAAATATCTCAGACTTCACAATGGAGTAGAAGAGTGACGAAGAGCTCTGAACCTGAATCAACAACCAAGCTTTATTGTCATTATGTGTTGCCATGATGACATTTTGGTGGGGCAGACACTGGCTCAGAAGGGACATAATTGTGACGCACCACAGCAAAACTATGAACAAGTCGTCTGAGCAGAAACAGAAAAACATCAAAAACCTTCCATTTCTGAGAAAATAGTCATTGTCATTTCATTGTGAAATATGCTAGTTGAAGTTGTGAAGAAACCCCTGAATGTTTTAAATTATAATTTCAAACATTTTAAAACGGGATGTTTTCAGCTTAAAATCCTCCCAACCGGCATCTGCATGTCGGGGTGTGGAAAGCCGCGCCTCTTTTGTATGTCGCCTTTGTGTGGCTGCGCTCACGCTTTTGTTAATGGAATTGGATTAATTTCCACTTTTATGCTGATGACACTCAGCTATATTTATCCATAAATTCTGATGAATCCAATCAATTACTTCGACTGCAGTCATGTCTTGATGACATTAAATTTCCTGCGTTTAAATTCTGACAAGACAGAAGTTGTAATCTTTGGACCAGAGTCCTCAAAAAATAAACTTCTTAAATTAATCACTTAATCTGGAGGGCATTAACTTGGCCTCTGGTAATAAATCTTGGTGTTATTTTTATAACACCAAATTAAACAGGTTTCCAGAGTTTCCTTTTTTCACCTCAGGAATATCACCAAAATTAGAAACATTCTGTCCAGGGGTGATGCTGAAAAACTAGTCCATGCATTTGTTACTTCAAGGCTGGACTATTGTAATTCTTTACTATCAGGAAGTCCACAAAATGCAGTTCAAAGTCTTCAGCTGATCCAAAATGCTGCAGCAAGAGTTCTGATGAAAATCAACAAGAGGGATCATATTTCTCCAATTTTAGCTTCCCTTCATTGGCTTCCTGTTAAATCAAGAATAGAATTTAAAATTCTTCTTCTAACGTATAAAGCCCTTAATAATCAAGCTCCATCATATATCAGAGCTCTGATTACCCCGTATGTTCCTAACAGAGCACTTCGCTCTCAGACTGCAGGTCTGCTGGTGGTTCCTAGAGTCTCTAAAAGTAGAATGGGAGGCAGATCCTTTAGCTATCAGGCTCCTCTCCTGTGGAACCAACTCCCAGTTTTGGTCCGTGAGGCAGACACCCCGTCTACTTTTAAGACTAATCTGAAAACTTTCCTTTGTGACAAAGCTTCTAGTGAGAGTGGCTTAGGTTACCCTGAGCTATTGAGGTAGGTCAGCTGCCTCGACCCACTGAGGGTTAGAGAAGACAGAGCAGAGACACAGAAAGCACAGCAGCACACATTGATCCAGGAGTACTTTCTATGTTAGATGGTAATAGTGGATGATCTGCCTCCCCTGATGATGTCACAGCTAACAGAACGCCAGACCAGGTGTACCTTCTATGAAGAGAAAAATGACAGAACAAAAAGTTAAAAGCTGAAATAACAACAAACAATGCTGATTGGAGAGCAGTAGGAGAACTCAGCAGAGAGAAATAGACCCTGATGAATTGAACTGCATTTTGTGGACTTGCTGATATTAAAGAATTACAATAGTCCAGCCTGAACAAATTGGAATCTGTTAGACAGATAAAACTTAAACCAGCCTAATGCTTTCCCCTTAATCCCTCCAGTATGTTCAAGTCTTTGTAGGAGAATATTGTGATCAACTGTATCAAATGCAGCACTGAGATCTAACAGGACAAGTACAGACACAAGACTATTATCTGAGGCCATGAGAATATCATTAGTGACTTTCACCAGAGCTGCTTCAGTGCTATGATGAGCTCTAAAGCCTGGCTGAAACTCCTCAAGTAGGTCATTACTTTGTAAATGTTCACATTGTTGATTAGCAACTACTTTCTCAAGAATCTTAGATAAGAAAAGAAGATTAGATATAGGTCGGTAATTTATTAACTCATCTTGATCAAGAGAAGGTTTCTTAAGTAAAGGTTTAATAACAGTAAATGGATATGTACCACAGGCTTTTAAAGTAGCTAAGGATATATTAATCATGTCTAAAATAGTGCCACTGATCAAAGGGAATATCTCCTTAAACAACTTGGTTGGGATTGGGTCTAACATACAGGTAGAAGGTTTAGATGAAGCTAAGATTTTAGATAGCTCAGAAAGCTCTACTGCTTCTAAACAGTTCAGACACTGTGCAGGTTCTAAAGATTCCTCCAACGCTACCTCACTTACTGAGGACGAGGTAATCATGTTTGGGAGGGTGCCAATTATTTTATTTTTAATGGACTCAATTTTATTTATGAAGAATCCCATAAAGTTATTACTGCTAAGAGCTAAAGCCGGGCGTACACTGTACGAGTTTTTCCCCTTTTCGGGCCGATTCTTCAGTCGTGCGAGCATTTTTTGAATCGGGCCGAATTTCAGCTTGATCGTAGAGGGGGGAAGGAGGGGGGAATGGCTTCTCACGACTACCTCCCGATCAGGAATCGGACGGTCGGTGAAAATCAAACATGTTTGAAATTCAGTCGGCTGTCGTGAGGTTTTCGTGAGCGCATCCTGCTGTTCAAGCAGAGCTACGAGGGGGCGCCCTCCCCTCCTCTCCGTCCCCGCCAGCGGAGGGAGGGGAGCGGGCGTCCCTGAAGCGACCTCCGCCCGGCCCGCTCGCGGGGGCGTTGGGGAGGGCTGCAACGCGCTGGCCGCCTGTTTTGGCACACCTCCGCAGTCCGCCGCCTGTTTCGGCACTCCTCCGCTCGCGGGGGGAGGGGGGGTGCGGGCTGGGCGACCTGCCGTGCCGCGCGGCCGCCGGTGCGTCTCGTCCCTCCTCTCTCCCCTCCGTTCCCCCGATGCCCGGTGCCTCCTGCGGGCCTCGCCAGAGCTGGGCTCGAACCCCTGCTCTGGGTCCCTGTCACCCACCGTCGCTCGCCTGCCTCTGCCACCACAGCGAGCGGTCCTAGAGGGGACACGACGTACAGTGTGAGCAGTCCGGTCGCGTCCAAGCGTCGTGCCGCACAGATCGTGAGCGGTGAACTTTTTAAACCCCGCGGTTCCGTCGCTGAGTTTGAGATGTATATAAGTACCACGACAGAAAAACTCGTACAGTGTATGCCCGGCTTAAGGAAATGGATGGATCAACGGAGCTATGACTCTGAGTAAGTTTGGCAACTGTACTGAAGAGAAATCTAGGATTATTTTTATTCTCCTCAATTAATGATGAAAGATATTCTGCTCTAACTCTGCGAAGGGTCTTGTTATACAACAATAGACTGTCTTTCCAGATTAGGTAGGATTCCTCTTGGTGTGTAGAGCGCCATTTTCTCTCCAATTTCCTAACATTGTGCTTCAAGGAACATTCAGTGTTAACATGAATGTTAAAATCACCCACTATAATAACCTTGTCAGTGTTTAACACCAAATCAGATAAGAAGTCTGACAGCTGATCCAGAAACTGAGTGTAAGGGCCTGGTGGACGATACAAAACAACAGACAGAAGAGGTTTTATTGCTTTGCAGTTTGGATGAGGGAAACTGAGGGTTAAATGTTCAAAAGAACTGTAGTTATTAATTGGCCTGGGACTAATTAATAAATCAGACTGAAAGATGGTTGCCACTCCTCCTCCTCTTCCCACAGATCTGGGAATGTGGAAATTTAAATAACTGGAGGGAGTTGACTCATTTATACTAAAGTAGTCCTCTTGTAGCCAGGTTTCTGTGAGACAAAATAAATCAATCTGATTATCGTAAATGAATTCATTAACTAACAAGGTCTTTGGAGGGAGAGACCTTATATTTAATAAACCACATTTAATTGTTTTATTTTTTGGTTCAAAGTGAGCTCTATTGATTTTTATTAGATTTTTATGATTTGTTCCCTTTAGATCAGTTTTTGATCTGTTAAGTTTTGGCCGTGGGAAAGACACCGTCTCAATAGGGTAATGGGTGAGTAACAGTACAGAAGCTGCAGAGAGGTGTGTTAAACTACGGCTCTGCTTCCTGGTCTGGACCCTGGGTTGTCAGCATTTAGGAGAACTAATAAATCCGGCCAGAGTCCTAGAAGGAAGAGCTGCACCATCCAAAGTGGGATGGATGCCGTCTCTCCGGATCAGACCAGGTTTTCCCCAGAAGGTTCGCCAGTTATCAATGTAGCCCACGTCGTTTTCAGGACACCACCTAGACAACCAGCGGTTGAATGACGACATGCGGCTAAACATGTCATCACTGGTCAGATCAGGCAGGGGACCAGAGAAAATTACGGAGTCCGACATTGTTTTAGCAAACTCACACACCGAAGCAACACCAACTTTAGTTACCTCCGATCGGCGTGACCGGGTGTCATTGCCGCCGGCGTGAATAACAATCTTACTGTATTTACGCTTATCCTTAGCCAGTAGTTTTAGGTAGGATTCGATGTCGCCCGTTCTGGCCCCTGGCAGGCATTTAACTATGGTCCCTGGTGTCTTTAGTGCCACGTTTCTTAATATGGAGCTGCCAATAATTAAGGTCGGCTCCTCAGCGAGACTGTCGCTGAGTGGGGAAAATTTATTAGAAACGCAAATGGGTTGGTGGTGATCTGGGGTCTGAAATCTAGAGCTATGCTTACTACGAACCGTCACCCAGCCGGCCTGCTTAACCAGCTGTTCAGGTGCTGCGGCTATTGGTTCGCTACGTGAAGTTACTCTATGTGGCTCCGCACTAGCAAAGGAGCGGCTATCAGCTGGTTTTTCAACAGCACGGAGCCGGGTCTCCAATTCTGATACCCTCGCCTCCAAAGCTACAAAAATACTACATTTATTACATGTACCATTATCACTAAAGGAGGCAGAGGAATAACTAAACATCTGACACAGAGAGCAGCAGATAGGAGACTTAGTCAGAGACGGAGAAGCCATTATGAGGCTAAGGCTTGGCTAAAGCTAGGTTAAAGCTAGGCTGGCGCCCTCTTACCACGCCAAAAAGCAAACCATGTGAAACACGGGGAGTTCCCAAACGTGATGTGCAACCACAGAAAATGTTTTAAAAGTGCTTTTGTTTTGGAAACAGATGTTACAGCAAAGAGGTTTAAAGATAAAAGCGAGAGCGAGAGAGCCTGGAGCAACACACTGCAGTTCACACAGCGACAACAGGAAGTGACACAATACGCCTTACCGCAAACAGGAAGTCGACACCACTCTCCAGTCCAAGTTATGTTTAGTAATTTCTGCCAAAAGCTGCAGCATTTTCATTTAATCCATCTGAATGCAGTATTTGCAAGCCCTACTCTGATTGGATGGAAAGAAACCTGTCTGTGATTGTCTGGTGAGTTTTTTTTTTTTTTGAAGACAGTTTTTGAAGTTACGAGCGCAGAATCCAGCGAGCCGCGCACAGCTGGTGTTGAGCGTAGAAGTAGCAGGTCACGGGCAGACACGGAACCGAAGGCGAGCATAGGATAGTGGATTGAGAAGAGTTTATCAGTTTTGAGCGCGCGCGTGATGTTTAAACGCTGAATACCTGTCTCACTGCGCGCTCAAACAAAAGACACAAATATCGCTCCAGAAGTTGATATAGGCAAAGCTGACTGAAAAATAAGTGGGTATACGCCGTATACCCGCGTACACCCTGGGCTACACTGTCTGACTTCATGTGAGACCGTGAAGCATTGACACCCATTGTGCAAAGCTTAATTTTTTTTTACAAACACATGAGTCGCAGACCGACACATGAAGCAAAATTCTTTGTCATCTTTACCGTCGACAGGCTGCAGCCATGTCCCGAATTCTTCGTTTTCCATCCGCTTTTGTTGAAATTAGCATTTTCCCCATTCTCTAGCTCTTTCTCGAGTCCCTTTTCCGAACATTGTAAAAACATATGGCTTTATGATCAACCGGAAGCAGTTCCGCGCACAACGCGGAATAAGTTATATCTGATATAATATATCTGACGAAACTGTTTTTATGACCGTATTTTTTTAGAAAAATATAAGGCCTTTTTAATGCCACAGATAATCACATTTAATGACTTTTAATGCCAATTAAGGCCTTAATTTTAAAAAATTTAATTTAATGACTTTTAATGCACCGCGGAAACCCTGTTTCTGTGTTCTTACTCTGCACTACATGCATGCCCGGTTTGAGGGATTGTCGCAAAGTCAACCATGCCACTCATCCTGGCTCATCCAGAAGAGAATGCTGCGAGTCAGTGATTCGATGAGACCTGCTGGGTTTCCTGAGAGAGAAAACTTTTAACCAACCTGTCTGGAGGACTTGAGAAGACTGACTGTAAAGAGCATTGAGATGAGGTGTGTTGGTAATTGGTGTTTTACAAATAAGTTCAATGAAATCAAATTGTCCTGACCTGAATGAACTGCAGCAAACAGCAGGATGAGCTGATTGCTGGTTGGCTCGTTAGCGCTCCTCAGGGAACCAACCAGCTGCATTGTGGCAGAGACATAATGAAGATGAATTCTTACTAACTGTGATAATCTCTTCTTCCTTTAATCAACTAAATCTGACTTCCTCTCAGGTTAAACCTTGAGGTCAAAGTGAACTTTTGCCAATGTCAGTCTATTTACACACTGTGTACACAATTATTAGGCCAGTTTATTTTTATTCATCACCAACTGCAGTGCTCTCGG
Source organism: Fundulus diaphanus (assembly GCA_037039145.1). NCBI lineage: Eukaryota > Metazoa > Chordata > Actinopteri > Cyprinodontiformes > Fundulidae > Fundulus > Fundulus diaphanus. The sequence continues at coordinate 47,165,159 of CM073142.1, read as the reverse complement.
TTAATCCACAATGTTAATGAACCTCATGCAGGAATGTTTAAGAAAGATACACGTTCCTGCATGGCCTGATTACCCGAGCCTTTGCAACTTTTTCCTGCTACATTTCTGACCTCAGTGACCTGAAAATGGATGTGAGCCAGATGTTAATGGTAACATCCTCTACACATCAGATTTCTCAGAAAGCCCAATTTTGGCTTTTATTCTTGTTAATGAGATCCTGTAATGTGAATCTGAAGGAGGTTTAGCTTCTACAACCCTAATCTCTGCAATTTAGGAGTCCAAAGGTGAACGTCAGAAGCCTACAGAGGCTCTTCTTTAGTCTCCACTTTAGGTCCAATCAGATGTCAGATGTACCTTTTAACTCATATGAAAGCAGCACTGAGCTCAACAATTTAGAAAGTTGTTAATTCTCTCTATAAAAAAGACCTATACACAACTGTTGCATGTCTAGCAGACTGTGTTGGCGTTTCCCCCTTTCTCTCCATTTCTGCTCAGGTTCAGAATGCAGGCTGGTTCGAATTTGGGAATTCTGAGCTCTGATTGGATGTAGAATTTGTAACAACAAAATAAATTATTTATTCCACTTATGCGGACTGCATGGCGGGGGTAGCAGACCCAGCAGAGACGCCCAGACTTCCATCTCCCCAGACGCCTTCTCCATTTCCTCTTGGGGAAGCCTGAAATGTTCCCAGGCCAGCAGAGACCGTCTCCAGTGTGCCGAGGGCCTCCTCCGGGACTCCTCCGGGACTCCTCCGGGCCTCCTCCGGGCCTCCTCCGGGCCTCCTCCGGGCCTCCTCCGGGCCTCCTCCTGGTTGGACAGGCTTAGAGCAGCGGCTCTACTTCGAGCCCTTCCCGGATGGCCAATCTCCTCACCCAATCTCAAAGGAAGTGACTGGCCATCCAGCGAAATAAGACCATTTTATGGTCTATGGTCATGAGCCAAATTTCATGACCATAGGTGTGGGTGTGAACTTACACGGATTGGTAAACCGAGAGCTTCACCTTTCAGCTCAGCTTTCTCTCCACCACAACAGACTGGTACAGTGAACACATCACTGCGGGGGCTGATCTCCCGCTCCATTGTCCCCTGACCCGGGAATAAGACCCGAGATACTTAAACTGCTCCACTAAAGGCAGGAGTCCACCCCAACCTGGAGAAGGCACGCTAACTCTTTGTGACAGGCAGGGGCCCATAACTGACAGGTCCCACATCCATCCATCCATTGTCTTCCGCTTATCCGGGGTCGGGTCGCGGGGGTAGCAGCTTCAGTAGGGAGACCCAGACGTCCCTCTCCCCAGCCACTTGGGCCAGCTCCTCCGGGGGAATCCCAAGGCGTTCCCAGGCCAGCCGAGAGACATAGTCCCTCCAGCGTGTCCTGGGTCTCCCTCTGGGTCTCCTCCCGGTGGGACGTGCCCGGAACACCTCACCAGGGAGGCGTCCAGGAGGCATCCTAACCAGATGCCCGAGTCAGCTCAGCTGGCTCCTCTCGACGTGGAGGAGCAGCGGCTCTACTCTGAGTCCTCCCCGGATGACTGAGCTCCTCACCCTATCTCTAAGGGAGAGCCCAGACACACTACGGAGAAAACTCATTTCGGCCGCTTGTACCCGGGATCTCGTTCTTTCGGTCACGACCCAAAGCTCATGACCATAGATGAGGGTAGGAACGTAGATCGACCGGTAAATCGAGAGCTTCGCCTTTTGGCTTAGCTCTCTCTTCACCACAACGTATCGGTACGGCGCCCGCTTCACAGCAGACGCTGCACCAATCCGCCTGTCGATCTCCCACTCCATCTTCCCCTCATTCGTGAACAAGACCCCAAGATACTTGAACTCCTCCACTAGGGGTAGCACATCCTCCCCAACCCGGAGGAGGCACTCTACCCTTTTCCGGTTCAAGACCATAGTCTCGGCTTTGGAGGCACTGATTCTCATCCCGGCCGCTTCACACTCGGCTGCAAACCGCTCCAGTGAGAGTTGTAGATCACGCCCTGATGAAGCCAATAGGACCACGTCATCCGTGAATAGCAGAGACGCAATCCTAAGGCCACCAAAACGGATCCCCTCAACACCTTGGCTGCGCCTAGAAATTCTGTCCATAAAAGTTATGAACAGAATCGGTGACAAAGGGCAACCTTGGCGTAGTCCAACTCTCACCGGAAATGAGTCCGACTTACTGCCGGCAATGCGGACCGAACTCTGACACCGGTCATACTGAGACCTGACACCCCCGGGGCCTTGCCACCGAGGAGCTTTTTAACAACCTCGGCAACCTCAGCACCAGAGATGGGAGAACCCGACCCAGAGTCCTCAGGCTCTGCTTCCGCAATGGAAGACGTGTTGGTGGGATTAAGGAGGTCTTTGAAGTATTCCGCCCACCGACGCACGATGTCCCGAGTCGAGGTCAGCAGCACACCACCCCCACTATAAACAGTGTTTGTACTGCACTGCTTCCCCCTCCTGAGACGTCGGATAGTGGACTAGAATCGCTTCGAAGCCGTACGGAGGTCTTTCTCCATGGCCTCTCCGAACTCTTCCCACGCCCGAGTTTTTGCCTCTGTGACCAGCCGAGCTGCCTGCCACTTTGACTGCCGGTACACATCTGCTGTTTCCGGAGTTCCACAGGCCAATAAAGCCTGATAGGACTCCTTCAGCTTGACGGCTTCCATCACCACCGGTGTACACCAGCATGTTCGAGGGTTGCCGCCGTGACATGCACCGACAACCTTGCAGCCACAGCTCCGACTAGCCGCCTCAACGATAGAAGCGCAGAACATGGTCCATTCAGAATCAATGTCCCCAGCCTCCCTCGAGACGTGTTCAAAGCTCTCCCGGAGGTGGGAGGTAAAGCTCCGTCTTACGGGGGACTCTGCCAGACGTTCCCAGCAGACCCTCACAATACGTTTGGGCCTGCCAGGTCTGACCGGCTTCCTCCCCCACCATCGGAGCCAACTCACCACCAGGTAGTGGTCGGTGGAGAGCTCCGCCCCTCTCTTCACCCGAGTGTTTAAGACATGCGGCCGCAGGTCAGATGGAACAACAACAAAGTCGATCATTGAACTACGGCCTAGGGTGTCCTGGTGCCAAGAGCACATGTGGACACCCTTATGCTTGAACATGGTGTTCGTGATGGACAATCCATGACGAGCACAGAAGTCCAACAACAGAACACCACTCGAGTTCAGATCAGGTGGGCCGTTCCTCGCAACCACGCCTCTCCAAGTCCCACTGTCATTGCCCACGTGAGCGTTGAAGTCACCCACCAAAACGAGGGAGTCCCCAGGAGGGGCACTCTCCAGTACTCCCTCCAAGGACTCCAAAAAGAGTGGATAATCTGAACTGCTGTTTGGCGCATAAGCACAAACAACAGTCAGAACCCGTCCCCCCACACCATCTTATCTATCGGACAGATTCCAGTTTGTTCATGTTAATAATAAATCTTCTTCAAACTCTAGGGTCACTTGTGGAGTACCACAGGGTTCAGTCCTTGGACCAATTCTCTTTACTATATAGACCAGTTCACGTGTGACGTCAGCGCTACATCCGGATCTCGGTGGTTGGCAAAAACAGCGCTGTTCTCGTCTACTACTGTGACAAAACGGGTGATTTAGAGCGTATTTTTAGTTAGTTTATTTTTGGAATCTAAACAATGCCTACGACTTGTTGTGCTCCCGGTTGCACACAGAGGCATTCCAAATCGTCGGATGTACGTTTCTGTCGTTTACCGAAGGAGAAAACACGAATAAAGAAATAGATATTTTCAATGAAAAGAGCGCAGGCAGACACTCCAAATGGACTGGGGGATCCATCATACTGCGACAGAATATGCAGTCTACACTTCATCTCCGGTAAATACAACTTAATTCTGCTCTAGTCATTGTTGTACTTAAATAGCGGCGGAGGGGAGATGGTGATCGCTACACGGGCCGGAGAAGCGGTAGCAGCAGCCGCTGACTATTCCGGCCCGTGTAGCGATCGCCACCTCCCCTCCCCTCCGCCCGTTCACGGGCGCTATTTCTGTGTTTACGCTGCAATGTCGCCGACACCCCCACCAATTTTAACAAGACAAAAACACCAAAATAATCCGTAGTGAACTATGTTTTTTTTTAACCTACCGGGCGGGTCTTCCTGTCCGACTCCGCGTTCGTATGTTACACAAACATGTCTGAACATCCATCCATCCATGTTCTGACCCGCTTAATCCCTCATGGCGTCGCGGGCGTTGCTGGAGCCTATGTCCAGATATAAGCCGTCCAGTGGTTTCATGCTTCCATGCTCTCTCGTGTGTACTGGCCTGCGTGTTTATAAGGTAGCTGTATATGTCGGGGTACTGAACACTTGGCAGCATTTCACAGACTCGCTCCGTCCCTTCAGGCTTTTGCTGTGTGGATCTGGCAATCTGATACCATCAACCATCAATTTAGTCTTAAAACGATCTTGTGATACGTCATCTAAAGAAGAAAAATACGTGGAGAACTCGTCAGTTTCTCTGTTTGCGTCCGCCATTGTGTTCGTCTTTTGCCAACCAGTCCGGCGCGCATGCGCGAAAAACCCGAATCAAAACAATAACAATGAACTGGTCTATATATGCTTCCTGTCATAGTTTAAGTTCCTGCCTTAGTTTAGTTCTCTGTTTTGGGTTTTTTCTTAGTCTGAGTCCTATCATAGTTTGGGGTTTTGTTTACTGTTAGTTTTGGACATTTCTTTATGTTACCAGTCATTCCTTTTTTCACTAGTCATTTGCCTGCCAGATCAGCTCCACCTGTTTTCACTAATTGGATTCGCTCTGCTCACCTGTGTCCCAGCCTATTTAAGCCTGCCTCTGCCAACACTCCCCTGCCAGAACGTCTCCTTTCCTTACTCTCTTCACTGCTCTGCTCAGGATTGTTTGTTGCTGCCTGTTGTCTGATTCCAATGGATGATGTGTGCCCTGCCTGCTGGACTCTTCTGCTGAGGTAGCCTGCGCCTGCATTCTGCGTCTGTGCCTGTTTACTGTGAGTTCCAGCCGATGGTTCTGCCTGTTCCGGTGGTTTTCCAGCCCGCACCGCTCAGTTTGGTCTGTACCTACCTGCCTAATCTGGTCTCCTCCACATCTCTGCCTGTCTGCATCATCTGCCTGCATTCCCCTGCCAAGCCTATCCAAGATTCATCTGACTGGGCTGTTACCGCTTATCTGCCTTATCCTCCATTATTCACCCCTTCAATAAACTGTTTGGAACGCTTTCTCTGTGTCCGGCTGAATATCGGGTTCACCTCCATAATTCATTACACTTCCGATTGGCAAAATTATCAGACAGCATGGGGTTAATTTCCACTGTTATGCTGATGACACTCAGCTATATTTATCCATAAATCCTGATGAATCCAATCAATTACTTCAACTGCAGTCATGTCTTGATGACATCAAAAGCTGAATGACTTTAAATTTCCTGCACTTAAATTCTGACAAGACAGAAGTTGTAATCTTTGGACCAGAGTCCTCAAAAAATGAACTTCTTAATCAATCACTTGATCTGGATGGCATCTGGATGTCCACATAATGCAGTTCAAAGTCTTCAGCTGATCCAAAATGCTGCAGCAAGAGTTCTGATGAAAATCAACAAGAGGGATCATATTTCTCCAATTTTAGCTTCCCTTCATTGGCTTCCTGTTAAATCAAGAATAGAATTTAAAATTCTTCTTCTAACGTATAAAGCCCTTAATAATCAAGCTCCATCATATATCAGAGCTCTGATTACCCCGTATGTTCCTAACAGAGCACTTCGCTCTCAGACTGCAGGTCTGCTGGTGGTTCCTAGAGTCTCTAAAAGTAGAATGGGAGGCAGATCCTTTAGCTATCAGGCTCCTCTCCTGTGGAACCAACTCCCAGTTTTGGTCCGTGAGGCAGACACCCTGTCTACTTTTAAGACTAATCTTAAAACTTTCCTTTTTGACTAAGCTTATAACTAGAGTGGCTCATGTTACTCTGAGCTACCTTTATAGTTTTACTGCTATAGGCTTAGGCTACTGGAGGACATCAGGGCCTATTTTTCTCACTCTACTGATTTCCACTGTTCTCCAGTTTTGCATTGCATTGAAATGACTGTTGTCATTTCAGCTTTTATCTTTTTGTTCTCTCTCTTTTTCTTCATAGTAGGTACACCTGGTCTGACGTTCTGTTAGCTGTGAAATCATCCAGGGAAGACAGATCACCACTATTACCATCTAATGTAGAACAGATTACTGGATCAATGTGAGCTTCTGTGCTTGTTTGTCTGTCTTGTTGTGTCTCTATGGAAGGAAATCAGTCTCATTGGAATCTGCCTTTTTTTTAACACTGAATTTCAATCTTTTTAACACTGAATTCAAACAATGAATTTTTTTAGACATTGAATTCCTTACACTGAATTTTAATCTGGTAAAAATTCGCCAGCAAAAAATTCACCTGTGAAAAATTCAGCTGCAAAAATTCAACTGCAAAAAATTCACCTGCAAAAAATTCACCTGCAAAAATTCAGCTGCAAAAATTCAGCTGCAAATGTGTTGACTTTTGGTGAACTAAAGCCATAGCAATCAACACTTGATAGAGTCGAGCGACTTCTATCCAATGAAATCAGCTCATTTGGTCACGTGACAGAACAGCCGGGAAACTTCCGTTTCAGCGCTTTCCTAAGTAAAATAACATTAGCTTGACTGTAATGGTTAACTGTCGCAAATTTTCCAAAAATTGCAGAGCAATCGAAGTAACAGGTCAGTGCCACAGCCTCAAACTATTCATGACTGAGAGGAAGACATGAAGAAGTGGACTTATATAACGAACGAGGAAATTTTCTAACCGTTTTGTGTCGGCACTTGGTGCGGACGGCTCTACGATGCCAATGTACCGAGCCGAACCTCCGCAGTGGAAAAGTTGGCACAGAGTTTATGAATAGCAACATGGATAAACTGGTATTCATGGAGGCTGATGCCCATTCAAGCCAAAGCAAGTCCGACGTTCACTCTGCTGGATCCTGACTACATCACCCGGAGCTACCGGAGTGCTCTGGTGCTGCGGCTCCAGGGAAAGTCCTTCAGTCATGCAGCAGGGATCTTATGGACGGTAGGCTAATGAATGGTCCGAGTCAAATCAGCTGTTGCCTCGTTGTGATTAGATTGCTGGTCAGTTAATGTTACAAAGATAGCAGTGCTAAATGTTCGGGGTTGAACTGATGTTATAATTGGATATCAAAACATTCAGACTGACTTGAAGTTTGAAATTGTATCAATCTGATGTTTAGCCTTAAAGCTCTTGATGCAAGCTTGTCACGTTAAAATGAAAGTTAGCTTTAGAATGAAGCTGTAACTTTATTTCCAGTTTATATGTTAGGGTATCAGCGTTAAAGGGCTAATGAAAACATTGGATTTAAAGCATTTGTGAAATTAATTTTGGTGTATGTAAACGGTTTTTATTTTCCTAATCAACAGATTGTGCATCTTTTCAAGAGAGGGGAAAGTCTGATCTCTGGTTCATTGATGCTGCTTAAGGTCATTCAGGTTATTCTGTCAGCACACCACCTCTTCCTGTCTGTAAAGGTAAACACACCTTTCTAATCCTTAAATCTAATCTTTAATGGTAATTTGGATGTGTATTAGGCAGGTAAGTATAAAAATATGGATACTTCATAGTTATCACTATATATACTATCCATAATTTCTACTTACCTTCCTGATATTTGTTAATGTTATACTTTTATATAAATGACACCAAGGACTGGTGTACTATAAATAAAGAATGACTTTAATTTTGTTAAAAGGTGCAGTTTGCCGTGGTCTGACTGGATTGTCCTGAACAGATGAGCGCCATCCCCAAAAGACAGAATGATGGATGTTTCCTGCACCACAAAGAATTAGATGGCCTACAAATGTGCTATAAGTGAAATGTTTAAACCTAACAATGTTTTACCATTTTAAAAGTAAAATGTATTTACATTTAATGTAAAGAAATTGCCTAAATTAAGAAATTTAATAAATGAAATATTGTATCTTCCTGCCAGTTTATGTACATAAGATACACTTTAGGTTGTTACATGTGCTTAGGACAACATCCACTTGATCAAAGTATTAATAAATGCAAATTCAATTACCAAGTCAAATTGATTGTGAAATTTAATAGTACACATTTTAGTTGGACACAACTTTTGCATGTGTAAACATCTGAATAAAATATGGATATACAATACTTAAGTTATTAAAAATGAAAAATTAATTCCAAAACCTCAAGGTGCTAAACAAAGAAACATTTAAAAGCACAGATCCAAAACACATTCTAATGTATTATAATTCCACTGATTTACAGTAGAATATAACTAATCGGGATCTTTTTTGGCTTCTCCGCTCAGACAGCATCTTCGTGGATGATTCCCCCTGCATGCTCACAGGGGCTGCACAGATTCTAAAGATTTTGTCCATTTTTATATACCAAGTTGATAGTTACAGTCTGGGAGATTATTGTGAAAACGTTGAGCCTCCTGATAACTCTTTCCACATGTATGTCTGCAATCCTTGTGGCAGTTAGACCCTCATTAGAAAACCATCCTCCTTTTATGGGTGAATGCTGGTAGAACAAGGTTAAATCGCCTCTCAAGCAGATCTCTGATGGTAAAGCCTCTGTATGCCGTCACTTCATCGCCAGGACAAAGATACTCCAGGAGCCAGCCCCTTCCCTGCCACATACATTCTTTTTTCTTCTTCTTCTTCTCTCCTAGGTGTGATCATCAGTGCCTGTAGTGTCAGCATTTTTATTCATAGGTAACTCTGATTATGGAGCGGTCCAGTCAGCCTCTGCATCACAGTGGCTGTCATATGTCAAACACAAGACCACAATCAGTTTAGCAGACAGCATTAAACAAATCAATACTACTTAAAACTATGTTAACACCAAGCTAATAGAACAACACCTGGAACATTACTCATTCAAATATTCATATCACATATTCCTATCAGTTTTTATAAACACCCTGAGTTAGTATCTGGGATGCCATTTGTAAGGTTACACAGTCAAGATATAACAGCAATATTTTGGGTTCTTTACTGTCATAATAGGAAAAAATTGGGTTTTCATCTTTAAAGTCAGATTTCCACCATGTTATACATTTGTAAATGTCACAGTTCCAAACTCTATTTAATTACACAGCTAAATGTTTAGTTTGTAAACTAAGTACTATGCTGCAAACCAAACTGCAAATTTAGTTTTCAAATTAAATATTTAACTCCAAAGTAAACATTTAGTTTATATACTAAACGTTAACTTTGGAGCTAAACATTTAACTTGTTCATTAAATATTTCATTTGGAACTGACTAGTTTAAAGATTTATGAATAACAAAAATTAAAAATGAACCCTGCCTTTTATCTCTTATGACAGGCTAAATATATTTTGCTGTAAATCTTTCATTGTCTAACTTTACAAACGGAATTCCATACCAATTTGGGGGGTTGTAAATATATCCAGATAATAATTCACAGGGAGAACAAAGCTAAATGACGGTTGTCTTCATGTGAAAGCATATGTTTTACCAAAATGGACACAAACTACGCAGTTAAGAGTTAAAGTAGGCTAACGTTAGCTTACCTGTCTGCTCTCCTCTTTATCACCTTGTAGCTTTTAATGCAACTTCGTAGCCCAGCCACTTTTCTGGCATCGTTGGTCTTCAGTCGGTCTTTTGTCTACAAAATGTAAAAAAATACGGTCGCTTCGGTGGTTTCTTCAGACTTAAAGCTTTTAACCACAGGCGGAGGGATTTCTCGTTCTTCGGCTAAAGGAAGTAGGGCACCTCGCTTCGCATCCGCAGCTCTTGTACACCGTTGATGATTAAAACACTCCAGCATTAACCTTTCTTCTACACCCATTATTATGACAACCTCTAACCGTACAAACGATCCCAGTCTTCTTTGAAGTCATATTTACGAGTAATTTGAGACCAAGTAGCTGCATGAGTGGTTTTCAGCATGCTCGCTAGACAGGAAGTGACCCGCCAGAAGTTTGGCACAGAAAACCGTCAACTCACTCAATAGGGTGAAATTAGACTTTTTCTTATTTAATAGATATGATTACAAAACGTCAGGTAGCTACTAATAGACCTCCATTAGAGTTTTTCATCTAAGCGGACTGGATGAAGTAGTTGAGCCAATCACAACTAGTGCAGCACCCCTGTCTGCCAAGGCTCTTGGTTTGATCCGGAAGAAGCAGTCGGCCACCGGCCACTTCTTCTATTTGTGATCGGTTCAGTTGTTTCACCCAGTCCGATTACATGGAAAACTCAACTGGCTGTCTATTAGCTGCCTGACATTTTGTAATCATATCTATTTAAGTAGAAAAACTTCTCATTCGGCTCTATTCAGCCGGGAAGAAAGCTGAGCCCAGCTGTTGTCATGTGACCAAATGAGCCGATTTCATTGGATAGAAGTCGCTCGACTCTATCGAGTGCAGATTGCTTTGGCCTGAGTTCATCAAAAGGTCAACAAATTTGCAGCCGAATTTTTGCAGGTGAATTTTTTGCAGGTGAATTTTTGCAGCTGAATTTTTCACAGGTGAATTTTTTGCTGGCGAATTTTTACCAGATTAAAATTCAGTGTAAGGAATTCAATGTCTAAAAAAATTCATTGTTGCAGGCACCAAGATGAGGGGCAACAAGTATGCCCACTCCAGCTCGGCACCTCTCACCAGGGGCAACTCGAGAGTGGAAGAATGTCCAACCCCTCTCAAGGGGACTGGTTCCAGAGCCAGAGCGGTGCGTCGAGGTGAGTCCGACTATCTCTAGTCGGAACCTCTCAACCTCGCGCACAAGCTCAGGCTCCTTCCCCACCAGAGAGGTGACATTCCACGTCCCAAGAGCCAGCTTCTGCAGCCGAGGATCGGAACGCCAAGGTCCCCGCCCTCTAGTAATTTAGTAATATTATAGTAATAGTAATATCGTCTTTTAATGTCATTGAAACATACATTACAATGAAATTTGCTTTCTGCATTTAACCCATCCCCTTGGGGAGCAGTGGGCTGCCATGTGTGGCGCCCGGGGAGCATTCTGGGGTTAAGGGTCTTGCTCAGAGACCCAGAGTGCTGGCACTGGGGATCGAACCGGGTACTTGCAACCTTCTCTAAGAGCAAGCGCACTGCTCTAACCACTCGGCCACGACCCCCCTCTACTGCCACCCATTGCACAATGCACCCGACCCCTTTGGCCCCTCCAATAGGTGGTGAGCCCATTGGAAGGGGGACCCATGTCTCCTCTTCGGGCTGAGCCCGGCCGGGCCCCATAGGTAAAAGCCCGGCCACCAGGCGCTCGCCAACGTGCCCCACCTCCAGGCCTGGCTCCAGAGTAGGGCCCCGGTGACCCGCGTCCGGGTGAGGGAACACGAAATACATTTATGTAGTTCATCATAAGGGGCTTTGCGGGCTGCTCTTTGTCTGGTCCCTCACCTAGGACCTGTCTGCCTTGGGCGACCCTACTAGGGGCATAAAGCCCCTGACAGCATAGCTCCTAGGGTCATTGGGACACTCAAACCCCTCCACCACGGTAAGGTGGCAGCCCAGGGGGTCCCACAGACAACCCTAATACAATTACAGGACTGTCTCAGAAAATTAGAATATCGTGAAAAAGTACTGTATACTAGTAGGCTATTCAACTAATCACTTGAATCGTCTAATTAACTCGAAACACCTGCAAGGGTTTCCTGAGCCTTGAAAAACACTCAGCTTGCTTCAGTAAACTAAATCACAAGTATGGGGAAGACTGCTGATCTGACTGCTGTCCAGAAGACCATCATTGACACCCTCCATCAGGAGGGTAAGACACAAAAAGAAATTTCTCAAAGAGCAGGCTGTTCACAGAGTGCAGTTTCAAAGCACATTCACAAAAAGTGTGTTGGAAGGGGGAAATGTGGCAGGAAACGCTGCACAACCAAGATCTGGCACCTGCCCACAGTGCCAAAACCACCAGTAACTGGTGTACTGACCATGGCATTACTGTCCTTGATTGGCCTGCCAATTCCCCTGACCTGAACCCCATGGAGAATTTGTGGGGTATTGTGAAGAAGAAGCTGAAAGACACCAGACCCAACAATGCAAATGAGCTAAAGGCCGCTATTGAAGCATCCTGGGCATCCATAACACCTCAGCAATGCCACAGGCTGATTGCCTCCATGCCACGCCGCATTGATGCAGTAATCTGTGCAAAAGGATTCCCAACCAAGTACTGAGTGCATTCATGGACATTTTCAAATGTTTGATTTTGTTTTGCTGTTATAATTTTTTTTACTTGGTCTGAGGAAATATTCTAATATTTTGAGATAGGATTTTTGAGTTTTCTTCAGCTGTACGCCATAATCAGCGTTATTAAAACAATAAAAGGCTTGCCATATTTCAGTTGATTTGTAATGAATCCAGAATGTATGACATTTCATGTTTTGTAATTGCATTACATAAAATAAAGAACTTTATCACAATATTCTAATTTTCTGAGACATTCCTGTATAAGACTGACAAAATAATATGGCAGTTATAAACTTACAATCACACATATATTTTATTTACAAAGTATTGGTAACCCTACGTTTATTTGTTTTTCTCAATGCCCAACACCCCCTTTCTAATTACATCAAATGGTTAAGTCCACCAACTGCCCCCCCTGTCCTGCTGTCCTCCGTAGGCTGACGCCTTGACCCGCTGCTGCGTTGGTCGTCCTCGGTGTCCAGGGCTGGGTGCTGGGGTGTCTGCTGGTCTACTCCTGGCGGATGCTTCGCAGGGCTTGGGCTCTCTCCTGCGCTCTGTGGGGCTCATAGATCCAAGGCCCCTGGACCTTGGGTCTGTGAGCCCATGGTTGGATCCATGGTAACTGGCTGCTGGTGGAGCCCACGGGTTTGTCCCTGCGGCTCCCGGGGGCTTCGGCGTTGTGGCTGTTGGGGGGGCAGCTTTCCCTGTGTTGGCCCCTTAAATGTTATCAAAAGCTTTATGATGCATCAAAGCATGTGGGTGTGGCCAAGCCTCAAAACCTAACTTCTCGCCATAAAACACGGAACTATAACTGAAGTTCCCATCAGCACGTCCTGTGAGTACAGACTGTATTCATCTGTACATTGGATGACTTCACCTTAGCCCCACCCACTTAGAACAGGAAGTAACATATTTCACTGGTGGATGGCCTCATTTTACACTCCGACTCAAGTTTCAAGCAGAGTGTGATCCCAGGTTGCATTTCCTCCTGAAAGAGCGTAGAGCCACAGTGGACAGTCATCTGCATTGCTGATGGCTTTGCAGCAATCCCTCATACTGAGCATGCATGAAGCGACGAATGGGGGTCAGAACCAAAATAATTAAAAACTAGTACAAGGTTTTCAGGAAATAACAGAACTAAGGCAAATGTTAATTGTGAACATTTTATGGCAATCTCCAGAGTTTCTGGGGTACTGCATGAATTAGCCGGATTTACTCAGACCTTTTTGGTTCAGGCTGAGCGCTCAGATGAACTTCCTCAGCTGACTGGGTTAGCACAGATGATGAAGCATCTCTCCTTATGTGGAAGGCAGAGGCTCTGCCGTAAGGAACAACTCAACAGCTTTTCACAGAACAGGCTGTCTTCAGTGTTTATGCTAAAAAAAAAAGCTCTTAATTCAATAGCATTGTATAAAAACCTTTAAATGCCAAGGTTTATATACATTATGCCTGCTAAAAGCAGTTGATTCAAGTTTACCAGTTAGTTCCTTTGAGAGTTTAAATGATTATTATTTTATACTTTTCAGTATGGAAATATAATGGGCACAAAAACTACAAGTTAATAAGATAAGGAGAAACATAAAGGAACATTGAGGTAAACAGCAGGAAATGACAAAAGAAAAGGACTAAAGGCTTTCATTTACAATGGAAAAGGCAGTAAAGAGTAAAAAAAATAAGTGTGAGGGTAGGAATCAGTGACAGAGTGACTAACAAAGACTGAGGCAGTGAAAGTGGGAAGAGTGAAGGCAAAGCTGACAAAGAGCTGATAATGAAGCTGTGTGCAGCTCCCAGGGTGAAGGGCAGTAATTTAGCCATCAAGGACAGAGACAGATCTGTCATCAGACGCCTGCAGCAGCAGCAAAACAGCCTCCAGCCCACTCCCCACAACAATATACTTCATCTCGGGCTGAAAGCAGCCACGTTTAGTCCAACCACAGCTCTACAGAGCTGGAACCAGCAACTGCACACCTCTAGATCAACAGAAAGACCTTAATCCAGAGCATATCTTTATTTATAAAGCGTTAAACGGCCAACAGCTGAAACAGTGCTGTGCAGCACTACAAACTAAAACACATTCATTAAAGAACTCAAAGGAAAAGATAATGCATAAAAATACTTAAAAGAAACAATGAAACAATTTACAACGAAAACTAAGTCTAACTAGTGGTAAAGGTTAAAGAATAATAGTGGGTTTAAGGCACGTTTGGAAGGTTTAAAGGTGAAGTGAAGGAGCCTCTCTGATGTCCAGGAGCCGTTATTCTATAACTGAGGACCAACAACAGAAAGCCCCCCCCCCCCCCCCCAGGTTTCTACCTGTTTAACCAGTGATGCCAACAATGGTATCAGGTGGAAGGTAGTGATGGTCCACCTTTATGATTACATCTGACATTTATGTTGAAGATTCTCAGTCATCCAGGTTTTATTCTTTAACCTTTTTAACATTTATGTGCATATTGTTCTAATTTCCACTTTACTCCATCAAAGTAGTTTCAGAAGAAACTGAAACTCAAAGTTCCAAAACTATAAAGGAAGAATCATCAAGAATGATCCAACAAAATCAAACTTCTCTTCAGAAATATAAATTTACTTTAGAATCAACAAACAAAAATTCAACAAGATATTACATATATCCCACAATATATGGAAGGTTATAAAGGCTTTGAAGTTATAGATTGTAACAGTAGGCCTATGAATAGAATGTTTTAACCATTCATCAGTTTATCTGCTGCATGTTATCTGCCTGTGAAAAACTAAAGTACAGTTTCTAAAACATTTGCACCTAACAACAAAAAAGCAACACCTCTCTAAACAAAAGAACCAAATGTTGTTCTTCTAGTGATGCTAGATCCAAAAAAACTCCTCTCTGTGGTGCCGGTGCCTGGAGCTGGGAGTATAGGATGGGTGGTGAGTGTGAGTACTGGGTCCTTTTTGTGGGTAGGAGTGTCTGCATGTGGGGCTCTTGGGTGGGAACGTGTGAATGTGACTGTGTACGTGGTTTTGGCTCCTCACAGCCACTGCTGAGTATTTTTCTCATGGATAAACCTCACAGACACAAGTTCACTCTCACCAACACCTACAGGTGATCCAGGTGCTACAGACTCACTTCTATCCATAAACCCCTGTTGTTATCTCCAGCTGTCACTTTCTACATGTCGTATTAATTAATCCTGTATATTCTTCAGTGATGGTATCAAGGCGCTGGTTGTTTGTACCTGTAATACTTTATCAGCTGGTTCTGCTGTTCTTTTATCTCTCTTTGCAGGTGTAGAAGCAGACTCAGAGGATGTTATATCACTCTCTACCTTTCCTCTCCTCTTTCTCTTTCACCTTTTCTCCCTTTTAGCGTTTTGTCTGTTTCTCTCCTTTTTTCCTCTTCTACCTTCTTGTTTCTGTGTCCATTTACCATGAAATACTCCAAGAATAAACTCTAATAAAGCTTAGTACAAACCAGGGGCGGAGCTAGACATTCTCATCATCAGGGACTTAGCCCATAAAAGATTACATCATTACGAGCGTTATTTGGTACACCATAAAAGTAAGCAATTATTTAATCTGTTCATGTGGTCACAAAATTAATTTAGTATAGGCCTTTACAAATCTTAAAGTTTAATCTGCTGTCTTACTAGTATATACCAATAGTATATTAATATGTTCTCATTTCAATGATGAAATGGACAACCACTCATGTAACAATTCAGTCCTGGTGTCACCAAACTTACTCAAAGTACAGTATTGGGTCCTCCATGCTCCTTATGTATTAAGGTTTACTGCACATTTAAACATTGACAACTCACTATTGTTAGGGAAATAATTAGTTGTCTGAGAAGATGTAGGTCAGGAGAAGCTGTTATCTACACTTCAGATATATGATGTAAGAAACGTGTTTGGAATGTTAAGATAAATTACATGAAATGGGCTTAAGAGAGTAACTACAGCCCAGTTGTACATTTGTTGAAGTTTGAATTTAATATTTGAAATGCTGTCAGTGTCAGTTACACTTCTACTTCCAGTGCAAAGTAAATACGAGAAATGTATTTGCAGTCCCTTGAATGTATAATTTTGCTGTGTTTTATGATGCAGACAGAGTATCTTAGATAAAAAAATAAGGGTGGGGTTTATCTCTGCACATTTCTATATCTTCAAAAGAAAATACAGGATAAATCTAGACAACAGACATATTTTGACTATATTTGGTTTAACAGGCACGCATTTAGTGTCTGTCTCTGTTGCTAGTAAGTTCAAATGCAAACTTTTTCAAAGTGGGGAAAAAAGTCCCAATTCGACATTCATCAGATCCGGTGATGCTTTAAAGATTAACAAACAGCATCTAGTGTGTGTCGTGCTTATAAAATTTGTATAAATGTAGCAAATAATGCTGCCTTTTCTCTTTAGACAGGTTAGACCTAAACTGCATTTCGTTGCCTTGTACCTGTACCTGTGTAATGACAATAAAGTTGAATCTAAAACACGTCCTGATGCTCAAATCAAGCATCAAAAAATAGGAGCATGCATATTGCGTAGGACCAATGACGTCAGGTCAATGAAGCTTTGGACCGATGGTATCCCTACCAAAGTTCAAATCAAACCTACGCCCTTGGTCAGGAGAACACGAGTACGCTTCTGTTCCAACATACAGAGATACGTTCTGCTCCCGTTCTCCCCAAGTCCGTACTTCCTGTTGTCTTGCCAAGAACGAACTTGACGAGAACGCGAGTCCGTTCTCGCATTCTTGTTAATTGAGAAACGGGCCTCGTTTACCCAATTGTGTGCATGAGCAATATCGTACTTCCTGTCACATGGTGCGATGGTAAATATTCACAAAAGTGCTTTGTTTACTGACAAAGAGCAAAAACAAAGTGTGAAACAATGAAATAAAATAAAATCTATAACAGAACAAAAAAAGAGAACCACAGTCCTGCAATGGCCTAGTCAAAGTCCAAACCTCAACCTGACTGAAATGCTGTGGATCGACCTTTACAAGGCTATGCTGTAAGTGAATAGCTTGGAGAAATGTAGGAAAAGCTCATTTCTCCACAATGACGGGTCGGTTATTCCCCCTATTCCAGCTGAATAGGATATCTATTTTATTGTGTTATTTGTTTCACGAGTTACCAAACACTTCTTCATTCCACGGTCAAAGTAAGTCCCTAAAAATCTCTGTGCTGATGCAACTATTCACCATGACACTGTACACCTTGAACCACTAGAAGAAACAAAATACAGATGCAGTCCCTCTGCTGCTCTCTCCTGCTGTCTGCTTGGGACTTTCTTCATTGCTTTGTTCTACAGGTCCGTCTGTTTTCTTCCTCTTATCCGGGGTCGGGTCGCAGAGGTAGCAGCTTCAGTAGGGAGGCCCAGACGTCCCTCTCCCCGGCCACTTGGGCCAGCTCCTCCGGAGGAATCCCAAGGCGTTCCCAGCAGAGAGACATAGTCCCTCCAGCGTGTCCTGGGTCTCCCTCTGGGCCTCCTCCCGGTAGGATGTGCCCGGAACACCTCACCAGGGAGGCGTCCAGGAGGCATCCTAACCAGATGCCCGAGCCACCTCAACTGGCTCCTCTGGACGTGGAGGAGCAGCGGCTCTACTCTGAGTCCTCCCCGGATGACTGAGCTCCTCACCCTATCTCTAAGGGAGAGCCCAGACACACTACGGAGAAAACTCATTTCAGCCGCTTGTATCCGGGATCTCGTTCTTTTGGTCACGACCCAAAGCTCCCTGACCATAGATGAGGGTAGGAACGTAGATCGACTGGTAAATCGAGAGCTTCGCCTTTTGGCACAACGGATTGGTACAGCGCCCGCTTCACAGCAGACGTCGCACCAATCCGCCTGTCCATCTCCCACTCCATCTTCCCCTCATTCCTGAACAAGACCCCAAGATACTTGAACTCCCCGGAGGAGGCACTCTACCCTTTTCCGGTTCAAGACCATGGTCTCAGATTTGGAGGCACTGATTTTCATCCTGGCCGCTTCGCACTCGGCTGCGAACCGCTCCAGTGAGAGCTGTAGATCACGCCCTGATGAAGCCAATAGGACCACGTCATCCGCGAATAGCAGAGACTCAATCCTAAGGCCACCAAAACGGATCCCCTCAACACCTTGGCTGCGCCTAGAAATTCTGTCCATAAAAGTTATGAACAGAATCGGTGACAAAGGGCAACCTTGGCGGAGTCCAACTCTCACCGGAAACGAGTCCGACTTACTGCCGGCAATGCGGACCAGACTCTGACACCGGTCATACAGAGACCTGACAGCCCTTATTAAAGGGTCCGGTACTCCATTCTCCCGGAGTACCCCCCACAGGATCCCTCGGGGGACACGGTCGAATGCCTTCTCCAGATCCACAAAGCACATGTAGACTGGTTGGGCAAACTCCCATGCCCCCTCCAGGATCCTGCTGAGGGTGTAGAGCTGGTCCAGTGTTCCACGGCCAGGGGGGCATGTTCTACAGGGACAAGTGTAAACAGAATGAATCCTGTGCATCACACCTTGTTATGAGAGTCAAAGGGAAACGTATGGTGCTGGTCCTGATATGTGTCCTCCCTATCGTTTACTGTGGAACCTCTAAATGATTCAGTTTGCTTTAGGTGTACATGCAACATAATGAAACATCCTTTGTGACCGGTTAGCCCTGAGCACACAACAACTCAGAGGATTGATTTTTCCAGCAAGGTGGAACCTTTGTGTTTCCTTCACACAGTCCAGCAGAAGTGTCCTCTAGCAATGTGTTGTCTCTCTCCAGGCAGTCTGCTGACGACCGACTGACAGAACAGACACAAAATCAATCACATCCAAGGCAGCGCTTCCTGAAGTCTCATGTTGACATCTGACCCACAGAAGCTTTTTCTAGTTCATGCCCCGAAAAATCAGCCTATCGTCTTGTTTTCTAGGTGTCACATGATCAGCTTCCTGAGTTAAACTGTCTGACGTGAATACGCAGAGAAGTGAAGCCTGGAGGTGACGGACGAGGCGGCAGAGCCTCCAGGGACAGCAGAGGAAGTATAATGGATATTTCAGACACTACAGTCAAGAACTAATTGTATTTCCCAGGTGCTGCTAATGAAAACAAAGACTGTTATTTTACTTTGCATTCAGAAATTCAATTATTCCACCACCACCCTAAGAGCATCAAAACAATTAGGCCCCTGACATGTAGGAGTGCTGCTGTGCAACGACCTGTTACAGATTCCTACTGCTCAAGCTTGTGAAAGTTTGAGTTTTGTTTTAGGAGACTTTACACCGTATTAGAACTTCAGTCATTTAAAAACCAGAGAGCCATAATCCAAAGAGATTAGTTTCAATGCTCACAAAGTGGGAGAATGACAGACCCAGTCATCCCAAGAACTGGAGAGAAGATTTCAAAGAGTCTGGAGAGAAAACCAGCGAGAGATGTGTCTAAGGAGACAAACTTCACGAATGGAACAATTACCTAAAAACAGAGATTTAAAAGGCACACTTTATTTTAAAAGAACACTGAAATCTAAGGTTTTAAATTTAAGTTTAAATTCAAGGCTATGTATGTAAATTATAAAATGTGGCGCATGTCAAATTGTCCTAAATGTTTATGAACAACTTTGTATTCTTTGAATTGGACCCTGGGAAGATTAGTAACCACTTTGGTGGAAAGTAACAGGGACGCTAAGAAATAAACAACATCTAAAAGTGAGAAACGAATGACTGAGTCGGCCCAGCCAGGAACCAAGCTCCGCCCCCTTCAAAGAGTTCAAAAACGCACTCTGTTATTAAAAACTTGCAGTTTTGGTAAAAAGTTGATTGAATATTGGGTTGAGTTTGAGTTCAATGTTTGTTTGTTCTGTATCTAAAACTAGGTTCCTCAGCAGCAGCATAAATTTTTTTAAATGTTTTGAATTTGTTGATAATGATCGCTATCGATCAATATGATTTCTATTTTATCGCTATGCTTTTTTTCTATATCGTCCAGCCCTATTTCTACTGTGTTTTAATGTGATTCCTAAACCATTCATTTTAATTTGGTATCAAGATTCCCTAATTTATTCATAAAAGATATTCAACTTGTGGAGGAAAAATGCAACAACAGCTTTATCAGACAAATGTTAGCTGGTGATCTCTATCCAAAACAATATAGTAGAATACAGAAATTTAGAGAAATAGATCCTATTAATGGTACAAAATTAAAAAGAGATTATGTAAAATACTCAATATGTCAGGGTTCTCTGTGTTTCCGTGCTCTAACTCTGCTTCACAGGTGGTTCTAGTTGACTGGGGGGCGTGGCCCACACCTGCTGCTCGTCAGGACCTTTCACCGCGGGCTTCTTAAGGAGTGCTCAGACAGATGGAAGATGCCAGAGTCTTAACCCAGTCGTGTTAACCCAGTGGTGTTTTGTTGTGTTTGGATTTACTCACCTGCCTTGGCGTCGTGCTCAAGGAACCAGCTCCTCAGAATCCCCGCCGCTCAGATGTTGCTCTGGCATCTCCGCTCATACTCTCTTGGTGGTACCAAGCCGGGCTTGAGACCCCCTTCCTGGATTCACCTGGTTCACCCACAACCCTCCGGTTCTTCCATCTGCCGTCTACGGTGGTGCTCTCCGGATCCCTCGCCAGCCTTACATCTGTCAACCCTCCAGTCACTCAGCCACCCGTTCCCATCAGCGAGTTACGGTCACAGAGTTCCCTCGTCACTTACTCTCCCCGGATAGGTCTCCCCGACTAAACGGTAAGCGGCGCAGCTTCTGGTATTTTCCCCTGGTTCGATCGTCAGTAACATTATTCCCTTTTCTTCCCTCAGTCGATCCAGCTCTGACGTTCAGACCTCGCCTGTCTCACACACTGTGTGCTTTCCCGTTATTTTGAGCCTTAAGAAACATCTTAAAATTGTTTCTGCCTCCGTCTGTATCTGCATGTGGGCCAAACACTTAAAAACCATGACACAATATTGCTAAAGTCAAAAGAAATTGATTTTAAAATAATAATATTTATCCATCTAGTAAATTCGTCAGTCTGTGGATTTTATCACTATTATAGAAACCACAAATCAGATATTTTATGAATGTGAATTTTCTCTTAAATTCTGGAATCAACTGCAGGAACGGTTGGATTAAAAGAGTTTCTGTGTGCTGTTTATCTCAGATGTTTATACGGCATTCTACTTGACAATGAAAAGAACATTGGTGAATGCAATTATTTTACATACAAAAATCTAAGTTTCTAAAATTCCCTCCCATCCTTAATGCTTTCTATAAAGAATTTAAACTAACTAATCCCTTAACTACATGAAAAAGAATTTACCCTTAGTTAAAGGTTTTTCCCCCTCTTCTTCTTTACTCTTTAGTTTCTGGTCGTTCCTTTAGTGAATTACTCCCGTTGCACTCTGCACATTACTTGCAGTGACTAAAATGTTATATTATGTTAGGCTGTTTGTGCAATGATTTTTACAATAAATAATAAATTAATAATCCGATTGTACCGTTTTGTATGGGCACACAATTAATACGATCATGATGCGTCTATGCACCTGGCTTTATTCACAGTAGAACCACTCTGACATGCACAGTTATCCCATTTTCCCAAAAGACACAGAAAAAGAACAAATCGTAAACAAAGCAGTGTTGCTTATAGTTCATTTGACTTCGGAGCGCCCAGGCTGGACTTACACCAGGCTCCAATCATGGTTGAGACATCACTGCATAAATAATCCTTGTGAGCTCTTTTAATGTGTTAAATAGAACGTTTGCATCGGGAGCAGAGAGCATTTTCCCCCCACTCAGAGTGGGAAATGTGTCACGTTGACGCGGGGCGCACAGGTCAGTTTGCCACCTTCAGAATAGTTTGGTCCTGGCAAACGTCTGTCTTTTTATTTAAATGTGTCCTGTCTGGCAGTGTAGCATTAACAGTTGATGTCAACCTGATTGTCAATGCCCATAAAACACCCCGCTCACTGGGAATACAGTGTTATTCTGATTCAGCTCAGTGTGATTACAATATACCGACGGGCGTGTTTACATGACATGTTTTACTCCGATCGGCCGTTTATTCCCATTATTTTGTCCATGTAAAGGCAGCCGATGTCAATCGTGGCTCCAGCTGCAGGTCAACGACGGGTTACAACCTGCCGGGTTCCTGAGAGAAACCTCACCTATCTGGAGGATCTGACTGAATTCACTCTGGTGAACTGGAGCTATATCCAGTTCACCAGAGTGAATTCAGTCATATATATATATATATATATATATATATATATATATATATATATATATATATATATATATATATATATATATATATATATATATATATATAACAAAATTCAACTGAATTATCTAAATTAATATTATACAAAGAAGATTTTTTATAATCTCCATACAAGTCAGATTCGGACAAAAAAACATTTGATTGAAATAATTACAAAAGCATATGCTTCAGAGAAAAACCATTTCTTCTATGAACACCGATTTAGTCTCAAAAACCACTCAACCCTTCATATTAAAGCAAAATGGGAATAAGTGGCAAAGTCATTCCTGAGGAGGAATGGACAGTAAATGAGATGCAGTCAGTCATTAAAACGCTGCTATCATTTAACTGAAGGCGCTTCATAGATAGCAGGTAAATCCATGTATGGGCTACAAAAAGTGGACTAAATTACACAGGGAACATATTTACAGCGTGAATAAAATTGATGACAATGTGCTTCAGGAACTCGAGCACTGCTTCCTGATATATTAGATGGATTTCATCCCCTCACATCCTAACTTTAGTTTGATCTGTAACATCTTCATTCCTGCTTTAATAACCGCCCCACTGGATTAGTGCAGCAGCTTTTCAGGAAAAGGATCAAATGTGTTGAAGTTGCTGCAGGGCTTCTGAACTAAACTACGGCAACCCTTCATGTAGTGTTAGGGTTACCCTAACCTCTTAAATTAGGAGATAACTGCAAAAACCATCTCAAACTGTACTCACTGTAAGTTTTCCACTTTGAGTTTTCCTGTGAAGAACTGCACAGTAACAGGATAATTTCCTAAGGCAGTTGGCGCAGAGGATTATCCAAAATAACCATTGTTTCTGCTGTTGTACAAAATGGCTAAAATATTTCACCTACAGGGAACAGCAGTTTAGTTTCAGTGATTTCAGTTCTGCGTATAGAAGTCACTGCGTGAAAAACAAAAAGCTTAACTCAGCTGGAGCCGCTGCATCCAGCTGAGTCAGTATTTCTCTGGTCTGCTCCTCTGGGGACCAGAAAGCCAATTCTACATCTTAGCAGTAAAACAAATGATGACGTTAACACCAGAGATGGTGCCGTCAGTGAAGGTAGAGCTGAGTCAGCAGCTGGGCTGCAGACAGTGTGTATAAAAACAAGCCTTCAAATAGCCTTGAAATAATTAACATGAGGTGATGATGAGCCTGAACTCGCAGTCCTGAAAGTTAGGGGGAAATATGGCAATGATTTACATACTAAACATCCATCCAACTGCAGCATAATTTTCTTTAAAAACTTCAAATGAACTCCAGACTTTTGGTAAAGAACCTAACCAAACAGAAACCTCAGAGATGTTTGGAGTCCAAAGGTTCTCTTTCAGCTAACTAGCCATTTTACATAAAGTTAGTTTTTATTTGCTTTATTATAATGAATAACTTCCAAGGTAAAGTGGAACCGGAACCCTAACCCAGTCAAGCCCAACCTTCCTAGGAGTGAAGCCCCAGCACATTCAGCCCAATAAAACTCTACAAAGGTTAAAGGCCCCAGCCGAAAACGTCTAATCAGCTCCTAGCTCCTGTTCCTTGACCTTCCATGGGGTCAAAACACACCAGCTAGACAAACGTAGCAAGCAGCTGAAACCGCCCTTACACAAAGCAACATATCAAGGCGTTGGGCTGGCCGATAAACCGAAAATTTACAACAATAATCGATGTAATTTTGTCCATGTTGGTATTTTCAGTATTAAAAAATGAAAGAAAAGGCTGGACTCTCTCTGTCTCTCTTGGACTCTCTCTGTCTCTCTCCGAGGTCGGTCGTGTCTTTTCTCTCTCTGCAGCTTTTACCCCCCCCTATCCTGCTTGCTTTGCTATGTCTTGTCTTCTGAGCACTTTCTTCATATCATCCGAACTCTGAAAAACATGGATCTGGTAAGCTGGTCTCTCAATACTATTGATAAATTTTTTTCGACGGGTAGGCAACGAAAGGGGGACCCGTCCGGTCCTGATTTGACTTATTTTGTGAGATACACCCTAAATTCCTGGAGGAAAACGGTGTGTCTTTCGACCTTGTCATTCCTGGACGTTTGAAATTTTCACATTGGATTAAGGATACTGGGATCTCTACTTATTGGTTTTTGTGGATTTTTGAAGTATCGGCAAATACAGAGGATGTCGGAGCCATTTGGCCTTGATCAGGCTGCCGGCTGCATGACGCGCTCACTCTGGCTGTGAACGGACAAACCTGGCAGGTGAATGGAGCCAAGCCGGAAAGCTGCTGTGTTGGAATGCAGACTGACTTGGGGTTGAACTCAAGGGGAGATGGGATAAAATCTGGGAGTGAAGCGCGAAAAAGCCCAATAATTTGGAAAATTGGATTTATGTGGAGCCAGCAAAAGACTTAAAAGCTGACAGGAAAGGCAGTGCAGCTTGTCTCATAACAAATAACATATTTGGATTCCCTCCCTATCTCTACTCCTGGATTGTTATGACGGAGTGCCCAGAAAAGCCCCCAGCTACCCCCCTCCCCCGCTGACACCTGAGGATGCTTCTCTGAACTGTGGGCCGGCTGATAACATCAAGGACAATGGCCTCTGGAGAGTGTTCACGGAGATAAAACACTTTCGCCCATACACACACGCATAACTGATACTCATAAAAACTGATGAATTACACTCACGCGACGGATCTCAAATGTTTACCTTCTGCATACATGTTGTCTTGTGTTTATTTGTGCTTTTGTGCTATGAGGGTTTTTTTGTGTCGGTTGTTTGTCTCTTTATAGGTGAGAGCATAAATAGGCAAACATCTGTCTCTTTTTTTTTCTCCCTCCCCTCTTTCCCCCATGTTGTTGCTCTTTCTTCGAGAGTTTCAAGGCAGCGCCTGTAAACTCCGTTTAGGCGGGGTCTGGGCAGTTTGGAGGAATGTGGCATTGACAGCTGCGCTTTTTAGCAGCGGCTGGCTGGCTGCGTTCCTTGGCAACGCAAGGCCTCAGTCAATCGTTCCCCCCAAATGTTTGTTTGTTAAGTGTATGTGATGGACGGTTGTACTGGAACTGACTTTTCGATTGCAATGAAAATTGTAATTGACAAATAAAATTTGATTGATTGATTGATTGTTTTTATAGGTAAAGGAACGCTCCAGTTCCTTTAAGACGCTGCGCTACGTGTGCAGTCTATAGTGGCATGACTCCACCATGCAGTCTGAAGTAAGAGGCGAAAGAGCCGGGGGAGTTGAGGAAGTCTGAAATGTTTGCAGCCACATCTGACCTGTAGTCCTCTTGTAGCCAGGTTTCTATGAGACAAAATAAAGTTTAGTGACTGACTGATGCATCCCAGATGCTCAAAGGAGCTCTTCCACGGGTCATTCCTCCCAGCTGCTGTTTGACGGCTTTCTTGGTGAGGGAGTTGATGTTAAGCTCCCACTTTAGGTCCTGGGAGATGATAGTTCCCAGGAAGCAGAAAGACTCCACAGTGTCAGTGGTGGAGTCACAGAGGGTGATGGGGGTAGCAGGGGCTGAGTTCTTCCTGAAGTCCACAACCATCTCCACTGTTTTTACAGCGTTGAGCTCCAGGTTGTTCTCCCTGCACCAGGTCACCAGATGGTCAGCCTCCCACCTGTAAGCGGACTCGTCACCATCAGAGATGAGTCCCATGAGAGTGGTGTGGTCAGGAACTTCAGGAGCTTGACAGACTGATGACTGGAGGTGCAGCTGTTGGTGTACAGGGAGAAGAGCAGAGGAGAAAGAACACAGCCCTGGGGGGAACCAGTGCTGATGAGCTGTGAGTCAGAGTCATGTTTTCCCAGCTTCACCTGCTGCTTCCTGTCAGACAGTAAGTCTGATTAATCCACCTGCAGGTGGAGTCGGGCACATTCAGCTGGGAGAGCTTCTCCTGAAGCAGAGCTGGGATGATGGTGTTGAAGGCAGAGCTGAAATCCACAAACAGGATCCTGGCGTAGGTTCCTGCAGAGTCCAGGTGTTGGAGGATGTGGTGGAGGGCCAGGTTGACAGCGTCGTCTGCAGACCTGTTGGCTCTGTAGGCAAACTGTAGGGGGTCCAGGAGGGGATCAGTGATTTCTTTAAGGTGTGAAAGCACAAGGCGCTCAAAGGACTTCATAACCACAGAGGTCAGAGCGACGGGTCTAAAGTCATTAAGTCCTGTGGTCCTTGGCTTCTTGGGAACAGGGATGATGGTGGAGGATTTGAAGCAGGCTGGTACGTGACATGTCGCCAGTGAGGTGTTAAAAATATCTGTGAACACTGGAGACAGCTGATCAGCGCAGTGCTTCAAGGTGGATGGAGAGACAGAGTCTGGTCCAGCAGCTTTAGGGGGTTCTGTCTTCTGAAGAGTTTGTTAACATCTCTCTCGTGTATGGAAAGAGTTGTCACTGAGGAGGAGGAGGAGGAGGAGGAGGTGGAGGTGATCTGTTTGACCGTTTCAAAGGTTTTAAAACAGTAAACTTTGTGTTAAAAACCAGAATGTTTTAGCTTAAAATCCCCCTGAGCGGTATCTGCATGTCGGGTGTGGAAAGCCGCTCTTTGTCGCCTTTGTGCTAACGCGTGACGGCTCCGTGCTTGAAGACAGCAGATGGCTACTTATGCAGCTACTTAACTCTGTTTTGAAAGAGTTTCTGTGACTTTTGAAGAAGATGGACCGAGCTGAAGGGATCTTTTGTAGCTCGCTGCATGTTAACCATGCTAACCAGGACGCGGGACTCGTTTCATGTTCTGTTTCAGGAGAGCTGAAACGGAACAAACTGACGAAGCGACTGCATAACTTTGGGGAATATTCATAGCTTCCAGCTGCTGTTAACCGAAGACGATGATGAAAACTTTGTAAGAGGAGCAAGAAATAACATGATTAGATTCCTTAACTTAACTGCTGCTGTACTCCTCTGTGGGAGTCCATGTTCACCACTAGCTTTTAGATTCTGTCAGGTGTTTCCCCCAGTCCCTAAAAACAGCAATTATCAAACCACTGCTGAAAAAGAACAATTTAGACAAACTTCTACTCCAGAACTACAGGCCCATCTCAAACCTCCTTTATCAGTAGATTATTGAAAAAGCTGAGTTTCAACAATTAAACACCTTCTTATCAGATATGATACGCTTTATTGATCTCACATTGGAGAAATTCACTTGTCACATCGGCTCAGTAGTCAATAATCAGAAGAAGGTGCAAAAGTAGGAAAAGGTGCATCAGTTATATACAGTGTGTCCTCGTTTATACAGTGGATCAAAAAGAAGTAAATAAGAAAAATAAGAATAAAAATACAAAAATAGAAATAAGGCAGAGGATGTCTTATGTACATTCACGGTGACTTATATATATATGTATTGACATATATTCAGGTGGTGATAGCAGCAGAAGTCACTTCTTTCAGGATTATTGCCCAGTGTATTAAATAGATTATTGCACATTAGTTATTACAGTTATAGTTACAGTTATAGTGCAGCATTGTATAATCTGGTAGCAGCAGGAATGAATGACCTGTGGTAGCGCTCCTTTTTACAGACAGGATGTCTAAGTCTGGCACTAAAGGAGCTGCTCAGCTCCTCTACAGTCTGGTGCAGGGGGTGGAAGGTGTTGTCCATGATGGATGTGAGCTTGGACAACACCCTCCTCTCAGCCACTTCCTCCACAGAGTCCAGAGAGCAGCCCAGGACAGAAGTGGCCTTCCTCACCAGCTTATTCAGCCTCTTTCTGTCCCTCTCTGTGCTGCCAGGAGCCCAGCAGACAACAGCATAGAGGAGGGCTGAGGCCACCACAGAGTCATAGAAGGTCTTTAGCAGAGGCCTGCTCACTCCAAAGGACCTCAGCCTCCTGAGGAGGTGGAGGCGGCTCTGGCCCTTCTTATACAGAGCGTCTGTGTTATCAGTCCAGTCCAGCTTATTGTTGACGTGAACACCCAGGTATCTGAAACTCTCCACAGGTTCTATGTCCTGCCCCTGGATGTTCACAGGCAAGTGAGGTGGGGGTCTTCACCTGAAGTCGATCACCATCTCCTTGGTCTTACTGGTGTTTAAGCACAGATGGTTCTTCTCACACCAGTCCACAAAGTCCATGATGACCGACCGGTACTCCAGCTCGTTCCCCTCAGACACGCAGCCCACAATGGCCGAGTCATCAGAGAACTTCTGAAGGTGGCAGCTGTCCGTGTTGTAGGTGAAGTCTGAGGTGTAGAGGAAGAAGAGAAACGGAGACAGGACAGTGCCCTGGGGGGCCCCGGTGCTGCAGAGTGCCACCTCTGACTGACAGCCGTGCAGCCGCATGTGCTGAGGGCGGTCAGTGAGGTAGTCTATGGTCAGTGAGGTAGTCGATGGTCAGTGAGGTAGTCCATGGTCCAGTCAGCCAGATGTTTGTCCACTCCAGCGTCCTCCAGCTTCTCCCTCAGCAGCACCGGTCTGATGGTGTTGAAAGCGCTGGAGAAGTCAAAGAACATGACTCTCACAGCGCTCCCGGTGGTCTCCAGGTGGGTGCGCGCCCGCTGCAGCAGGTAGATGATGGCGTCCTCTACTCCGAAATTGGGCCGGTAGGCAAACTGCAGCGGGTCCAGGGTGGGGCTCACCACGGTGCGCAGGTGTTAGAGGATGAGGCGCTCCATGGTCTTCATCAGAGGATGAGGCGCTCCATGGTCTTCATCAGGTGGGAGGTCAGGGTGACTGGTCTGAAGTGGGCCGGTTCCCTGGCGTGCGGTGTTTTAGGAACCGGTACCACACAGGAGGTCTTCCACAGGGTGGGCACCACCCCCAGGCTGAGGCTCAGGTTGTAGATGTAGCTGAGGACCTCACAGAGCTCATCTGCACAGGTCCTCAGCAGCCTGGGGGGGATGCCGTCTGGTCCTGAGGCTTTCCTTTGTTTCAGCCTCATCAGCTGACCTCTCACCTGCATTGGTGTGACTGTGAGGGGCGAGGAAGGCAGGACTGAAGGTGTGGATGGGTCGGGGGTTGATGAGAGTGGCGGTGGGGGGGATGGTAGGTCTCTGGATGGCTGGTGGTTGGAGACGTGTGGAGGGTTGACGGCAGGGAGGGGGCCAGTGATAGGGGAGTCAAACTCTACGCTGCTCCTCTCTGTCCCCTGAGTAGAAAGCCCTCTTCTTCTGGTTCAGGAGGACTTTCAGCTCAGGGGTCACCCAGGGGGGGTTGTTTGGAAAGCACCGTAGCCGTTGTGTTGGCACAATGCTCTACACACAGAAGTTCATGTAGCCAGTGATGCATTCAGTCAGGCTGTTGATGACCAGCCGCTTTGATGTTTTCCAGTCAGGTTTCCTCACCACAGTACAGAGACCGCCCTTATCAAGGTGTTTCATGACATCCATATAAATACAGACTGTGGAAGAACCTCAGTCTGCCAGACTGAACCATTCTGGCAGACTGAGGTTCTGTTGGACCTCAGTGCAGCATAGATACTGTCGATCACTCCATCCTGTTAGAACGCCTGGAGAACTGGGTCGGCCTCTCTGCTACAGCTCTCCACCGGTTTAAATCCTACTTAAAGGACTTTTAGTGTCAGCAGGTAACTTTACATCAGAGATGACAAAAATCACATGTGGGGTTCTCCAAGGTTCCATCCTGGGTTCCTCCTGTTCTATATCTACATGCTCCTCTAGCTCAGATCATAAAACATCATCAGCTACCATCACTATGCAGACGACACACAGCTCTACATCACCATGTCACCAGGTGACTATGAACCAGTTCAGGCTCTGAGGAAATAGAAGAAATCAATGCAGGATGAGACAAAATGTTCTTCAGTTGAATAAAAACAAAACTGAAGTAATATTTTTTGCATAATCTATTACTTATAGTGACCTCCGCATTTTATCTGTGTTTGACGCTGTGGGGTAAATCCTGTCTGATTATTGTGCATTAGAGAGTGTAAATCTCCTCCTTTCGTCTGACCATAGCAGAGGTAGAGCCTATAGTCAATATTTAAAACAGATATTGGTCTAAACGATCCACATTCTACTTTGTCTTTGCTTTCTTTGGGCACTGCTGAGATGATTTCCTTCTTTTATCTCGGTGGTGTTTCGGATTTTTTAAGACCCAGTTCAATGTAGGTAGGATAGGAATCAGCCCCTGAACTTCCTCACACCACTCTGCCATACACCATATTTAATTTAATTACTGTATTATAACTGTTTTAGTAAAATCTGAGGTCATTCTGTTTTGTTCATGTAGGGTAGTTCTAAGGAATAGAATAGTTTATAAAACAATCTATAAACCAGTGGAAATGCTTCTTAGAATTTCACTTGAAAAGCTGCATCAGATGAAGCCTTTTCAAAAGGCGTCATCATGAGAAGCAGATCAATACGTCTATGATTTTAAGAAATATTTAATTTTCACTGGCACCAGAAGGGTGGAGTTTTTTTAGGTAATTTAATCTGCTCTCTCTTGCTATTTAAAAATGAAATGTGATGCATGAAGGAGACCAGGAGCACTCGCTCAGGGCTGCAGACCCGCGAAGTGTAAATTGAACTGGCAGTGCCCTTTGGAGACAGCAGATGTGATGCTCATTTCATCGGGCTTTGCAGCCAACTCCATACCATGCATGTCTGGAAAAATTCAATATCCCCGAGGCAAACTTAATATCATTAAGAGCAATCATCACAGACGCTGACCGGCCATGGAACTCATCAGGACGCTCTAATGAGAATCTAACACCCGATTCAGTCAGGCCTCACTTCAAATGAAGCATCCCACAGTCCTTGCCAGGATACTCTCAATACCATAGCTGATTTTTTACAGGAGCTTTTTGCAAAAAACACAAATTACTCTACACCTAGGAAAATATCTCACAGAAATTCCTAATATTATATAACATATTGTCTCAGGGTTGGTGTGGGTTCAACCTCTCAATCTTCACATTTTATTAATCTGAAAATTAACAGCTGTTCTGTTCTTCTGATGAAGCAGGAAGTCCTAAACCGGCTGCTCTAAGCAAGACGTCATCATTTAACACAGTAAGTAGGCGATAAATAAGTAATGACTATGGTCATCAGTTTCAGTAGCCAGATATAGCTTCTAGTCTAATTGTGCTTGAAATTAATTAGCCTCTGCTTTGTTTTGTTCTTGATGAACAAGATCTACAGGAAAGCTTTTTCCTGTTTTAAGTCCACCTACGATTAATTCAATCAGTCAGCTGCAGGCCGGACAGCGAGCAGGACCCCCTGCAGCGTGGAGCAGCGCTGACAGTAAAGCCTCGGCAGCGGGTCGGTGCGTCGGCTCTTTGGTCCTTGTCGCCCTCCAGCAGATGGTGCAGCTCATCAGTTCGCTGACGGCAGCAGCGACTCTGACGGCGTGTGTTAGAAACGCTGACCTCAGCTACCTGCTGGTGACCTCACGTTTTAAAGCGTGTCCTTCAGACGGCGGGTTAAAACATTCTCCACAGACCAATCCCATCGCAGCGATCCACACGAGTAACATTATAGAAATATGTAGAAACTGCTGTCACCATAATCCCCCCTGAAGGGTAAACGCAAGTATTAGGGTGTTTATTACAGTAAAGCAACAACTCAGAGGCCGTTTCCACTAAGAATCCTCACTTAAAGTAGCTCTTAGTCATTTTAGGAAAAATCCTAGAATTTCTCCAATTCTAAGATTTTTTTAAGATTTTTCCTCGTTAAGATAAAAGTGATTCACAAAGCACCTTAGGGCTTAGTAACTTTTTTACACAGTGCAGTTTTAGCTATCTTATTAAACTATGACACGCGATGCAAGGTGGATGTAACAATCGCTGGTCAAGTTTGATGTGTGCACATAGCTTTGTCACCATTTACTACTAAGCTGCTTACTACGTACGACAATAATCACCTCCATCAGCGTAGGCCATCCATCTCAGCAGGGCTACTCTTCATTCCCAAATCAAACCCGATGGAGCTCTCACTGTCCTATTGTGCTCGTCTATAAAAAGCCTGATAAATCATTTCAGCTCCGACACATTCCTTCTTCCAGTTTTTTTTTGATGTGTTGAACTGGGACCAATCTATAAAAGGAAAAACGCCATTTGATTAAACTGATTCATCCAAAGCAAACTCTTTAGTTTATGGACTCTGCATCACACATGCACACAGCTGAACTTTATGGCCACTTCGCATCATTATTTTGCACTGCCAACGTTGCTGAACTTTTACAATCCATTTAAATTTAAAAGTACACAACTGAACGTTTACTGCATTTTTTGCACAATTATTATTCTGCACTGCCAACATTGAACTTTTCAAATAAATGCCCTTTTCGCACCATTATTTTTGCACTACAGACATGGTGGAACATTCTTCTGCACACTTTTAAAAAAAAAATGTTTTTCTCCTGCACTGTTACATTCTTATCACTACTGCACGTTATATTGTAATGTTATTTTATCTCAATTGTAATCTCATTACATTGTTGTAAGCTGTATACAACGAAATTTCATTTTGTATGCACTCTGTGCAAACAAAATTACAATAAAGTTTGTCTAAGTCTAAGTCTTTACTACAATTCAGTAGTAAAAGCCAAATTGGGCTGATATTCACAGAACAGTACCTGGCAGAACGAGGTTATTTGATAAAAAATGAAATAACTTTATTGGCATTTAATTGCACTACAGCGGTCTTGATGCTGGAGAACACCAGGGTGACTGCTGCGGACCTAATAGTCACGTTTTTTGGATGGCACTTCTGTGTAGTACTACGTACTGTGTAGCACCCTGGAGTAGTGGTAGTGCAAGGTTTGCACTTCTCGCCAGATAAGACAATGCAGCTCGATTCCCTAGAACTTTATTTATAAAGCAAGAGCAAATAAACACTGACAAAGTATTACGCAGCAAAACAGAATTAAATAAGACAAACTAAGGTTAAAAAGTGGCAAAACAACAAAGGAAAATAATAAAGGAATCAAAGAAATTAACCAAATAAAATCACAGCTTTATATCAAACATATGCTTGTTTGTTTGTATTGAAGCTCTGACTCCATCTTTTAAACACTCAGTCTGCTCAGGATAAAGTCTCCACAGCAAACTGCTTCCAGAGGCTAAAACACAATCTGTGTTTGTGTCAAGGAGAAGGGTAAAACGGCTGGGAGGGCTGATGCTGACAAATATCAGCCGGACCTCTTTAGCCTTCTACATGCTTTCATTTCAAAGGAGCCCTGCTGAAATGACACTTGGGTCCAAAAAAAGCTGGCCGGACCGGCGCCGGAGCTACCTGGCCTGTGACTCAAGAAGAGCCGTTTGAATGCACTCAGGAAGGAAACTGGTGGGATGCTGTATTGATTTCTGCGGCTCAACAGAGACCGGGGCAACAAGTCTAAAGGGTAAAACGTTTGGACATGAAGCCAAGAACAAAAGAAGCCAGCAGGTGTGAAATGTGCTGCAGAGACAAAGAGTCTGTATGGAGAAAAGGCAGATATGAACAGAGACAAAGACAAGCGAGGTGGCTGAGACCAAAATCATAAAGTCAAAATAATTTAAGACAAGCTGCTTTTCTATAACGCAAAAGTGCTTCAGGAAGACAAAGCAGCAGCTTATCGGGAGAAGACAAAAGCAGCGAGAAACAAAAGCATCTTCTGTGGCAGAGCCAAAGCAGGACGACGCAGAGAGCTGTGTTTACCTGGGAGGTCTGCCAGAGCTGCTCAGTCAGAGAGCTGATCTGCGACAGGATGTGACAGATGAGGAAGGACTTTGATATGCTGCAGCTCCCCAGGGCAATCAGGGACTCCGTCAGCTTTCCTGCAACCTGCGAGGAAGGAAACCAAACAGCTTCACACACTACTCATCCAGGCTTTATTCAGGATCTAAAACAAGTTACAGCTTTTATTATCTACCAAAACCTGAGACTACATATGGAACAATGACAAAAATGTCCTCCCCACCTTTTCCATAGCAATTACGAGGAAAGTGGGAAAGACATCAGCAATGACCCCAGAGCAGCAACTGCTGCTGCTCACCAACCTGGGAAGGGTTCAAAGGTCATCTCCAAACCATCTGAGATCCATCAACCTGCAGAGAGGAAGATCACCCCAGGAGGAGAACATCTCAGGAGCTTCCAGCCTCCAGCAGGTGCAGCCCGAGGTCAGAGCGGGAAGCTCAGAGAAACGACCAGAACCTCAGGACTCTGCAGGCCTCAGGTAGCAGGTTAAAGGTTATGACCCTGAACCAGTCTGGCTGCTTGGATTAGGTTCATGTAGCGGTCCCCCAGCAGCACCTGCAGGCCAGCTGGGAGACAATATGTAGGAAGCATAGCTCTAGATTTCAGCCCCCAGGTCACCACCATCCCGTCTGCGTTTCTAACAAATTTTCCCCACTCAGCGACACACCCGCTGAGAAGCCGACCCTGATTATTGGCAGCTCAATAGTCAGAAACGTGGCCCTAGAGACACCAGGGACCATAGTTAATGCCTGCCAGGGGCCAGAACAGGCGACATCGAATCCTACGTGAAACTGCTGGCTAAATATAAGCTTAAATACAGTAGGGGAGTCCATGTTCTCCAGGACACTGGAGTAGCTTATAGATTCTGTATCAGGATAGATCAGCGTAAATAATGGCGTCTGCGGATAGAGAGCATTCCTAGTTTCCAGCTGACGTTAACTGAAGACAATGAAGAAAGCTTCCTCACTAAGACCCGCGTCCTCACTAAGACTAAGAAAGTAGAACACATAACCCCAGTTCTAAAGTCCTTACACTGGCTCCCTGTATCTCAGAGAATAGACTTTAAAATACTTCTTGTAGTCTATAAATCCCTAAATGGCTTAGCACCTAATTACATCACAGACTTGTTATCGGTGTATCAACCATCCAGACCACTCAGGTCTTCTGGCTCCAGCCTGCTCTGCATACCTAGAACTAGAACTAAACAAGGAGAAGCAGCATTTAGGTCCTATGCTCCACTGATCTGGAACAAACTTCCAGAAAATTGTAAAGGTGCGGAAAGCCTGAGTTCCTTTAAATCAAGATTAAAAACATTTGTTTAGGATTGCCTTCAACTGTTCTAGTTAACTGAATCACCACTTTTTTGTTCTAATTTCTATCTACATTTTATTCCTACTTGCTTTTATTCTGTTTTAATTTGCTATATTTTAATCATGTAAAGCACT
The DNA here is from genome assembly GCA_037039145.1 of Fundulus diaphanus. Taxonomy (NCBI): domain Eukaryota; kingdom Metazoa; phylum Chordata; class Actinopteri; order Cyprinodontiformes; family Fundulidae; genus Fundulus; species Fundulus diaphanus. Next base: position 47,129,696 of record CM073142.1, on the reverse strand, counting down.
TTGCATTGTCCATGTACTTAATTGTGCTATATAAATTAATTTGCCTTGCCTTGCCTTGCCTTTGGACTTGCGGCAGAGGAGTGAGCATTAACATGAACTTCAGCGTCAGAACATGGGACCCATCGGACATGGGGTGAGTTTGAGAAGTTTAAAAAAAATATCATCATGCATCATACTGAAATTAAAGCCGTGTATCATTCAACCTTCCATTTGTAATATCCAAACGTGATTTAAGTGGAAGATTGTTTTGTTAAGTGTTTTTATTGTAACAAGACTAAAAATATATATTTCAACCTTATGCTTGGCTAAATAGTATGAAAAACGGAGTGTATAGTTGTTAGGGTTGGGGTTAAGATGTTTATGTCCCTTTTTGTATAATAGGATTACTCTATTTTCAATTTGCTAGGATATTGACAGATTGACATATTATAGTGGTTTTGAAATCCCTCTATTACATGTTTTACCAAAGACATAATGTTATGTAAGTCAGTAGATCTTTTATTCTTATATTTATTTACAGTATCAATTATTTTTCTGTTACAACTGTGAGGAGTTTTTCTGTCTACTTCTTTAAGTAGACAGAAAAATGACACGCTGAGGACGAGGTGGCTGTAAAGCTGTATGAGGCCGAGCACATACTCAACTATCCCCTCTCTCAAAGGTTATTACATAAAAAATGTCTGCAGTACGAACACGGCTGCAGAGTGACATTTGTCTGCTTCCACTTGGGATTCTGTGTTTGAAATCGGATCGTCTGGGCTCTTCATATTTTCCAGTCTTTTCCTCACTGGAGGAACACAACTCCTCCAGGAGCCTGAAATGAGAGCAATCCTTGTGGATATGAGCGGCTGTGAAGGTAAACGGCAGAGTCATTACTTCTAAAGATGGGACGCATTCTGCAAGCTTGTTCTATACTTTGGTCATTTTTAGAAGAAATGAACAAATCTTTGAAGGGGCTTGGTCACATATTTTTACCATAAAAAGAAAACAAAACATCTATTACTCTAAATAAAACAATATAAGGAAAGCAGTCGTCCTGATAGTGTTTAATTATGCTGTTTTCCAGTAGTACCAACTTTGAGAGGTTCACTAAGGGTCTGTTTGATTTGCTACGAGTGTTTGTTTTTTACTACAGCTGAATGTGGCTTTAGTGAGGGGGCACTGAGAGACAGACACAATAAAAAAACCTAACATGGACACATAGCTGCTCAGTGTATTTTTGAATGAGTTAGAGAAGGTGGAAAAGAGGGAATAAGGAGTTGACAGAAGAGAAAGACTGGAGAGAACAGAGAGCAGATGAAGAAGACCAAGGCTTCTGGAAGCCACTCATCAAAGACGAAAGTATTAGCTCACCCCGAGGTGTACCAGGTAACTTAATGTGAATTCTAGCTTGCTATTGTTATGCATTTATACCTGTTTGATTATAAATAGTATTAATAAATATAATTGACAATTATAATTTATATCATTTAAAATCAAATGATAGCTATAATGAAAAAATTTTCAAATGGTTGTGATCAAGGGCTATGAGCCTGTAATAATTAGCATTAACAATTGGTTTATTAATTAACAGTTATTAACTTATTTAGCCCAGAAAAGGGTGTCTAACCATTTGTTGACTGGGTTAGACTTGTCCAGCAAACGTTGACAACTTTAATCATAATTGCGATTGGAGTTTAACCATTAGTCATTCACTACAAGTCAATGAAAATGTCTCAGTATATTCAGTTATTAACTCAAAGGAGATAATTTGGTAACTTAGAGACCTATCAACTGCTGATTCAAAATAACCACAAACAACTGCGATTGAGCTAGTTATTTATTAAACTGATAATTCCCTGTTACAGCAATTATTCTGTTTAATGACAGTACTAGAAACACCACTCACTAAGTAAAACATGAAAATAGAAAACAAATGAAAATAGTTGGCCATGTGGAGCGCCTGTTGCTCCTTGGTTGGTCCGACGGTTTGTTTGGCCAAAACAAAATGAACGATCTTGTTGGTTCACTGAGAGGTGGGATCTTCCAGTTGAATCAAAGATGAGCTAATGTTAGAGTCTAGACCTCTCTGCTACACAACAGAGGAAAAGGTGATACAGCAAACTTGGTCCTGCCAAGAGTTCGATCACAGGCCCACCACGTGTAACAACACGCAGAAGTTCAGCTGAACGTCTCCTCAACACAGCGGCACTGCACAGAACAACCAGCCCTCCATTTCACTGTGGTTTTATTCTCGGGTCTAATTTGATCTGTGGACAGTCACCACCTCCGTAGTGACGGGAAGCTGTAGCACTGATCTCTATTTATTCACTGGAGTGCTGATTGGCCCGAAAAACTGAAGTCACTGGCCGCCATCTTGCTACTCCCTACTCTCACAGAACCCCACAGCATTTGGCTGCAACAACCAGCAGTTCTCTGGCTGTGTGAAAACGTTTCACAGGTAATTTTACAGTCAGTGGATGTACTAACACTATCAAGTACTGAGAAAGTCATGTGAAATATTTTGCATGTTTATGTTTATATATATATATATATATATATATATATATATATATATATATAGTCATGATTTGTCTTCGTGAACCCGGACAGAGCACGCACACAGAGAGCTTGTTTCCTTGAAGTTTAATGAGTTGTGGATGATGAAGACCAGAGTTAGTTACCAGATTGGAGATGATGGGTGCAGGAGCAGGCTGACTGGAAGAGACTGGAGAACACCGAACAGGAACCAGTGACGAGTTCTTGGAGGGACTAGGACAACTTTCGAACCAGAGGTGCAGTGAGAGAGTTCTTGGAGGTGCAGGGCTGCTTACTTGGGGCACAGTGGTAGCAGGAGAACCAGTAACAAAGCCGAGGGCTTACTTGGCTGACAGACATGGAGTGAGTGGAAACTGATGAGAACTGGACTTGACAGGCTTGGTGTTTGAAATGACTTAAGACGAGCCGGCGGGGAAGAGAAGACTGAGAGAGGTTTATGTAGAGAGGCTGGCAGGTGGAGTGAGTACTGACTGATTAGTGCCTAACAGGTGTGACTGGTTGCTGAAGGAGTGGAGGCTGAGCTATGTGAGAGGAGGAGGGGCTGAAAAACAACAGGGGAAGACAGCCAGGCCAAAACGGCTAATTTTGTGAGATAGGAATTTTGGGTTTTCAAGAGCTGTATGCCAAAATCATCCGTATTAAGACAATAAAAGACCTGAAATATTTCAGTTAGTGTGCAATGAATCTAAAATATATAAATGTTCAATTTGTATCATTACATTATGGAAAATAATGAACTTTATCACAATATGCTAATATTTTGAGATGGACCTGTATATTGATTTGGTTGATTGCAGATTTCCACACAGTGATGCTGCACGGATGAAACAGTGGGTGCAGGATGTGCATACCTACTTGTATGTATAGTATATGCAAATTCTCAACTAGAACCGCAACTCTGTATATCATTACATCATTGAAGATATTTTTGGTAATTTGTTTACTGTTACTTTCAATAGTATTATTATTATTATCCATCCATCCATCCATCGTCTTCCACTTATCCGGGGTCGGGTCGTCGGTTTTGGTCCACTGCGGGTAGCAGCTTCAGTAGGGAGGCCCAGACGTCCCTCTCCCCTAATTATTATTATTATTATTATTATTATTATTATAATGCAGAAATGTGTGTGTGCATACACACGCTGTGTATGTAATGTATAGATATACATGTACACTTGAGTGTGTATTTTGCAAATTTATGTGATTTTTCTTGTGTAGAAACTGAAGCTCTGTGGAGTGCTTAAATTGGTTCATTAATTTAGCTCTATTGTAAATCTATGTCAGATTTAAAGGCTAATGCACAGACACAGCATAAAAGTATATCGCATTTGACATTTTAAAAGTCTTAAGCCCTTTTAGATGAGAAAATCATCGTTGTTCGATGCTGTAGCGCACGTATTCCCTAGTTACTGAAGGAAAATAGGGAATAGCAATATGACGGCCGGTGGCTTCACATCGACGTGTACTACCAACGGCCGATAAGCAATCCAGTGAATAAATAGATATCAGTGAGCTGTAGGTGGCTGTAGGTGGCTCCCAACTGTGTTGCATGATGGGAGTTGCAGTTCGTCACATTGTAATGGCATAACACTATGCTGTTCTATGTATACACGATAAGCCGTGCATACAAAGCGTTAAAGCGCTGGGATATCGCATAATAAATATGCCGTGTGTCCCACAGGCTGCTGAGGAACAGGGCCGATGTCCTGGATGCGCTGATGCTGAACGATATCAGAAGACTTAGCCCTAACTGCGGCACATAACATTATCTGAATCTTCCTGATAAAGTTGTGTGATTCTACCATGCCTCCATTGTTAATTAATGTAAATTATATATTATAAAAGGCTGAAGGTTAAACAGATATCTATAACACAACCTAATAATGTGGTTATTTAGGCTGGCTTTGGTTTTATCACTGTATCACCATTATCACTCCATTGTTACGCAAACATCGACTCCACCCCTTAGCCAATCCGTGATAGACAGCCTTCTGAAGAGAGGTCTCCAACTCAACCCGCTGGGGCTGGAACCCCAGCATAGCCCGTACTAGAAATGGTAAAGGTTCCACATAACCATTACTACTGGGAAGGCCTAAAAATTGTCAGATACCGAAGCAAACCGCCCAAAGTTGGTACTACTGGAAAAGAGGCATTAGACCTTTTTGGGCCTTAAAAGAACTTTGCACTGGGCTCGATCAGCAGAAATAAATGTGTTATGGTGAGAAAATAATGGCAACAACTGCGGCATCTTGTTTTCTGGTGGCGAGGATAGGGAAAAGCACAACTGCCCCACTGATCCTTAACACCGGTATGCCGCAACGTTGTGTCCTCAGCCCTGCTCTCTTCACCCTTTTCACCCGTCTACCCCGCAAACACTGTTGTGAAGTTTGCAGACGACACCACTGTGATGGGTCTCATCTCCACCAATGATGGGTCCCACTACAGGGAGGAGGTCAGCAGTCTGACACAGTGGAGCTCCAGGAACAACCTGATCCTGAGCACCAGTCAGACCAAGGAGGTAATGATAGATTACAGGAGGTCCAGGAGGACTGAACACCTCTCTACAGGTGGAGGTGGTGGAGCGCGTGGACAGCATCAGGTTGCTGCTTACCTCCGACCTCTCCTGGACTGTGAACACCTTCCACCTAGTGAACAACAGCTGTTCTTTCTCAAGAAACTGAAATAGATTGCACTTTCTACTAAGCTGCTAATAAATGTTTACAGAGCTACAATAGAAAGCATATTGTGTTTCAGTGTAACAGTGTGGTATGGGAGATGCACAGCACAGCACAGAAGAGGAAGGAAAGCTGCACTTTTATTTGACCTGCTGCCATTTTATAAGGTGAAAAACACATTTGGAATACCTTTGTCACGTTTGGATAAATTGTAAAAAAAAATCTGAGGTCCGCCTGGCACCCTGCCTACATAAACCTTAGTGAAACAAATATGCTTCAGGTGATTAAGTCCAGATTTGCTTCAGCTATAGTCCAGATGTTGATATACAAAGTTTAAGGCTTCTCCTATATTTTCAAAAGGGTTTTCATGTAGTTTTGCAGTGTTTACTTAGAAAAATATTTAGGCGAGGCTCAGAAAATTGGATTTTTTTCTTTGTTTAATCACCTATAAATCAGACACAGTAACGTTTGTTATAGTGGTTCCACTTGAAAAATATTATTTAATTCCTTAGTGTCACAAATACTAAAATTTACATTTACAATTTTTAACTTTGGAGCAGTACTTGATTTATTCTCATTATCTGTGCGCTTAAATATCTCATCCTCCAAAAGCCCCTCTGTTTCCTCACATTTCTGTGTCGGCGTTTTGTTTACACTATTCAAGTTAGCGTTTGGTGCGGTAAATTTGATCCTGTCTAGCACCCAACGTTTCCCATTTCGCTCATGAAATTCAGGAGCTTGATCTGGGGACCGCTGCAGCATCCGGTCAAACTTCCTTCTTGCGGCATTTTCTGCAGCGCCAAACGGCCTCTGGAACCGGACCTGCAACTGCATGGAACCGATGTGAGTGTACACATTGATTTTTGATTATCTGGGTTCGTTGAGGCGCAGCAACCATATCTGCACCAGTGTGAGCCCGGGGTAAAGTCTGGCTCATACGGCAGGATTTTAAAATAGTCGGCCGATATTCAAAGCCTGAGACGGCACACGTAACGATAGAAAATGCTACATTAACTGTGTAAGTGCTTTCACTTAAGATCCTTCATATGTCAGATGGGAAATGTTGCGAATACTCCCATGATCTTATATAAATAAAGAAATTAAGAACTGTATTAAACGTAAAAACAAATGCTTTTAAAAACAAGGATCGTATAGATTTGAAAATAGTGCAAAAAGAACTCAGTAGGCCAGGAATACACACAGGGATATTATGGAGAACTTGTTATTGAGGGACCCAAAAAATGATGGATTCTATGAAAGCAGCAGTCAGTATGACCACAAAGAGAAGGTGTCTTATCACAGACGACCTTAAAAAAGCTAATGGGCTTCAGAGTGTGACAAATTACTACAGTCCATTGATTGTGCTGATTCCTGTCCCAGGCTGAAAGTTAATACTTTCAAAATCCAGACACTTTTTAATGAGGTTAGCAAAAATAAATCTACTGGCCCAGATGGCATTTCTACTTTTCTTTTAAAAACATGTGCTGAAGAGCTGGTGCCCTATTTTCCAGCAATCACTGAAAAGGTCAATTATCATCCCGGTTCCTAAGAAATCAAGCCCATCTGATAATAATGACTTTGGGCTCTAACATCGGTAGTAATGAAGTGCCTAGAGAAATATATTCTTTCCCTCTTAAAATCGATGATAAATCCTGGTCTTTCCAATCCTTTCCAGTCCGCTTAGACATGGCGGGGTACAGATGATAAACTAGCACTTAAACATCTGGAAAACCCAAAGGCCTATGCCACCTTTTGTTTATAGATTTTAGCTCTGCTTTTAATACGCTACAACCTCACCTGCTCATCTATTTGGGTGAATGGGGTTCTCTCGGGGACGCTTTGCCTCGCTTTCTGATTGGCTACACGTCACACTGACCAGGCTGCGTCCTCTTTTGTCCTCGGGGGACACCGTACACGCTAGGATATCAGGGCAAGACAATCCAACATGCTGAATATCCCTGATTTGCATCCTGACTTCCTGTTTGCGGTAAGGCGTATTGTGTCACTTCCTGTTGTTGCTGTGTGAACGACGGATTTTTGCTCCAGGCTCTCTCGCTTTTTATCTTTAAACCTCTTTGCTGTAACATCTGTTTCCAAACATAAGCACTTTTAAAACATTTTCTGTGGCTGCTCATCACGTTTGGGAACTCCTCGTGTTTCACACAGTTTGTTCTTTGGCGTGATAACAGGGCGCTAGCCTAGCTTTAGCCTAGCGTTAGCCTAGCGTTAGCCAAGCCTTAGCCTCATAATGGCTTCTCCGTCTCTGACTAAGTCTCCTATCTGCTGCTCTCTGTGTCAGATGTTTAGTTATTCCTCTGCCTCCTTTAGTGATAATGGTACATGTAATAAATGTAGTATTTTTGTAGCTTTGGAGGCGAGGGTGTCAGAACTGGAGACCCGGCTCCGTGCTGTTGAAAAACCAGCTGATAGCCGCTCCTTTGCTAGCGCGGAGCCACAAAGAGTAACTTCACGTAGCGAACCAACAGCCGCACTCGAACAACCGGTTAAGCAGGCCGGCTGGGTGACGGTTCGTAGTAAGCATAGCTCTAGATTTCAGCCCCCAGATCACCACCAACCCGTCTTCGTTTCTAACAAATTTTCCCCTCTGAGCGACAGTCTCGCTGAGGAGCCGACCTTAATTACTGTCAGCTCCATAATAAGAAATGTGGCACTAAAGAAACCAGGGACTATAGTTAAATGCCTGCCAGGGGCCAGAATGGGCGACATAGAATCTTACCTGAAACTGCTGGCTAAGGATAAGCGTAAATACCGCAAAATTGTTATTCACGCTGGCAGTAATGACACCCGGTCACGCCGATCAGAGGTCACCAAAGTTGGTGTTGCTTCGGTGTGTGAGTTTGCTAAAACAATATCGGACTCTGTAATTTTCTCTGGTCCCCTGCCTGATCTGACCAGTGATGAAAAGTTTAGCCGCATGTCATCATTCAACCGCTGGTTGTCTAGGTGGTGTCCTGAAAACGACGTGGGCTACATTGATAACTGGAGAACTTTCTGGGGAAAACCTGGTCTGATCAGGAGAGACGGTATTCATCCCACTTTGGACGGTGCAGCTCTTCTTTCTAGGAATCTGGCCGGATTTATTAGTTCTCCTAAATGCTGACAACCCAGGGTCCAGACCAGGAAGCAGAGCCGTAGTTTAACACACCTCTCTGCAGCTTCTGTACTGTTACCCACCCATTATCCTATTGAGACGGTGTCTTTCCCACGGCCAAAACTTAACAGATCAAAAACTGATCTAAAGGGAACAAATCATAAAAATCTAATAAAAATCCATACGGATCACTTTGAACCAAAAAATAAAAGAATTAAATGTGGTCTATTAAAGGCACACTATGCAACATTTTTCAGTTAATTAATGTGTTCCATACCGTTTTGGATGATTAAATGAGTCATTTCAGGTTGAACAAAGGTTTTCTTGGCCGCCCTGGTGGTCTGTGGGGGAAATACCGCACTTGCAAATGCAGGAGCCCTCGGTCCGCGCCCACAGGCTCAGAATCTCGTGCAAGATCGCGAGAGTCGGTCTTGCTTTACGGCGAGAACATGTTTGTTGCTAGCGCAGTGGCGATATCTGTACAGTTATCATGGCGGAACCAGCGATAAAACAGCGAAAGCCCATGTCGGAGCAGGCAAGAAAGAGGAAAAGGGCTGTGGACAGAAAGAGGAGTCGTACACGGGTGAACATCGGGCAAGCTTTTTCCGAATGGCGAGAGCTAAAAGAAAGAGAAGGCTGCAAGGCTGACGCGGACCTCGCGTTTCTGCTGATGCGATTGTAAGTAACATTGTAGGGTTTCCCTCACGCTACCGCCTCCCAACATTCCAAAAAAAAAAACTAACTCGATATGCGCGCAAAGCTTGTCTCCCCCGCTCCGCCTCCGCCGGTCGCTCCGCCGGTCGCGCAAAGCTTGTCTCTTTCCCCCGCCCGCCCGCCGGTCGCTCGCTCCGCCGGTCGCGCAAAGCTTGTCTCTTTCGCCCGCCCGCCCGGTCGCTCGCTCCGCCGGTCGCGCAAAGCTTGTCTCTTTCCCCCGCCCGACCGCCCGCCGGTCGCTCGCTCCGCCGGTCGCGCAAAGCTTGTCTCTTTCGCCCGCCCGCCCGGTCGCTCGCTTCGCGGTCGCTCGCTCCGCCGGTCGCGCAAAGCTTGTCTCTTTCCGCCGGTCGCTCGCTCCGCCGGTCGCGCAAAGCTTGTCTCTACACCCCCCCCCCCCCCCCAACCGCCGGTCGTCCGGTAAGCAAATTCCTAGGGGAAACACTGCATTGGAATGGTTTCTCTCTCTCTCTGTGTGCATGTTCATACTTTCACTTTCACTGTGCGTTCGCCTGTCTGCTCAAAACAACCGCGCCTGGCTTGACTGAGAAACCAGGAGAACAGCTGAGCATATTTACGACAGTGCACTTTTACTTTCGCCCTCTGGGGGGAGCCTCGCTGGAAAATCAATCCCAGTTGCATAGTATACCTTTAAATATAAGGTCTCTCCCTCCAAATACTTTGTTAGTTAATGAATTGATTTCTGATAATCAGATTGATTTGTTTTGTCTCACAGAAACCTGGCTACAAGAGGACTACGTTAGTATAAATGAGTCAACTCCCTCCAGTTATTCAAACTTCCACATTCCCAGATCTGTGGGAAGAGGAGGAGGAGTGGCAACCATCTTTCAGTCTGATTTATTAATTAGTCCCAGGCCAATTAATAACTACAGTTCTTTTGAACATTTAACCCTCAGTTTCCCTCATCCAAACTGCAAAGCAATAAAACCTCTTCTGTTTATTGTTTTGTATCGTCCACCAGGCCCTTACACTCAGTTTTTGGATCAGCTGTCAGGCTTCTTATCTGATTTGGTGTTAAACACTGACAAGGTTATTATAGTGGGTGATTTTAACATTCATGTTGACACAGAATGTGATAACCTTAGTGTAGCCTTTAAAACTATCCTAGATTCAATTGGTTTTGCTCAAAATGTGCATAAACCGACGCACTCTCGGCTCCATACTTTAGACCTTGTGCTGACATATGGCATTGATTGTGAAGAATTAACAGTATTCTCTCACAACCCTGTCCTATCTGATCATTTTTTAATAACATTTGAGTTTAATCTAACCTAGTTCTCCACCCCCAAAAGAGGGTTCCATTATAGCAGATCTCTATCGGATAATGCTGTATCAATACTTAAAGAGTCTGTCCCCCTTTTAATATCCTCAGTATTGCAGAAATGCCCTGTAGATGGCAGCAATGCTGTTTCTTCCCATTCACAAATCGATATCTTTGCTAACAGTGTTCCTCATTGCGTTCTGCATTAGACAATGTAGCTCCCTTGAAAAAGAAGGTGATAATTCACAGGAAGCTGGCTCCCTGGTTTAATTCAGAGCTGCGTTCCTTGAAGCACAATGTTAGGAAATTGGAGAGAAAATGGTGCTCTACACACCAAGAGGAATCCTACCTAATCCGGAGGGACAGTCTATTGTTGTATAACAAGACCCTTCGCAGAGTTAGAGCAGCATATTTTTCATCATTAATTGAGGAGAATAAAAATAATCCTAGATTTCTCTTGAGTACAGTTGCCAAACTTACTCAAAGCTGCAGCTCTGTTGATCCATCCATTCCCTTAGCTCTTAGTAGTAATGATTTTATGGGATTCTTCATAAATAAAATTGATGCCATTAAAAATAAAATAATTGGCATCCTCCCAAACATGATTACCTCATCCCCAGTAAGTAAGGCAGCATTGGAGGAATCTTTAGAACCTGCACAGTGTTTGAACTGTTTAGAAGCAGTAGAGCTATCTAAAATCTTAGCTTCATCTAAACCTTCTACCTGCATGTTAGACCCAATCCCAACCAAGTTGTTTAAGGAGGTACTCCCATTGATCAGTGGTCCTATTTTAGACATGATTAATCTATCCTTAGTAAATGGATATGTACCACAGGTTTTTAAAGTAGCTGTTATTAAACCTTTACTTAAGGAACCTTCTCTTGATCAAGATGAGCTAGTAAACTACAGACCTATATCTAATCTTCTTTTCTTGTCTAAAATTCTTGAGAAAGTAGTTGCTAATCAACTTTGTGAACATTTACAAAGCAATGACCTACTTGAGGAGTTTCAGTCAGGCTTCAGAGCTCATCATAGCACTGAAGCAGCTCTGGTGAAGGTCACTAATGATATTCTCATGGCCTCAGATAATGTACTTGTGTCTGTACTGGTCCTGCTAGATCTCAGTGCTGCATTTGATACAGTTGATCACAATATTCTCCTACAAAGACTTGAACATACTGTAGGGATTAAGGGGAAAGCATTAGGCTGGTTTAAATCTTATCTGTCGGACAGATTCCAGTTTGTTCATGTTAATAATAAATCTTCCTCAAACTCTAGGGTCACCTGTGGAGTACCACAGGGTTCAGTCCTTGGACCAATTCTCTTTACTATATATATGCTTCCGATCGGCAAAATTATCAGACAGCATGGGATTAATTTCCACTGTCATGCTGATGACACTCAGCTATATTTATCCATAAATCCTGATGAATCCAATCAATTACTTCGACTGCAGTCATGTCTTGATGACATCAAAAGCTGGATGACTTTAAATTTCCTGCATCTAAATTCTGACAAGACCGAAGTTGTAATCTTTGGGCCAGAGTCCTCAAAAAATAAACTTCTTAACCAATCACTGAATCTGGATGGCATTAACTTGGCCTCTGGTAATAGAGTAAAAAACCTTGGTGTTATTTTTGACCAAGACATGTCATTTAAATCCCATATTAAACAGGTTTCCAGAGTTTCCTTTTTTCACCTCAGGAATATCACCAAAATTAGAAACATTCTGTCCAGGAGTGATGCTGAAAAACTAGTTCATGCATTTGTTACTTCAAGGCTGGACTATTGTAATTCTTTACTATCAGGAAGTCCACAAAATGCAGTTCAAAGTCTTCAGCTGATCCAAAATGCTGCAGCAAGAGTTCTGATGAAAATCAACAAGCGGGATCATATTTCTCCAATTTTAGCTTCCCTTCATTGGCTTCCTGTTAAATCAAGAATAGAATTTAAAATTCTTCTTCTAACGTATAAAGCCCTTAATAATCAAGCTCCATCATATATCAGAGCTCTGATTACCCCGTATGTTCCTAACAGAGCACTTCGCTCTCAGACTGCAGGTCTGCTGGTGGTTCCTAGAGTCTCTAAAAGTAGAATGGGAGGCAGATCCTTTAGCTATCAGGCTCCTCTCCTGTGGAACCAACTCCCAGTTTTGGTCCGTGAGGCAGACACCCTGTCTACTTTTAAGACTAATCTTAAAACCTTCCTTTTTGACAAAGCTTATAACTAGAGTGGCTCATGTTACTCTGAGCTACCTTTATAGTTTTACTGCTATAGGCTTAGGCTGCTGGAGGACATCAGGATCTAATTTTCTCACTCTATAGAGTTCTACGGTTCTTCAATTATGCATTACGTATTGTCATTTCTGCTTTAACTTTCTGTTCTCTCTCTTTTATCGTCATAGTAGGTACACCTGGTCTGGCGTTCTGTTAAATGTGACATCATCCAAAGAAGACGGCTCACCCGCTATTACCATCTAATGTAGAACAGATTACTGGATCAATGTGTGCTTCTGTGCTTGTTTGTCTCTCTTGTTGTGTCTCTGCTCTGTCTTCTGTAACCCCCAGTCAGTCGAGGCAGATGAGCGTTCATACTGAGCCTGGTTCTGGTTCTGCTGGAGGTTTTCCTTCCCGTTATTGGGGAGTTTTTCTTCCCACTGTCGCTTCATGCTTGCTCAGTATGAGGGATTGCAGCAAAGCCATGGACAATGCAGACGACTCTCCCTGTACCTTTACGCTTCTCCAGGAGTGAATGCTGCTTGTCGGGACTTTGATGCAATCAACTGGTTTCCTTATATAGGAACATTTTTGACCAATCTGTATAATCTGACCCAATCTGTATAATATGATTGAACTTAACTTTGTAAAGTGCCTTGAGATGACATGTTTCATGAATTGGCGCAATATAAATAAAATTGAATTGAATTGAATTGATTTGAGGTCGGAGCGTTCCCGACGTTCCACCGAGCGGACCCGATGTTCCGAACACACAGCAGGATGTTCTCTCAAGATTATCTCAAGAGACACGGCTATTTTATTGTGCTTGTTGTGAGTTTAATGTGTTTTTTAAAGAAAGTGTTGGATCCAGTGTGACCCGAGGTACTTGAAATCCTGCACAAGGTCAAGCTCTACTCCCCCCAGAAACGCACTGGACCATCATTGAAACTGTTTTTATTTGTTCAATAACAGGCAGGACTGTAGGGGCCAGTGCTGTATGTCGTCCAGGTGATGTGAGGATAGACGATGCTTCCTGTGTGCTTTCAGCAGGTGTAAAAATAACAGCATCATCAGCATACATTAGGAAGTGGACACTGACACTTTTAGCAGCTCATTTATATACAGGGAAAAAAACACTGGTGCTGAAACAGAGCCCTGTGGGACCCCTGCTGGACAGTCACGGTATGACGACATATTACTCACTGATGTGAGAAAATGTTCTGACATGAGGCTCTTAGAGTTGCTGTAGATCGATAAATTTAATTAATAACGGTTGGTCTTCGATCACGGCAAGCTGCCGCTTTACTTCGAGACGTTGCAGAGGGTCAGGCTCCGTCCGCAATTATTTAATTCTGATTTGTTAATTAAGTAAACTAGCATTATGGTAGTTCTGCGGTATTGTCGCTAGATGGCGCCACACCTGTTTTTGTCGGCTAATCGCGCCCAATGCTTGGGCTATTTATATCAGGATGGAGGCCTGGTGAATATAACCTGATTTTATCATGATCAAACTGATACTCTAATCACGCAGACCGCACCGCTTCGCCGCTCCTGACCGCGCTGATATGTGAATCCTCCACTCAGACCGCCTCTTTCGTGTTGGGTGTGAATGCGACATAAAGGCTGCAGGTCCGGACCGAACAGCAGATGGTGCTGTTGGCCCATTTAGCAGGATTTAGGGTCCCCACAGACCCTTTTAACTGAAACACATGCTGTATTTTCTGGACAAGAACAAGGAAAGGCTGTTCTTTCATAGGAGGTGTGAAGTTCCACACAATGCTGCTGTCTGTTCTGCTGTGGTATAAATCAACGCAAGAAAATGTCAATTAGCTGACGGTAAATAGTGAAGCAAAAACACTGACTGGAGCCAGACTGAAGCTACATATTAGAGCCAAGCAGGAACCCGTAGAAATTATCTAACTGCTGGAGTTGATTGCTGAAGAAAATATTCAGCAAAGTTACAAAAAAGACGGAAATAGTTCAGCGCTGCTCCTGAATATATCAGCATGGAGCAGAACCTGATTTACAGTAAGAATATGTTTGGTATGCACCAGAACCATGTTGGTACATTTTAGTTTAGGATAGAAGAATCCTTTATTTGTCCGTAGTAGTAAAAATTTAATTGTATCATCGGTAAATTGACAGGCTAATGGAAGCACACAGCTGAACATTAGAGATAAGCAATTACAATAAAATTGTATGACTTATTCAAAGCTGCATACTTCTATGAGCAATGTGTCTGGAGGATTTGATTGAATTGACTTTGTATCGATCCTTGAGATGACATGTTGGGAATTGTCGCTTTATAAATAAAATTGAATTGAAAACAAACTGAACACAAATATGTGGTCCTCTCCTTGGATTTGAATGTAAATATATGTGCTGACCCAAAAATGTGAACAAGAGCTTGAATTGTTTGCCTTTAAAGCTGAATCACAGACAAACTGGAAGCCAGCAAACATTTCTGAGGTGGTTCAGAGGAATCTTCCACCTTCTCACCATCGACCAGCAGGAGAGAAGCTGCCCTGTCAGCTCCTCTCCTGGACTTTCACCTCCATGTCCGAGCTGCCAGAGCTGTGATGGCCGCGGCATGGACCAGGCGGGGAGGGACTGATGATTATGAGTGCTTAGTGGAGTCAGTGAGCTTTGAACGAAGGTTGAAGCTAATCAGAAGTGATGCTGCTCTCCCTGGGATGAAATATTTTCAATGTCAACTGAAGCTCGTAGCAGCAGAAGGTAGGAGGCCTGCTTAAAAAACGTTTTTTGTTCATCACAATCTGAACCAACAGTCGATTTTAGATTAGATGAAACAACAGTAACAACAGCTGCTTTTCCAGCTAAAGTCCAAGGATTTTCATACTTTTTTGTCCCTGGATAAAAAGAATCCATGTTCATTTGTGTTCTGTATGTTTCCACTGCTCTAAAAGGCTGTGGATCATTGATTTAATCAGCTTAAAGATTTATGAGGAGGTTGTGAAGAAAACTGCTCTACACCTCCAGTCCAGCAGGTGGCAGTGCTAAAAAACCAAAGGCAACACAAGCTATCCCCACTTTAATCAGGTTGAGCGTGCAGCCAAAGGAAGAACAAGGAGATTCTTCCGTGGACAGACGAGGCCGTCTTTCTGTTTCTGTCCACAGAGACCGCTGAGACCCGGGCTGCACCCTAACCCTAACCCTCCACAGAACCAGAACCAGAACCAGACAGGACACCTTTCCTTTCTTATATAGAAACCGAGCTTTGCCTGGGCAGAAGTTATTCAGAAAAAGGTTTAATGCCGATGAAGGAGTTGTTGAACTGTCTTTAAATGTGTTACACATTCAGTGAATTCAGGTGATAAGCTGCTTACTGTGCTTTCCTTTCATTTCATTAACGCCCCGTTGATGCCAGAGGTCAGAGGTCAGAGGAGAACTGCCAGACTGGTTCGAGCTGATAGGAAGGCAGCAGTAACTCAAATAACCACTCGTTACAACCAAGGTCTGCAGGAGAACATCTCTGAACGAACACGTGGAACCTTGAAGGGGGGGGGGGGGGGTACAGCAGCAGACGACCACACCGGCTGCCACTCCTGTCAGCTAAGAACAGTAACCTGAGGCTCACCAAACCTGGACAACATAGACTGAAAAACGTTGCCGGGTCTGATGATTTCTGCTGCCACATTGGGATGGTGGAGTCAGAGTGTGGCGTCAACATGACAGCATGGATCCATCGTGCCTGGTATCAATGCTTCAGGCTGCTGGTGGTGTGATGGTGTGGGGGATGTTTTCTAGGCCCACTTTGGGCCCCTTAGTACCAACTGAGCATCGTGTCGACGCCACAGCCTATCTAAGTGTTGCTGACCTTGTCCATCCCTTCATGACCAGTGAACCATCTTCTGATGGCTGCTTCCAGCAGGATAACACATCAGGTCATGAAGCAGGAATCTTCTCAGACTGGTTTCTGGAACGACGAGTTCCCTGAACTCACATGACCTCCAGTCACCAGATCTCCAACAGAGACCTCTGGGATGTGGTGCAACGGGACATTCACATCACGGATGTGCAGCCGACAGATCTGCAGCATCTGCGTGACGCCGTCATGTCAATATGCACCAAACGCTCTGAGGCATGTTTCTAGAACCTTGTTGACTCTATGCCACTGTGACAGCCCTGCTGTGAGCAAGTGGCCGGTAATTGTTTTTCATGCAGGTCCTTGATTGTGGGAGGTGCTTCCAATTACGTGGCCAGCTGATGGGTTTTAAGGAGCGCCAGTCTACCTATGAAGAGGTGTCCGAAGCTCAGCGCACCATTGGTCGTAGAAGTTGCTGAAGCTCCAGTGTGCCACGGAGGACTAAGGTTGATCCAGAGGACCAGCCGAGGCCAGGACCCAACCAAGAGCGAGAGAAGACCAGGCGGAGGGAGCACATCTTGGGCTGCTGCGCGTTATTCATTCATTTAAAAAATGCCTTTGAAGGGCTAATATTGTTTGTTTGCCGTGTCCTCCCTGTTTTTGTTGCGGCTATTTGAGCCGGGTCGTAACAGCCACGAAGGATTATGGCGGTTCTGAAGGCAACAGGGAGTCCAACCCAGTACTAGCAAGGTGTACCTAATAAAGTGGCCGGTGTGTGTGTGTGTGTGTGTGTGTGTGTGTATATATATATATATATATATATACACACACACACAGACAGAGTCATATATGATGCGTTCAGGGAAGCAGCAGAATCCCCATGGTGGCAGAAAGCAGAGGAAAGGAGCTTTCAGAGCATTTTCAGCTCTCATGCTGACGTCCACATGTAGCAGCACGGCGTGAGCAGCTGGCTCCTGGCAGCTTTTTATACTTTTTATCACTTTCCTCTGGTTCTAGCAGTGAGTGCATGTCCCTTTCTTTTCACTTCCTCAACTCACAACAAGAAACCAGCCGCTTTGTGCTCAGTTTGTGCTCTGAGACAGAGGATGACCACTGCATTCACAGGGGATCCGCTTCAGTTTGAGGAAAAGCCGTTTCTGCTTTACTGAAAGAGTTTCTGTGACACAAAGTTGTCATCCTGAGTGAGAGGAGGCAGGACGATCCCTCTCTATACAGATCTTTTCCTAAAGATGTACATGAGGATTTCCCCTCCTGATTCCTGGTGGTTCTGCTTGCAGGACCATCTGCTCTGCTGTGGCGGTGGAGATCCTTCACCAGCACAGTTGGCCTCCAGCTACGGTGATGAGGAAAGATGTGAGGCATGCAAACGTTACTCACCATGCTGGGATGTTTGCTGTGAAGCAGCATCTGAGTCAGCTCCCGCAGCGGCTCTTCCACACGCCTCATGAAGTCCACAGATGGCCGCCCGGCCGAGCAGAGGAGCTCCGAGGCTCGGGACGCCACCTGGCAGGCCTGCAGCACCAGGTCGGGGGGGGCCAGGGCCGGGGGGTCCCTGCAGGCGGCCACCACCGAGTCCAGGAGGAGGCACACGGTCTGTGCCACCACCGAGCCGCCGTCCCCGTCGGGAGTCAGAGCCTGGACGCCTGTGCTGCTGCTGTCGAGGCGGTGCAGCGAGCACAGGCACTGCAGGAACCGCATGTGAGGACGCAGCGCGTCGCTCCCAGAATCCCTCCGCTGCGTGGACGGCGGAGCAGCCGGCTCCTGCAGCAGGAGGTCAGGAGTCTCGGAGTCACGGTCTGGTGGATGATCTGCACCGCTAACCGGAGCAAAAAGGTCCAGAGACATGTCCTCCACGACGGCGTCAGCTGAGGATGCAAACACAGAAACACATTTTCACCTTTCTGGAACCAACATCGCAGGGAGAACAACCTGGAGCTCAACGCTGTAAAAACAGTGGAGATGGTTGTGGACTTCAGGAAGAACTCAGCCCCAGCTACCCCCATCACCCTCTGTGACTCCACCATCGACACTGAGGAGTCTTTCTGCTTCCTGGGAACTATCATCTCCCAGGACCCTAAAGTGGGAGCTGAACATCAACTCCCTCACCAAGAAAGCCCAGCAGAGGATGGACTTCCTGCTGAAGGCAGCTGAAGAAATTCAACCTGCCAAGGACAATGATGGTGCAGTTCTACTCCTCCATCATTGAGTCCATCCTCACCTCCTCCATCACCATCTGGTACGCTGGTGCCACCGCTAAGGACCAGGGCAGACTGCAGCGTGTCATCAGGTCTGCAGAGAAGGTGATTGGCTGCAATCTTCCATCTCTCCAGGACCTGTACGCCTCCAGGACTCTGAGGCGTGCAGGAAGATTGTGGCTGATCCCTTCACCCCAGTCACAGACTATTTCAGTCACTTCCCTCTGGCAGGAGGCTGAGGTCCATCAGGACCAGAACCTCACGCCACAACAACAGTTTCTTCCATCCGCTACCAGATATGAACAAGGCCAAGAGCCGCCGTGACCTTTGACCCTGCCTCTCTCCCCCGTTCAGGACTTACAAGCTTCTGCGTTACATTAACACACAGTCTACTGAGTATATAGGTCTCTGTATACATATATCTATTTTGTTTTGTCTGCACCATCAACACCAAGTCAAATTCCTTGTAAGTGCAAACCTACTTGATTCTGATTCTGATTAAAGTGAGCAGCGCTGCAGGGCGGCATGCTATATGAAGGTGTGTAAAGTCTACTTATACAGCACATTTAACACCCTGTGGCCCAAAGTGCTGCACATAAAGCCAGGTTCCCCCAGCATACCATTAGCCTGGCGGCCGCCATGCTAACACCCCCCCCCCCCCCCCACGTTAAGCGTCGTCTAGTTTAAATGCTTCGATGTTTGAGGGCGACATCAAACGGTCAGACGAGCTCCCGGTCTAAGCTGATGTTAGCTCCACCCACATCACGCCGTGGTTCGATCAAACATTTCCAGCCGGGTGGAGAACGGAGCTCTGGGAGAACCGCTCCAGGCCCGGGATCATCTCCTGGTGGATCGACTTTCAGCCGTGTGGCTGCGTCTCTCAGCTGAAGGCTCCACTAGCAGGACAGGCTGCCCTCAGCATGGTGCAGCCTCCACCATGCTGGACAGCTGCACGGCGGTAGAGCTTAGCTTCTGTGCTTCTGTCCATGTGTCCAGGCAGGTCGTCCCTTCGTCTGAGTGGCGCTTTGGGCCACAGCTGGGTGTTCCAGCAGCACAATGAGCTCAATACCCATCAGGGAAGGAAGACATATGACGATACACGGCCCTCCTGAACAGGCCCATACGACAGGTGGACAACAGGAAACGGATCCCGGTCCTCTGCGTGAAGCTCAGAAGGTAGAAGTTCCAGCTGGGTTCAGCGTGTTCCTCTGAAATGTTGGAGGGTCCTCAGGGACGACTGAACAACAGAAGGCAGCACTTCTCACCTCTTCCAGGCTGAATAAAGAAGCTGAAGCAGAGGAAAGATGCAGCGGGATCCAGGCTGAGCTTTATCTGGAGCTACCTGGTCACCAGCCTGCTTTCACATGGGCATCAGCTGGGTTGTCCTGCCACGTAATAATCTTCTAATTATTCCATAAAACGCATAATGACAGTCCATCATTTCCAATAATATCCCCCGGATCACACGCTGTGACAAAGCAGACGTTCACAATTGACTCGGACGGCGTCTGGCGTCTCATAAAGCACAAATGTTACAGCGTCTGCTTCTGCTCCGCTCACAAATTGAAATTACTCTTTACGTGCAAAAGCATAAACATCACACCCCACCTGAGAAACACTTCCCCATCCAGGGGAAAATTGGACTAAATTACACTTTCACATTTGCCTCTTTGTGATTTCTGTGGGAGAAATGCTGTTGCTATGGTGCTGCGTGGGGCCGCTCCATCAGGACCAGACGCAGAAATGTGGCCACAGCCATTTTCATACAAATGCACATTTCAATTCAGATGCTGCTCAGAGGCGGGCAGGACGAGAAGCATTCCTCTTCAACTCAGCCCGCTCTGCTCGCTCAAACACATCTTTGGCCTTTAAATCAGATCCGCACAGTTGACTTATTCAGAGAAACAAACCTTATTTTTGCTTTGACAGCCCTAAACGTGTCCCTGCAGCTTCACATTTAGGAGGAAAATGTCTTCATTGAGGCCTAAAAGCTCCATTATGTGTGACACTTTTTTAGGAAAAGATATATATATGTGTATACATATATGTGTATACATATACACATATACATATACATATATATATATATATATATATATATATATATATATATATATATATATATATACATATATGTGTATACATATACACATATACATATATATATATATATATATATATATATATATATATATATATATGTAAACAGAAGTTTTTGGTGGCCAGTGTGCTCAGCCATACTTGATGGAAGTAAAAACGATCTATGACCAGCAACAGAGAAGAAAACATTGAATGAGGATTTGTTTTGTTTGCGGCTCCTTTAAATCACTTTTTATGCCGTGAACCTGAACGTCTCGCTCTCCTCCAGCTCCCAGGAACTCAGAGCGGAGCTAGACGGAGTCACCGAGGAGGCAGCAGGCCTGCAGCCTTTGTGGCCCTGCAGCCTCTGGGGCCTCTGTGGCCCCTGAAACATCGTTTATCACACTAGATATACTCACAGGATTGTACGATGACACGCTCTGATCTTCTGCTGTGAGCCAGAGCTTTTTGTTGTTGAGTGAAAACAGAGAGAAGTTGCTCTAAGCTCTGAGTGACGAGGTGCAGACTGACCTGCCACCTCCTGAAAACAAACGGAGGACCTAAAGCTGGCCGGTCCTCCGTTTGCTGCAGCTTTAGCAGCAGCGACTCTCTGCTGACGACCAACCCGGTAAACTGACCGTGGATCAGAAGCAGAGCAGCTCCCTCATCGTTACACCACCTCGCTCCTCCTTTCTGACCCACCTGTCGTCTGCCTGCTCTTCTCTGCCTCCACCAGGCTCCTGGACATCAGCAGCTCCTGCCGCAGCCTCAGCACCTCCTGCCGCAGCATCTGGGCCGTCTCCCTCCACGCCGCCTCCTGCCTCCTCATTCTGCGGCCCAGCGCCTCGGCGTGCTCCCGGCCGCTGGTGCCAGGGGGTCTGCTCCTTATGACGCCCACCGCCACCGCCACCTGGGCTTGTGTGAGGAGCCAAGCGGCCCGGCTGGACCCTAGCAGACAGAACAGGGAGCTTCCTTTCTTTTGGTTGCTAATGATCTGTAGAACATCTGAAAGTACTCGTCAGGTTTCTGAAGGTCACCCACACATGTTCTCACCCTCTCAGTCCAGCACTGCATCATTTTCAGAGGGCTGCTTATTTGCTAAGCCACTTCTTTTCTAGCTAGAAAACATTCAGGGAGGCACTTTGTTCCAATTTCTGTAAATATGTCTGGGTTTCCCCATTGTGGGATTATAAAGCTATTTCCTATCTTACATTGTATTTATTATTATTATTAAACCTTAATTTAACCAGGAATAAACTCGCTGACATTAAAAACCAGGAATGTTCTGGCCCAGACTGACCGCAGCCGAGTAAAGCCGGCCGTGAGTCGTGTGAGACTTTCTTGGATCGAGTTTCATCTTGACTGTGCGTCCTGCGTCGTGTCGTATGGGGGGGGGGGGGGGGGGGTAACGAGGGACGATCAGCTTCTCACCACCTCCTCCCCATCAGGAATCAGACGGTCAGATGAAAATCAAACATGTCTGACATCCAGTCGGCCCTCCTGAGGAGATGGTGAGCGCCTCCTGCTGGTGAAGCAGAGCTACGAGCCGATTTCCACCAACCTCGCGCACTGAGCACGTGCAGACAAGGAGATTCTTCTTCTTCTCAGATGAAAACATAACAGAGGAGAGAAGCATGACGGCGGTACGTGTGACATGGAGTCAAACTACGGAGGAGCGACTCGTAGAATTACCAAGGCAGAGCGTTTGGTTCTAGTGAGCCTCATGTTTAACAGAGAGCATCGACACTTCCGCCTTTTTCTTCTTCTACTGTTTACGTTGGGCTTCCGTGTAGACGAGTCCGAGTAGCGCCATCTCTCTACGGGGCTGACGTGGTTTCTAGACGTACAGTGTGAGCAGTCAGGTCATCAGAGCGTCGGGCCGTACAGAACAGAGATGGAGAGCTGAGAACTTTAACCCCTGAGGTTTCATCGTACAGTCTGAGCTGAAACTGAAAACATCGTACAGAGTACGCTTATCGATGCTTCTGCCTCAGCCGTTCAGGAAAGGCTTAAAAGCAGCAAAGCTCACATGCAGGTTTTTCTGTCTAAACTAGAAGTGCATTCATGTGAAGGCTCCCACATACTCGTAGTTCCCTCCCCGGAGTTCAGCGCGGACTCCAGGTGAACGTGCGTACAGGTACGTGTCAGACTATGAACTTCTCGGCGGTAAGAAGTCGTCACATTAAACTGTTTTACATGTGAGACTGAGCTGCTCCAAGCAGGCGGTCTCCAGGATCATCACAGTCCCTCTGTTCTCACTGACAGGAGGAGGCTGCTGGAAAAGAAACGGCTCTAGGTGCTCAGCTAGTCACACATTTTACCATCCGCTCCGCCGCCTCCTCCCACTGCCACAAATGTGGGAATTGTGGGAATTTGCCACATAAATGTAGGCAGCAGTATGCTGGACTACGAAGGTAAAACGTCAGCGTGGAGTCCACCGAACTCCCATTTATTTCACTAACAACACACTTTACCACTGATGAACAGAGAAATGCCGTTCCACGGGGGGGGGGGGGAGCGCCATATTCCTGATGCAGTTTGTCCAAAAATATTATTTTAGTAAGTTACTTTTTAATTTCTTTTGATAATTAAAAGGCTGCAGGTGAACATGTGTGACACAATGAGCACCTTTACAGTAAAGGTGCAGGTTGATGACCCCCCCCGCTTAAACATGTATCTGGCGCCGCTGGTCTGAATGAGCTCGCCCCGCCGTACCTGTCTGAGCTTCTTCATCCCTCCTCATCCTCTCGGCCCCTCAGGTCAGCTGAGCTGCGTCTCCTGGAGGTCTAAGAGGAAGCTCAGAGGGGGGGGGGGGGGGGGGGCTTTCTGTTGTTGGTCCTCAGTTATAGAATAAGCGCCACTGCACATCAGAGACGCTCCTTCACTGCCCACCTTTAAAACCCACTATTATTATTTAGCTTTTACCACTAGTGAGACTTAATTTTCATTTTAAATGGGTTTTAACATTTCTTCTAAGTGTTTTTATGCATTCTCTTTTTATTTCAGTTTTTAATGGATGTGTTTAAGTTTGTAGCGCTGCGCAGAATTCTGTTTTTAAGCGTGTTTTAAATAAAGATATGGATGTAACGGTTAGGCTGGAGGCAACAGGAGTCACGCTGAGGCAGGGCAGCGGCCGCCGGTGCAGGCGAGGCCGTCCCGGTCACCGGCCCGTCCCTCTCCGCGGCACACCGGCTCCTTCAAGCAGGCAGCGCCAGGACCGGGACACGGGCACCCTCCCAACATGGCGGCAACAAAACAGCCGCTTCCCTCCCAACATGGCGGCCAACCTGCTAGCGGTCTGAGGGCAGCTTCATTGCGCAAATAAAAGCAACGTCGCTTAGTTTCAGGCGAAACTTAAAGTTTTTTAACGACTATATTTGATTCTCCACTTAAAGCCTGCTACAAGCTAGCGAGCCGTTAGCTAAACCCGGCCGGAAGGACGCAGAGCAGCTCAGTAACATTGCATGTTTAACACAGCATCCGTTGCTACAGCAGCTAGCCACGTCATCAGTACCGTTCACGTTGCTCCGTCCCTCCTGCATCGGTAGCTGTAACGGAACCGGACAGCTGACGGCGCTTCCTCTCCCGGTGGTGCTCCGCCGAGATCCGTGACAGGAAATTGCTTCAGAGGTTAAAGGTTAAAGGTTCTGTTTAACCTTAGGATCATGTCGGAAATTTCATTCAGCTTCATCGGAACATGTAACAAAAACACATCAAAAAGTATGAAAGTTATTCTCAAGCATTAGATGAACATAAAGAGAAGTAAAGGAGCCAATGGTAAATATTTTCTGTATTTACTGGAATGAGATTCTGGGTTCAGAGGAGCCACTGGTGCCTTCCATTTGCCTCGGAAAATTAAAACTAAAGGTTAGATTCTAAAATGACATCTGTTGTTCTGTTTCTTGCATCTCTTATAAATGTCCTTTAAAGCTGTAGTGAGATTTTTCCAGTAGGATATCCCAGATTCCCATCGGAAAACCAACTTTAACGATCGGCCACTTAAGTGGGACTTTCCCCTCAGAAAGTCGGATAAAATTTTCTTGATTATCAAGAACTTTATTGTCACTATGTGTAACCATAATGACATTTTTGGTGAGGCAGACATAACGCACATAAATAGCTACACAGACACAATCAATATGGATCCAGCATGGCAGCTCCTCGCATCAACAACAAGGTGTGATAACAAAACGTTAAAATGATTAAACCTAGAGCTTCCACGTTAGTCTCCAGATGGATGATGGATGGAGGGATGGATGGATGGATGGATGAATGGATGGATGGATGGATGGAGGGATGGATGATGGATGGATGAATGGATGGATGGATGATGGATGGATGGATGGATGATGGATGGGTGGATGGATGGATGGATGATGAATGGATGGAGGGATGGATGATGGATGGAGGGATGGATGGATGGATGGGTGGATGGATGGATGGATGGATGGATGATGAATGGATGGAGGGATGGATGATGGATGGATGGATGGGTGGATGGATGGATGATGGATGGATGGATGGATGAATGGATGGGTGGATGGATGGATGGATGGGTGGATGGATGGATGGATGATGAATGGATGGGTGGATGGATGGTTGATGGATGATGGATGGATGGAGGGATGGATGATGGATGGATGGAGGGATGGATGATGGATGGATGGATGGATGATGGATGATGGATGGGTGGATGGATGGATGGATGATGAATGGATGGAGGGATGGATGGGTGGATGGATGGATGAATGGATGGGTGGATGGATGGATGGAGGGATGGATGGATGGATGGATGATGAATGGGTGGATGGATGATGGATGGATGGATGATGGATGGATGAATGATAGATGGAGGGATGGATGATGGATGGATGAATGATAGATGGATGGTTGATGGAGGGATGGATGATGGATGGATGAATGATGGATGGATAAATAAACCTATTTTACTATGTAAAACTATATAAATTGGGTTATAAAGGACAACATCAGCAGTTTCTGCTGGACGCTCCACCTGAAGTTAACTGACTGAAAATAAAGTTACGACGCTGTTTCCTGTTTCTGGGTTAATCTTATTCTAATTAGCTATAAATTAGCAGAGTTCAGGTCCAGTGGAGTTTTAACCTTTTCAAAGTTTCCTGAGTGACATTTTCTAGCGTTCTCCACTTTTGAGAGCGAAGCTGTTGAAACATGGCCGACTCTTTCAGCCATCATTAAAACCCCGGCCTCATTATCTGCACAAACACTCAGCGTCTGTTTCTACGCAGACGTGTGGCATGCTAGTTTGTCTCATAGCTGCAGTAATTGTTAAAAACTGCAAACTAAAGAAATGTCCAATCTTTTAAAAGAAATTCAGTCTATTGGGTTTGCCTGAAGTGGTTCTCAGTGCTTGCGCTGATGGCTCATTTAAATATTAATTAGACTGGATGGAAAACGAATGGAGGGACTTACCAAACAGAAAGATATAAAGACTACCATTAAATATAAAATGCTGAATGCTGGATTTAAAAAGGAGCCCAATGATAATAAATTTCACCTAAATTTCATTATAGTTACATACTGAAAATAAAGACTCTTGATTGCTGATAATGGAAAGGGTAGATATTACACAGATTAACAGAATAATTCAATAATAGAACAGGATGATGAAAACACAGAAACAGTGAAAAAACAGAGGATAGGTGGGAGTCTCACCTGGCTGACTGGGCCCGTCGCTCAGGAAGTCTTTGGTCCAAGCGCCGGTGGAGGTGCAGGTGCACCAGTTGGTGAAGCTGGTATGGGAGCTACCAGCAGTGACGTAGTTCCTGGATGTTCCAGGCGTCACTCCCTGGACAGGCTGACAGCCGCCACACCTTCATGTGGTGAGCAGTCAGCGTCTTGAAGCATTGAGCCTGCTGTGGCGCGATGGACCGCCTACTGCAGCTTCAGGTCTACCGGGGACAGGAAGTATGGTGGCAGATTTGAGGCAGGCAGGAAGAGGAGAAGTTTGAAAATGTCTGCCA
Organism: Fundulus diaphanus; assembly: GCA_037039145.1. Lineage (NCBI taxonomy): Eukaryota > Metazoa > Chordata > Actinopteri > Cyprinodontiformes > Fundulidae > Fundulus > Fundulus diaphanus. The sequence goes on along the minus strand of CM073142.1, from coordinate 47,103,039 downwards.
GTTGCTCTCCACGTGACCTGGTAGAGGGTTTCCCATCAGGCCCGGCGGCCCTCAGGTTCACCAGCCTACGTTCACGCCTCTCCTGGTGTGGCTGGAGGCCAGTGAAGCCGTTTCGCCCTCATGGTTTCTGACGTTGTGGCGACTCCATTGCTATCTTCATAACACAGCTAAAGCATATTTGCACAGACAGGCTTTTAACTATGTGACGTTTATGGTTACTCTTCTTTTCTGAATCACTTTTTATCTGGGAAAGGTGCTATACAAATACAACTTCACTGACTTTTACTCACTACAGGTTTCAGGAGCTGGTAGCTCCTCTATCAGTGAGCCAGCAGCCTTCACAGCAGGGCATTATGGGTATTAATAATGGTGTCATTCGTTCCCTTCCAGATCTGACGAGGGTTGTTGTTGGAGAGATGCTCTGCTAGTTTCCTTTGGTTTTATCTTTTGGCTGCTTTGATGCCCTTCTTCTAGCAATACTGTACTGGACTCTGCCTCCTGATCTGCAGTCTGTGAGGGGGAGCTGCACTTCTCTGCTCATCTAGGCGCATGGCTGGATTGTCCAACATGAGGTTAAGGAACTGCTCCATAAGCACGGGGAACGTTGAAGTAAATATAATCTAATATGTTTGATTCTCTACTGCCACATTTCACAAACTTTAAATGTGCCTGATTAAAATGTCCTGCTATCATGAGAACACCATCAAGATGAGCTTTTTGTTGTCTTATTACTGGAGTGTGCCTACTTCTTAACGCCACAGAAACCCTGGAGGTCATCGTCCACCTCCGAGAGACTAAAGAGGACTGTGGCCCCTGCACAGAGATGCGAACTGGGTAGAAACGGCTTCTCCCTCCAATTCCCAGGAGTTTTCATCTCTACTGACTTCTCGTGGTCAGGGAACCACAGCAGCATCTGCACTTCCTGTAAGTTCTCGGTGAAGCAGGAGCTGCTCATGTCCTCCTATCATGTTCTCACTGACTGCATCTCGTTGCGGCATGCTGGAAGCAGAGTGCAGATGAAATGGCATTGCAGAGGGTCATACATACGGCACAGATGATCCCAGATGCCTCTGTCCTACCTGGAGCAGACTGCCATTTCTGGATGCATCACAATCAACTCTATCGCCAGGTCTGTGGGAACAAACCAGCATTTGCATCGTGTGAGTAACAGGCAGACAAGCAGTCAGCCGCTACAATCTATATTTAAACAAACATTTTACAGAGAAAATGTTAGAAAAGTCGCAGTATGTACAAAATCAGTTTTTTGTTTTTTGTTTGACCCGCATACATGTATATCTGTAAGCATGTACATGTATCTGTACATACTGGGGTAAAAACCTGCTGAGTTGGTGCAAAATGCTGATTGTTTCCTTCAGAGCAGCTGCTCACCAGAACCCAGCCTGGGGGCAGAACCTGGTTCTGGGTCGGCTTGTTTCTGCCATCAGCGCTCTCTAGCGCCGCCCTGAAGGTAGACGTCTGGATAATCTTCTTCTGGTCCAGGACCTGTACGGGTCTTGAATGGATGGAAGGTTCTGCCGATCCTCTCTGCAGATCTGATTGTTGCAGTTTGGACCCGTCAGGTTCTTTGGAGGAGCTGAAGCGCACAGAGATGGAAGAGGTCAGGACAGACTGGACAGACTGGATGATGGTGGTGGAGAAGATGAGCAGCAGCTCCTGAGGAGGGCTGGACTCCTTGAGTTGCTGCAGGAGGTCCAGTCTCAAACCCTAATCCAGCATGGGAGAGGTGCGGATCGTACCGGCTCTGAAACCAGACTTTACTCCACCTGAACTGCAGCAGACACACAGCAGCAGATGCACCAGGCTAACAGCTGATCTACACTGACCAGCTCTGCCCGGTCTTCTCCTGGCCAACGATCTGGACGAGGAACGTCTGAGCATCGCCTCGTGTTAGACGGACAGCTGTGATCTTCATGGAGACGTGGCTGCACTACATCCCTGACGCTGCGCTACAGCTAGCAGGCTGCTCCTTGTTTAGAGCCGGCTGCAAGGAGGATGAAAGGTGGAGGTCTGGCAATCTACGTTCACAACATTCTTGGTGCCCAGCTGCAAAAGTAATCTGGACCTTGTACTCCCCCGATCTGGGATCTCTGGCGAACTGCTCAGAGAGCTCAGCTCTGTCATCATTGCAGCCTACAAACTGCCTACATGCAGCTAATGCTAAATTAACACGGGGGATAAAGGGGCCGTGGATCTGGAGCTGCGCTGTCCTACCCACCAACACACTCAGAGTGTTTCCTAAGCACAAACCGTGGGTGGACGGCACGGTGCGGTCCCTGCTGAAGGCGTTCAGACTAGGAGGAAGACCGGCCTGCCTCAGGGCCACAGGTGAGCTGAAAAAGGGCATCCAGAAGGCAAAGCACATGTACAAGCGCTTCCACAGCAACCACCCCCGTAAGATCAGGACCGTCACAGATTATAACAGTGACCAGCAGCCCAGCAACGACTTAAACAGCTTCTTCACACACTTTAACTCTCCAAGCAGCTGAAAGTCTGAACTAGAGATCGACCGGTTTCAAATCGGTTTTTAAGGCCGACACCGATTATTCTGACAGTCTAGCCGATACCCGATACGTGCTGCCGATTTTCTTGGGGCCGACTCTTGATATTGTTTTTCTTTCTCTATTTACATGATAAAAAGGACAAAACTTGATTTTAAAAACTTGATTTTAAACTAGCTAATATTAACAATCAGCTTCAGACCGCAGTTTGAAAGGTACACAGAAAAGCATGCATCTTACGGCAGCGCTTTGTCGCACTTAATGAACGCGTCACAGCGAGAAAAGAGCTCTCTAGTTCAATGAGGAGACGGAGGAGAGAACCCTGACCACGCTGCAGTGTATGAACATAATTCATGTAAAGTTACATGCTGTACGCGTAGTGATTGGTGATTATATGTGGATACGTATGCTGGAGATCAGACGTGGGTTTTTGGACACCACTGTTTCCACTGTTTACAGTGGGACAGACTTTCAAAGGTCAGATCAGCTAAATTAGACAATTAAAACTACATCAAAGGCTTGTTGTTGGCGCCCAGTCTTATAACATTATCAGCCGCTCACTGCCAGGGATGGAGCAACAATGTACGCGCTTCACGTGATCTCCAGGCATGGCTGCTGAATACGCTGATGTATCGGTATCTGCCGATACGCAGCGCACACCTTCTGTGTCAAAATAGTTTCTATCCATCAGAGCTGTCAGCTATGATAAGAAAGAAGTCCCGCTGTTTATGGCGACAGATTTCATTTGTCTGCTGCTACCATCGCTGTACCTCGCTAATATGGCTAGATTTCGTGAGGATGCTAGAATTATTAATGTCTCTTTGGTATCTTATCATTCTGTAATTTTTTCCTATATCTCGTTTTCCTAATTTTTGGTTGTATATTGATGCATTAGGTGCATCTTTGATTTCTGTCATGATTTGGGAGGTGGATGCTGGACGGAAACGCAGATGAAGGGTATTTGTAATGAAATAAGAAAGCAAAGTTACAGGCGTACGACATGAAGCGGGGAAAAAGCAGGAGGTGCCACAGCAGGGGGGATAATACGAGAGGAACAGGTGGGTTAAACAGGGTTAACTCACTGTTCTCCAGTTTTGCATTACATTGAAATGACTGTTGTCATTTCTGCTTATAACTTTTTGTTCTCTCTCTTTTTTCTTCATAGTAGGTACACCTGGTCTGACGTTATGTTAACTGTGACATCATCCAGGGAGGACAGATCACCGACTATTACCATCTAATATAGAACAGATTACTGGATCAATGTGTGCTTCTGTGCTTTTTGTCTCTCTTGTTGTGTCTCTGCTCTGTCTTCTGTAACCCCCAGTGGGTCGAGGCAGATGACCGTTCATACTGAGCCTGGTTCTGGTTCTGCTGGAGGTTTTTCCTTCCCGTTAATGGGTGGTTTTTCTTTCCACTGTCGCTTCATGCTTGCTCAGTATGAGGGATTGCTGCAAAGCCATGGACAATGCAGACGACTCTCCCTGTAGCTCTACGCTTCTCCAGGAGTGAATGCTGCTTGTCGGGACTTTGATGCAATCAACTGGTTTCCTTATATAGGAAATTTTTGACCAATCTGTATAATATGATTGATTTTGACTTTGTAAAGTGCCTCGAGATGACATGTTTCATGAATTAGCGCTATATAAATAAAATTGAATTGAATTGAATTGAATTGAATTGAATTGAATTGAATTGAATTGAATTAGGAGAAACCAGAGAGGAATGCGGGTGAAGGTAAGGAGACATGCGACAGGAACACAGGGAAGAAGAATCAGAAACACAGGATCATTAACACCTGAGGATCATGATAATTTCATTATACGGTATCTCATATAATGACATTAAAGCTATTGTATCAATTCCATTAAATTCTAAAACACTCTATTAATCCCAGTGGGAAATTAAATCACTACTCCAACATGCAGCTAACCCTGCACAGCAGAATTCATTCCTGAAACCTGATCAGATTGTTGAGAAAAACAGTTTATCCAGAATCAGGCAGTAAATCAGGATCTTCTGGCACCTGCAGAGTAAACGGCTTGGCTGAGACTCTCTGCCTTTGTGAACGATGGAGCATCTATCAGAGCTTCTCCCCACCTGGGTCTGCAGCGCCAGGTTGACTGAAGCCTGTTTGCACCAACAGGCTGGATCCTGAGCGCCAGCGCCAGGGGGAGCTGATGACTGATTTATACGGAAATCTCACTTTTCACTGGTTTGTCTGGAGGAGCTAATCCTGCAAATAAAGGCCTTTTGATGAGAAATTTCCCCATGGCTTTTAAAACATTGTAAAACATGTTTTATAGAATAGAATAGAATAGAATAGAATAGAATAGAATAGAATAGAATAGAATAGAACAATTATTTACTGTGCCACAGTGGAGAAATTCAGGTGTACCAGCAGCAAAGAGCACGTTTACATTATGAGAAGAAATGGAGTTATTAAAACTAATATAAAGAGTAAATTAAAGAAATGTCCAACTGAGTGGGGGTGATTCTAAGAAATGTGCTAAACTTGTACGTATATTTATCCATAAAAACACCGACAGACTGTTTACCAGAAGGAAAAAGTGTGCAAAACCAGCAGGGATGTGAATAATCATCATTTACTTTATTGTCCGAGTCGTTTTCCGAACTACAAATCTGACGCCGTGTGACGAACATGCGACAAATTCGGGGGTTTAAATATATGAAGTGTATCACATGATGTGAAGTTATAAATTATAATTTAAATAGGAAACAAAAAGCTGAGATAAAGATAAGAATGACAACACAGACTGAATAATCTGCGGATAAACAAAGAATTAAGAACTAATTTGAAGGTTTTATCGCATTAGATGTAGTTTCAGGCCTGTGACACATAATCCAGAATATATGGATGGTGCTGGAGCAGATGTTTAAGCATCTGGGCAGCGGAGATGTTCTGAGGATCTCCATTCTGACGCCACATGGAGAAAACCATGACAGTGATTCATGTTGCTCAGAGATAGACTGAAAACGTGTCCAGCTAAAAGCTTCAGCCGTTCTGCTGGGTCACTGAGGGTCCGTCCGGCATCCGTCCTGAGGCCGGTCACTGCGATTACCCGTGTTGGTGGAAACCCCGTTTTAACGAGGTCGCACTGGGCCGGAGCCGTCATCAGAGCCGGCTAATTAAGCCAGACCCAGAACCGTGTGGAAATGGCTCACAGGTGCTGTGGACTCAAAGGCGTCGCTGCTGCTTGTTGCAGTTCTTCATGCTTCAATATTTCTCTGGTTACAAAAATAAATGGGAACAAACTGTTGGGTTGCGTCGCATTTCATCATTTGCTCCGCATTGCTTTTTTCCTGCATCTGTCTAATTTAAATTTTCTGCAGCTTTAAGCTTTTATTCCTTCTTTACTTTCTCTCCTTTTTCCGCCTTCTCCTTTAATTCAGAATCAATCAGAACCAGCAGGTAAGGCCAAAGAGAGGAGAAGCTGCTGCGGGTCAGAGGTGCAGAACAGCAGGTCCGGTTTGACTAGAATAACTATCAATTAGTGCCATGGTAGTTATTAACAAAGTGCTTGAATCATAACACCGAACATAGATCTAAAATGTTTAGATTTGTTAACTGACACAAAGGATGATATTAAATGTGATTGGACAGTTTCAGCATGATAGGATTTAATTTTAAGTTTAGATCTAAAGAATTTGCCAAGAACAATCTTCATAGTTTGATGATTGTGTTACCAGGCTTACTACCTGATGCTACAAACATAATATTTTCTTTGTGTTTGATACGTCTCAGTAAATAATAACCAGCGGTGAGTGGTGCTGATGCCCCATTGGACAGTGGGCCAGCCCTGGGCCCTCTGGTCTGGTTCTGTGTGGTTCTGGTTGAAAACTGGTGGACCTCGAGGTTAGGTCAGCTATTTGATCTCCAGATTGTGTTTGAATTCCTTTGAATTCATATTTCAGAGAGAAGCTTAAATATTTCAGCGTCCGACCTTCAATCAGCTGGTGAGTCCATGCTCCTTCACTTTCAAGCTCATCTCAGACTCCTAACCTAAATTATCCTGTTTCATTTCATCACTTCACGAAATCTTTTAATAAATCACTGTGATTACTGATAGTTTATTTATTCAATAAATGATCAGCTCCAATATAATCAATCAGCTTTCATTCAAATGTCTGTTTTGTGGAAAAATCTACTCTGTAGTGAACCTCTAAGTGATAATTTAGTTTATATAATATAGTTTCATTTTTAATTTCCATTTTCAGTCAGGCTTATCTTTCTATAGTATTATCTGCTCATTTTATTATTTTTAGGGTGCCACAAAAGTATTTTTTGTGTAATAATAATAATAATAATGTCAGGGTGCAGTGTTTGCTCTCTGCATCTTGGACTATTATGACACGTTTCACCCTCCATACACTCAGCTTACCCGTCACTCCCTCTGCAGTCAGTCACACCTGTTGGTCATTGAGTAGTCAGATTCACTCCACCTGCCTTCACTCCTCTGCCGGTCCATCTTCAGACGTCACTTATCCCTCACTTGTCTACCTGACGTGGCCTCTGTTGGAATCCTGCTGTTCCTGCATCCTAAGTTAAGTCTCAGTTTCTTGTTGGACAATTCCAGTCTCGTCTAGTCTTTAGTTTGCCTCAGCCTGTTGCTGACTGCTTAGTATTGATGGTGAGATGAAGCCTCATGACGAGGCATTGAACCACTTGAGCCAACTGGTGCGAGAAAGGGTTCATTTCTTGATGCTTCATGTGCACACAGCACCACCTACTGGCCAGGTGTATAATCACAGCCAGCTGTATCTTAACACGTGTGATGCATTGATTTTTTGTCTATTATGGCTCTTGGGAATGACTTCACAAAAGGTGTAGGACGAAATCATTTGTCTACATAAATTATGTATACACATATGTGTATAATAAAATATTGTTTGAATGTATTCTCTGTGTGTAATTATTCCCAAAATAGTAGTTTCATGTGATATGGCATGTTGTGTAATAATGTTTTTCTGTGACTCTAGAAAAATGGCATGGGCTTAATCAGGCAGAGGACAGTGAAAGTGCTTATGGAACTAGGGAGGGGGTAGTGAATAGGCTAATGCTTGTCTAACTTGGATGATTTCATGCATTTTTATTAAGAAACAACAATTTCTCCACAGTTGTTGGTTTCAAATGATTTCTCTTTTTTGAAACTACTTCTCCAGCCTTTGAAAAGACACGCTCACATGGCACAGATGATGCCGGGGTGCATAAATAAATAAGTGCAAGTTTGTACAGATTGGGGTACAGTGACCGATGATTAGCCCAGTACTCCAGGGGGTTCTCCAGCCTGTCCTGAATCCAACGTCATCCACAATAGTGAAAGGCTGGGTATCCTTCACTATCATGGAGACTAGAGCTTCATCCAGCTCTTGTTTTCTGGTGGCTGGTTAAAAGGGAATAAATACAGTGTCTGTTACCTGTCTTTATTTGCACAACAAGCAAACATCAGCATGCAGAAATTGTGATAGTGTGTTATATAGTAATATAGTAATGCGCCAGTCATCCGCGCGGTTACTGGCGGAGGGTGGGGGGGCGTCGGTGAAGTCACTTCTCGCTTCAAAGTATCCGTGTATTTTTGCCTGTTTTTTCCCTGCCATTCCCTATATGTACGTTAGAAAGCAACAACAAAAAAACGCGTGTTAACGTCAAATAAACATGCAAGAGTTAGTTTTTTTTTTTTTTTTTTTTGGAATGTTGGCGAGGCGGTAGCGTAAGTTGGGCGAGGCGGCCGCCTCGCCAACACAGTGCTGCGGGAAACACTGCTGTGGGGTTTCTAAAGCTGTCAAACCCCGCACCAAAATCTGAACCACTTCCTGAAGCAGTCACGTGGTACAGCCGGGCAGCGAGGCTTCGGACGTCATCGTTTTCGGCTCCTCCCCTAAATGAAGCAAGCTTCGATACGCGCATTGCGGAAACGCCCCCTCCATTACTCGACACACGCCTCGAAGCCTCGGCACATAACGTAACATCACTACGGCTTAGCCTCCTTTCCATCTCAAGACTAACCCTCTATAAACAGTAGCTGTCTCCTCTGTGCTCCAGCAAACCTGTCAGCGAGAACTCTCTCTGGGCCATCAGCTCCTGCACCCATCTCTTTCCAGTAACCGGTTCTGGTATTCATCATCCAGTATTCATTCCTTTCAATAAACTGCCTAAAACGAGCTCTGTGTGTGTGTGTGTGTGTGTGTGCTCAATCCGGGTTCACGAAGACAAATCCTGACAAATAATAATAATAATAATAATAATCTTTGCAGTCCTTTAGAGTTAACTTCATGTTTAAATTACCGAGTCAGATTCAACATTCATTATTCTCTCAGTATTAATAAAAATAAGTTCAAATATGAATAATGTTTCCTTTAAATCAGGGAGTCAAACTCATTTCTATATGGGGTCACTCTGGCATCATGAAGTCATTAAAAGGGCCTCTTGCACATGCATAAATTTCAGTTCACATAGAAACGTAAAACATGCACCTTAGGCCCACTTTATCAGCAAAAAAGTTGATTTTGGGGTGAGTTCCACTTGAAACTCATCATTCTGCATCACTTCTTCTCTTTCTGGACATTTCTGGGTTGTTTTAATCTATTGTGGGAAAACTGACATCTAGTGGCAGGATGCTGTTACTACACAGTTGAAAAATCGAATTTCTCTCCAGGAGGCTCAGTTTTAGTCACTTTATACACTTTAAAAGGATTTATGCCTGTAATTTATGACATATGTCCTTTGTTGGCTCTTGAGGGCCGGATACATTGCCTTGACGGGCCGTATTCGGCCCGCGGGCCGTGGTTTTGACACATGCTTTAAATGCTCCAAAGAAACTGAATCTAGAAAGAAGCTAAATGACTGTAATGAAAGGAGCACTGAGACAAAGAGCCTTTTACCGCCCTTGTCCTTTATTTAGCTGAATGTGAAGAAAAGGGGGGAAACTACAGGCTGAACTGTGACCAGAGCCTCCTGCACCGTCGCTGCTGGAGGATGAGGAGGAGGAGGAGAGAGAGGAGGATGAGGCTGCGCTATAAAAGCTGGAGTCGCTGAGCTACCCTGAACTTGCAGGAGGCGCTCGGAGCGGAGCTTCCCTGGATGTTCAGCACCGGCCGGATGATGCTTTTTCTGGCTTTCTCTGGATCTCTGAGTTGACCCAACATTGTTGCGGGTGGTGACGCGCAGAGGATGAAGAGGAGGAGGCAGAAACGTGTCTGACCGCAGAGCATGCAGCTCCCCTCATTCTGCACATGAAGCAGGAAGGCAGCCGCTGGATGCGGGTTTGAGAGCTTGCCAAGCGGTCAGTTGGAGCTCGATGAGCGGGGGATGTGACGGAGGACGGCGGAGGGATGGAGACACCCGCCAGCTACGGAGATCTGCTGAACTTCTCCACCAATAACACCAACAGCAGTCCCGGCTCCGGGGCGGAGGAGCGGGGCTCCAACCTTTCTTTCCAGACCACTCTGGCTCTGACTCTGGCTCTCATCACCTTCGCCACCACGCTCTCCAACGCCTTCGTCATCGCCACCATCTACCAGTCCCGGAAGCTACACACTCCGGCCAACTTCCTGATCGCGTCCCTGGCACTCACCGACCTGCTGGTGTCCATCCTGGTGATGCCCATCAGCGCGCTCTATACGGTGGTCCAGACGTGGCCGCTGGGTCAGGTGATGTGCGACATCTGGCTGTCCTCTGACATCACCTGCTGCACCGCCTCCATCCTCCACCTGTGCGTCATTGCGCTGGACCGCTACTGGGCCATCACGGACGCCGTGGAGTACTCCAAGAAGCGCACGGCGGGGCGCGCAGCCGGCATGATCGCCACCGCCTGGGTCATCGCCATCTCCATCTCCCTGCCGCCGTTCTTCTGGCGCCAGGTGAAAGCGGAGGAGATGACGAGCTGCAACGTCAACACGGACCACATCTTCTACACCATCTACTCCACCTTCGGCGCCTTCTACATCCCCACGCTGCTGCTCATCTGCCTGTACGGGCGGATCTACGTGGAGGCGCGGAAGCGCATCCTGAAGCAGGCGCAGAACAAGCCGGGGAAGAGGCTGACCTCTGCGCACCTGATCACCAACTCCCCCGGTTCCGTGGCCTCCACCACCTCCCTCAACTACGGCACGAACGACGCCTCCTCCTGTGACACTACCTCGTCCCCCCCCAATGTGAACCAAGTCAAAGTCACTGTGTCCGACGCGCTGCTGGAGAAGAAGCGCATCTCTGCGGCCAGGGAGAGGAAGGCCACCAAGACTCTGGGGATAATCCTGGGGGCCTACATCGTCTGCTGGCTGCCCTTTTTCATCTACACTCTCTTAGTGCCTCTCTGCGAGTCCTGCTTCCACCCGGGTCTGTTTGACGTCTTCACCTGGCTCGGATACCTCAACTCTCTGATCAACCCCATCATTTACACCATGTCCAACGAGGACTTCAAGCAGGCTTTCCACAAACTCATGATGCGCTTTAGGTGCTGCAGGGCATGAGAACAACCGGACAGCCTTTACAAGTGGAAAGCTGAAAATGGCCGAATGTGCGTGCAGGTTACAGAAAAGGCTCTGTTCACATATAGAGATATCTGGTTTAGGGCTCAAGTGGGTCCAAGTGGGTCCCAGCAGGGAAACGCATTTAAATCCCGTGACAGAGCCATATTTTACTTTTGTGGGTTTTATAGCAATGAAATGATGGTTGTTAGATGTTGTAGGACACGGGAAATGATTTCCAGCCATGTATCATCTCAACGATGCAACATTTACACATGGGTCCCATATGCAGTCTACACCATGAATGAGAATAATATAGATAATAAGCGGTTTATTCCAGTAACTCAGTACTAAGAAAAACACTTTAGATTATTTAAATGCAGACCTAAGCTACCATCCCTTTATTTCTGATCATTCTGAGGATTTTCTGCTAACAGCCAGTAAAAACATTTAAGATTACAGAATTACATCAGAGCATAAAAAGAGGAACTAATGAAATGTATGTTTCACACCGGCTCAAACGTTATACATCAGAATACAGATTTTAATTCACTGAATATGATTTTAGGGTAAATATGAGATGAAAATTTGGCCAAAAATTTGGATTTTGTGGGTTCTGTAATAGGCAGTCCATATACTAGGGGCGTTAAGCGGGTCCCAACCGTGAAGGATACAGCAATCCCATCTGGGTCACATATTGGGTTCTATGTGGGCTCTATGATGGTAAAAATGCAGGCTGGGTGGTTTCCAGCCATTAATAATCTAATTTAATTCAGCAACAGGTTGGTAGATGTTGTGGAGCATGAGCCATGATTTATTGTTCTGCACGACACCAGAGCCTAGCCAGCAGTAACACGTGGGGCCCAAATAGGTGGGTCTTACCCAGCAGTACTAAAATAAAAGCCTGATAGATCAACCTGTTTCATGGGAAATTTCATCTCTGAGAGTTTATGTATTATTCTAAATTAAATTTAAGTAAGACACTGCGATTTGCAGGCCAACAATGATCTTAACGACTCCCCATTACTAAGGGGTGGACCTGTTTCGGTTTAATCTGCATGTTGCCATAACAAGCCCTTTGTCGGGCAGTAGTATAAAGCTTGGAGCTCCACATTACTCCAGATTTTTTGAATTGAGAAAGCTTCCTGGAGAGGAAGCGAAACGTCTTCAAACTACGGACAAAAGTCCCATTGTTTTGTTATTTAACTTTTTTGGTAAGACACTGAGAGTAAGGCATAGTTAGTCCATTTGTTAAAGGTTCAAATTCAGCTCCCACAGCTTTCCAACCCAATTGAAAAATCCATAAAAGTTTTCATGTTTTAAACCACATTCAGAAGTGAAGAAAGAAATTAAATTGGATTTTTTAATTAATTCTTTTTTGGATTTGAGGCCCACATAGGAAGGAAATGGGCAGAATTCAGGGTCCCAGGTGGGATTGACCACGGCTTACGTCATTATCAGAGGGTAACTTTCTATGAGTGGAAGTTCTGCACAGGTTCCTTAATGACCCCAGGTTAATTGATGCAGAACAGCTTTTATAGTCAGTTTGACCCAGCTGGGACAGACGCAATAAACTCCCCCAGGTTGGTAGTACCTGTCCTGCCTGAGCTGAAAGTGTTGATGGTTTCACGTTGGCCCCATCAGAATTAGCCTAAAAGTGAGTTAACGACGGCCACCGTGTTAATATGGAGGTACGTGTTCTGATACAGCAGCCTAGGTGGACTCCAGACAAAAAGCCCATCTTAGCCCCGGCACACTCAGCAACCTTTCAGCTCAAATGAATCCCGTATGGGGCCCACAAGCAGGTGGTTGGCTAGGAGCTGAAGATCAGGCACATTTGTTTTGGTCCAGGCTCCACTCAGGCCACAGATTGTTGGGGATAACGAGAGCTTTCCGAGGAACAAGGAGATGCTGCGATCCCTCAGTGGAGTTTCCTTCCATCCGTCCTGATGGTGGAGCAGAAGGAAGGGGACCATAAGGACCTGCAGGAAGCCATGGCCTCTCCTGTGCTGCATGGGGCAGCAGCCATAAGAGTTTCCACAGCCAGCATCAGTTGGCTGGTAAGCACAAACAGCTTGACACTAAGCTACTAAGAGCCCCGCGGGCAAAAAAAACAAAAAAAACATTTGTGTTTAATTTTCCCAACTCAGTATGAGACAATATTGGTGCCTACAACCAGCTAGTTTAGCTTCTGGCCCTCAGTAACGTAAAGCATGGTTCTAGTTCTGCAAAAAGAACATTTGGTTTCATTTTGAGGCCAGAGCATGTTTTCCTTTCTCTTTCTTCTTGCTGTGGGTGACTTTCACTTTGAACTCCCAGCTGATTGTAACCGTGCGATCTGTGTGCATCAGTGTGATTTTTACTTTTTGCTCCGTTGACTGTAAAATAGTGCCAAACATTCATCTCAGAGAAAAAAAGGGTGCTTCTCCCAGATCTCTTAAATGTTAATATTAGCGTTGATGTTCCTTCTCATATCAGGATTAAACAATCCAAACCAGCCTGGACTCCACAGTCATCACCTGACATTTGCGCTCAGCACACCTGAAACTTGTTGGAGAAGACAGATTTTTTGAATGCTGGAAAATGTCAGTGTATTCTTATCAAAATCACTCAATCCTCCTGCCAACAAACCGTCACGGTGAATGTCAAGCTGTGACTGGGGCTGATGAGCCCCTAAAAAAGATTTAAAGCAGGAAAAACATCAGCAACAGAAAAACAACCTAAATCTGTTTACTTGGAGCAGAAGAATTGATTATTGATAGAAAATGCAACAGATATCCAGAGCTGCAGCGGACGTCCGTTTTTAGGGAATATTTTATGGAAGAAGCTCCAAAAATGCTGATCCTTTCCCCTTTTGAGCTGTTCTCAAGACCAAAGAACCACAATGAGAGATTTATAAATCACATGTTGTTTAATATATTACGTAAAAGGCAAAGATTGCACATTTTATAAATATTAATTTGCCCTGAGTGTAAAGACTGCAGCGCTGTGTGCTTCTAAAGGCCAAACCTGGTTCTGGTTCTGCTGGAGGTTCTCCTCCCTGTTAAAGGGGAGTTTTCCTCTCCACTGTCGCTTCATGCATGCTCAGTATGAGGGATTGCTGCAAAGCCATCAACAATGCAGACGACTGTCCACTGTGGCTCTACGCTCTTTCAGGAGGAGTGAATGCTGCTTGGAGAGACTTGATGCAACCAGGACAGCGTCGTTAAAGCCTCTGACTGTTGTATACATGGAGGTTTTTGGGATATTTTGGTCTGATTGTGTAAATGAGGGATGAGCTTTGGAGATGTTTGACTGGCTTCACGTCTTTAGATCATCCACTGCACTGCTCTCGCCTCATTTAGTTTTAGATTTCCTCATCATCGTCTGGTCCGATGAGTCTGGATTTGAGGACAAATTCTGACGGTGAGGTCAGACTTGGTGTGAGTAACAGGGAAACATGAATCCATGGTTCTGCTTGATGGTGTCCTGCTATGGGGAGCATTTTCTTGGAGAGATGATGACATGGATGTAGAACCTGCAGCAACTGTATGAGGAAAGTTTCTGACATCAGGAATCTAGCTGTGCTGTCACTGCATGTGACCATAGTGAGGTTCTGGTGAGGCAGACGGCGGCTCATAATTACTCTCAACACGCAGACATTGGTGTTCAATCAATGACATGAAGAATTAAAGCAGTTCTGAGGTCCAACCCGGATTAGCAAACTGGGTCTAACATGGACAGTGAATGTATTCAGCCTTCAGCATTTCACATACATGCAGAGAGGCCTGTTCATGCTGGTTCTGCTGGACCAGGAGAGACACGGCAGAACCGTTCTACCACCACGGCTGCAGAACATTTACCTGTTGGTGGGTTTGGACCTAGACTGGCAGGATGACAGGCTCAGCCGATCCCACAGCCTGATGCATCGGCAGCTTCAGCGCCAGAAATTTATAGCCGAGCCTCAAATGTTCCTCTGAGGAAAAAGCAGCAAACTAAACAACACATCAATTCAATTCAATTGAATTTTATTTCTATAGCACCAATTCATGAAACACATCATCTCAAGGCTCTCTCCAAAGTCAGACTCCATCAGATCCTCCAGGTTGGTCAGAAAGTTTCCTCTCTAAGGAAACCCAGCAGGTTGCATCAAGTCTCTCCAAGCAGCATTCACTCCTCCTGAAAGAGCGTAGAGCCACAGTGGACAGTCGTCTGCATTGTTGATGGCTTTGCAGCAATCCCTCATACTGAGCATGCATGAAGCGACAGTGGAGAGGAAAACTCCCCTTTAACAGGGAGGAGAACCTCCAGCAGAACCAGAACCAGGCTCAGTGTGAACGCTCATCTGCCTCGACCCACTGGGGCTTAGAGAAGACAGAGCAGAGACACAGAAAGCTCAGAAGCTCACATTGATCCAAGAGTACTTTCTATGTTAGATGGTGATAGAGGATGATCTGCCTCCCCTGATGATGTCACAGCTAACAGAACGCCAGACCAGGTGTACCTTCTATGAAGAGAACAATGACAGAGAATAAAAAGTTAAAAGATGAAATAACAACAAATAGTACAAACTGGAGAACAGTAGGAGAAATCAGCAGAGTGAGAAAAATAGACCCTGATGTCCTCCAGCAGCCTAAGCCTATAGCAGCATAACTATAGAGGTAGCTCAGAGTAACATGAGCCACTCTAGTTATAAGCTTTGTCACAAAGGAAAGTTTTAAGATTAGTCTTAAAAGTAGACGGGGTGTCTGCCTCACAGACCAAAACTGGGAGTTGGTTCCACAGGAGAGGAGCCTGATAGCTAAAGGATCTGCCTCCCATTCTACTTTTAGAGACTCTAGGAACCACCAGCAGACCTGCAGTCTGAGAGCGAAGTGCTCTGTTAGGAACATACGGGGTAATCAGAGCTCTGATATATGATGGAGCTTGATTATTAAGGGCTTTATACGTTAGAAGAAGAATTTTAAATTCTATTCTTGATTTAACAGGAAGCCAATGAAGGGAAGCTAAAATTGGAGAAATATGATCCCTCTTGTTGATTTTCATCAGAACTCTTGCTGCAGCATTTTGGATCAGCTGAAGACTTTGAATTGCATTTTGTGGACTTCCTGATAGTAAAGAATTACAATAGTCCAGCCTTGAAGTAACAAATGCATGGACTAGTTTTTCAGCATGTTTAATATGGGATTAAACAGGTTTAAACAGGGATCAATGGAGGAAAACGTTCCCAACTAGATAATAAAGCTTCCAGCTGGTTGACAGAATGGGAATCTGCTCCAGCAGAACACCAGGTAACACTGAAAAATGCTCACAGAACCTGACTTTAAGAGCCCAGGCTGGGCCTGTCGTTCTAGGTACCAGGATTCAGTTCCAGGTAACTGTTAGTTTATCAGGAGAACTTTAAAACAGTGAAGGAACAAATTTAAATGGGAAGGAATTGGAAGCAATTAAAAGTTTTAGAGGGTTTGGACAGAATGTGTCTTTGACTGACTGTGTTTTGGACCTTTTCTGAAAAATCTCACATGTTGGAGGCATTTTGGTTTAGGGACATTTAGAAACCCGTTGAGAGTAGCTTCTATTGGTCTGGAGATGAGAAAGGGATATTAGGCTGGTTCTGTTGGCCAAATTTCCACCACATTTTTCCTGCCAATAAAATATGTGATTGATGAGTCTCATCAAGCTGCCATGTCTGAGACCGCATGACTACACCAGAGTGGGAGGAAATACTTTCTGGCCAGAACGTTTGAAATCAGGCAACATTTTCCATTTAAAAGCAGGAAACTCATGAAAATCACTGCTAGCTTAATTTATTCTGTGACTGGCCTCTTTGGGCCTAGCCCTGGTTCTGAATGGTTCTGGTTATCTAGCCTCCATAGGCACCATAGCTCAGGCTAAAGCCTGGCATGTGTCCTGATCCTTGATGCCAAAGAACACTTTACCTCTTCAGATCAGTGGGGTTGTGTCAAAATGAGGTTAGCAGCTTTTCTAAGCTCCTGTTCTGCTGGTCCTCAGCTACTCGGCCCGGTTCTCCTCTGCTCCAGTTGGTTCTGAACAGACCCAGTCTGGCCAGAAAGTGGTAAACGCTTCCTGGGGGGCTTTAGCCCCACCTCCAGCCCTCAGAGTCGTGCATTACTGCGACATTACCACTTTAAAGAAGTCTGAGAGAAAAGATAAAAAAGTAAATAAACCATTCGAAACAAACATGTTGTAGATCCAGAGAGCAGCTCCTCTGTCTTCTCCCTCCTCCCACACACCGCTTCAACCAAACACTCAAAACTTAACAGCATTCAGTGTAAAACAAGAGAAAACATCACTAAATCTGATTCAGGTTAAATCCAGCGCCTCCGTCTAGAAAGCTGAAGAGTCCTTTGCTTTAGTTTAATCCAGGCGTGGTTCATGGTTTGGAAATAGTTAAATTATACTCAATGTTAAAGTTTAACTTTAACTTTCCTGCTCCTAAATGGGGACGAACAAATCCAGCCGCTGGATAAAAACTGCGATGGAAATGCTGACACGGCGGGCAGAACCGAGCAGAACCGAGCAGAACCGAGCAGAGCCGAGCAGAACCGAGCAGAGCCGAGCAGAATGCAGCTGGTGTGAACAGGGCCTGACCGACTGCTGAGCATGGAGTGCAGACTAGTTCCTCTGGGGTTCCAGCTTAGCTGTGTAACATGAAGGTTTTCTACGTCCTCACTCAGTCCGTTAGATGATTGATCCCTGAGGATTCATTACAGCTTTTTAGAGTAACCTTCAAACACAATGAAATTGAAATACTTTGTTTCTCAGAAGTCAGTTTCAACAGGGTTTAAGTCTTCTTTTATTGCATTATGTTGAGATGTGATCTATTTGGAGTAAAACTGATGACAGAGTCAAGATGCTCAGGAAGCTGAATATTTCTTTTAGCTTTAGCTTTGACAGCTTCTTACTCCCTACCCTGTGATTGCTTGAAGGTTGCTGGTTCCCATTTCAGCTGGAATCCTTCAGTTGGAGTTTTCCTGTGTGTGCTTCCTCCTGCAGCTCCAAATGTTATCTGCATGGCTGTGTTTCCTCTGTTTCCTGATAGTAAAGAATTACAATAGTCCAGCCTTGAAGTAACAAATGCATGGACTAGATTTTCAGCATCACTCCTGGACAGAATGTTTCTAATTTTGGCGATATTCCTGAGGTGAAAAAAGGAAACTCTGGAAACCTGTTTAATATGGGATTTAAATGACATGTCTTGGTCAAAAATAACACCAAGATTTTTTACTTTATTACCAGAGGCCAAGTTAATGCCATCCAGATTAAGTGATTGGTTAAGAAGTCTATTTTTTGAGGACTCTGGCCCAAAGATTACAACTTCTGTCTTGTCAGAATTTAAATGCAGGAAGTTTAAAGTCATCCAGCTTTTGATGTCATCAAGACATGACTGCAGTCGAAGTAATTGATTGGATTCATCAGGATTTATGGATAAATATAGCTGAGTGTCATCAGCATAACAGTGGAAATTAATCCCATGCTGTTTGATAGTTTTGCCGATCGGAAGCATATATATAGTAAAGAGAATTGGTCCAAGGACTGAACCCTGTGGTACTCCACAGGTGACCCTAGAGTTTGAAGAAGAATCAGCCATTCCAATCAAGCTTGATACTAGATTTTAATCAAGAGTGAGTAATGGTGTCAAAATCCTTAGACTATCAATGAATAAGATCCTTAAAACTCTTAAAGTGGCAGAAACAGTGCTGTGCCTTTTCTAAAACCAGAGTTTGACTCTAAAACACCCTCAGTTGTATTTTTAAATTATAATTTACATAGAATTTATATTTACACCTTTCAATGGAGTCAATACAAAAGCTTTTTTCTGGACACTGGGGATTTTATTAGCGTTTAGGCTTAGATTAAAGATATTAGACCGTGGCTCTGCTATAAAATCTGCAGCCAACTTTGGAAAGAGAGCATCAGAGTTATCTGGACCCGCTGCTTTTCTGCTGTCTACAGTTGAGACCTCAGCTGTGCTTTTAGAAGCAAAGTTAAAGGTGTAAGGATTAGTAATATTGTTTAGTAGTAGAGCGTCAGGTTATAACTGGTAGAGAGTCTGCTGAAAATAATGTTCATTAAAGTAATTTAACAATTAATTTAAGTGAAAAGGTTTTTCCTCGCCGTGGCCCAGGCTGCGTCTCTTTCTTTAAGCAGAGCTCCATTTTCCAGTGGAGAACCAGGGATTATTTTGTCCCCTCACCCTAAATTTATGATTATTTCTTAGCTTTAGGTCAGGATTAAGCACCAGAAATATATGGTTAATTTCAGGCTCTGTAACCACGTTGTTAAGTTTATCCACAACTGCAGGAATCTGAAGCTCTTGGTTAGGTAAAGGCAGTAGAAACTCGCATTAGATTAAGCTTCATAAAATCATTTATCAGGTTTAGGAACCAGAGACACGTGGTTCTGTTTGAACACCAACACACTTCAGCGGGATTTAACTTGGATAAATTCTTGGTTAAATGTGAACAAAACTCGTCCAGGCGTCACTTGGTCACAGTTTAGTCTCTGAAGTCAAGTTGTTGGCCTCCTGATTTCCTCTCAGGGTTCTGGTCTGCACGCGGCGGGGGGGTCGGCGCAGTGCTGAGGGAAGGGTTTGGTGTTGCTTCCTCACAGTCAGCTCACATGAAACAATTTACATTAGATGTATTTTAGAAAACCAAAACTCTCAGCTGGAAAAACTGCACTTTCAGTCCATCTGGTCACGTTGATTTTGAACTGTAAAAATCAAGAGAAAATCCTGCTGTGTGACTTTTATTTTCCCCTCGTGCATCAAAGATGGCGTCCTCCAGCTCGGCCTGTGAATGAAAGGCGTCCATTTTGGTGGAAGCTGCCTGCACTGAGCACGCTCCGCTGCAGCACTGTGATGAATAGCCTCTGTGTGTACAGTATCGATCAGCTCGCTGTGAAACTCATTTGGTGGTCTGTCAGTCCAGGGGACGTTGCATTTCATCCAGGTGGGCTTCCTGCTGTACAATGCTTCTGCATTGAAATCACACATCTGGAATACAAAACCAACTGCTGCTACTGTGATAAAAAGGAATCAATAAAAAGGTCCATGACATCACAAGGTTTGCACTGTTTCCAACATGCCTACAGTTGTTCTCATTTCATTTTCTGGGGAAAGTTGAATGTTTCAACATGAACATTCAACAGGTTTGGAACTGATCAATTAACATTAAAACAGTCCAGCCGGTTGTCAAAGTCAGATGTTAATGACTAATTCACTACAAACAGCAGCAATGCTGCATCTGTGATCTGAAAACAGAACAGAACTTTGCAGTGTAACTTTTTATCTCAATTAACGTGCATTCATTAAAGCCCGCGGCTGAAGCAGCAACATTTTTTACTTTAAATCAGTTATCAACAAGCGGTCTTTGATGTTTACTAAACTGTGGATGAAATTTTCAGGAAGAAGGTGGAAACCCTTAGAACAGGAGCTGTACACACCAGCTACATTCTGCTGGTGAAGGATGAGCGTCCTGGTGTCTTCTCGCTGACTGATGGCAGGATGGAGACGGGAACACAGCAGCAATGTTGTCCAGAGGTCCAAACATGGAGTAGAAGCGAGGTTCAAAACATGAAGATAGACAGAAATTAAAGTTAATAAAACAACAGAAAAACGTTTAACTCTCCTATGCATTAAAAGTCAGAGTACAGACCTCGCCAGTTGGAGCCCATTTCTGTTTGGCCCGGTCCAGTTTTAGAGTAAAGGTGAGGAAATCAATGATGTACGGCGAGTAGAGTAAAGGGCATCAGATGGCTTCAGCATCTCATGAGGCTTCTTTGACCCCTGAACTCACCACCACGCTGGACAGGGATCACCTTTAAAAAGCCCGCCTGGTGCCGGGCCGAGAGGGCGACGTCCTTCACCGTCTCTAAAAGTCGTTCAAAAACGGCCAAATTCTTTCTCTAAATCCCTAGAAGGAAAAGGCTTTAATGTTCCTGAAGCAAGTCGCTGAAATCGTTTCTTTCACAATTACTATTGGTTTTACAGAACTTTAAACACACGAGATTCCATTTAAAGGTCTATCAAACATGGTGGACACAGATATTTTCCTGCTCCGCCCCTCATGGTTGGTATCCTTAGAAACTAGAGAGTCGTACCTTTCCAACAACCTATAGCTGGTCTTTTTCTGATGCTGTCAGATGACATGATTTCCACACCTAATGGAGGTTATAAAAGTGGTTTTCAGTTTTATGACCTCTTCACTTTGCAAACCAATCTGGGCAGAGCTGATGATACACAGTGAAAATGTCACGACCAAAGGCTCTGTTGCATGCACAAGGGGTTCTACAATGGAAAACAGCCATTGTTTGACCAGATTCCCTTTTATGAAACACATTTGGCTAAATTGAGCCAAAATCACAGGTCCACACTGCCCACTGAAACAGGGGTTCCCAAAGTGGGGGTTGGGACCCCTTGAGGGGTTGCGAGACACCCCAGGGGGTCACAACATGATTTGATGCTGATGTGCTAAAAAGATTTAGTATGTCTTTATTTGTGAAAGCAATACCAAAGTATAACTTGTTGAACTGCTCAACATTCCTCATTTTAACGCAAGAGCAAGGCATTGCTTTTTTGTAAGAATTCTTATAAAAATACCACTTTATTCCCCACCAAAATATGCTTCAGCTGAATCAGTCCAGATTCCCTTCAGTTACGGTCAACATATGGATCTATAAAGTCTGAAGCTTCTCAAAAGGGTTTTCATGGTGTTTTGCAATGTTTATTTTGAAACAAATGTAGTTGAGCTTTAACAAGTTTTTTTCTTTGCTTAATCACATATAAATCAGACATAGTGACATTTCCAATTTCCGTTTCACTAGAAAACTATTATTTAACCACTTACCTTCAGATACCAAAGGTTTGCATTTGCACTTTACAGCTGTGGAGCAGGTATGTAATTTCAGGTGGGAATTGCTCCTAGACTCTTCTGGGCGTAAGAGGTGCTTGGTTCTTTGTGCAATCTGTTACTTCTTCAACCTAATCTGGCATAAGAGGAAGACCATGGATAGGTGGATTACTGGAGGCTCTTCCTCCCTCACAGCAAGGCTGTAGCTGATTGTGGAGATCCAGAAACCTCCAACACATTCACCTGTGGTGTTGGCCCCATGCTGACGTGGTCAGGGAGGTCCAAGCGAAGCAAAGCTCAGGGTCTGATGGCGCTGCTGTGGTGGCCATCGTCAGGGGAATAAGATGCTGTTGTACAGAGCAGTGCCTTTCAACCACTATTAAAGCAGGAGTTTCCCTGCTTTAATAGACCAGATTCAGATGATTGCAGTTCACTAATGTTGTGCAAACGCCATGTGGAATAAAATCGGACTGAGTTGGAAACCACATCAAACGTGACACTTTACAGGCACCCAGGGACTGGCTCTCACAGCAGGGGGGCTCACCGTGTAAAGACTGGCTGCCCATGTTCGTCAGCCTCTTTTACCCACTGCTTGGGCAGCATCGGAGAGAACACTCTCAGCTCTCGAGGATCCACAGGGCTCTCAAGGAGCAAGTTCTACACTGGGGAGACAAGCCACCCATGCCGGCCGCATCGGGGCCGCAGACTGGCCACATAAGAAGGCAGAATCCAAGCAGAGTAAATCCCTGCATAGTTCCAACATCGGAGCTTGAACAGCCGGCTGCCATGAAAACAGGCTGTTTATGATGTGCAGGAGAACAGCTGACCTGGGAGAGAGCCACACCTCTGCAGCGCAGAGATCCACATGTTGCAGCCCCACATCGCTGAGCTTCCTACAGCCTGAGACCCGCATAAAGGAGCGGGAGCCGCCGCCTCACAGCCCCGCTTTGAGCTAGCCGTCTGCTCGCTGCTCAGACAACCAGCTGTCACCCTGCTTCCGCTGCTTCCAACTGGATGCCCCAAAGTCAACCGAACGGACACAAAAGGCACAGACAGATTTGGCAGAGTTAGGCAGGGAAAGTAAAGTGGTTTACTTAAGCTTGACCAAGCTAACATGCTAGCATTCTGGAAACCAAGCGTTGCTGATGTGGTTTGAGTGTATTATTACGGTTATAATAAACTAAATGGCGCTTATAAATATTCTTAAATTAGCGCCGAATGTCCGCTAGCATAGTGCTATTAGCTTCCTGGGTAACATTAGCGCTATGGCCCTAGTAAACGCAACTATGGTTCGTTTTAAACATAATTCTTGTTTTCATTTTGCTCTGCCATCATTCGATAGTGCTATGAGTGTTATTACAGCATTAATATGGAATATTAATGTTGATTTAATGGTGCTTTTGTAACGTTAGGATTAAACTCAAGTTAATGTTGTCGTATTATTAAAAAGAGTGCGCTGAGTCAAACTGTGTCATCGTTCTTGGTTTATTCCAGGCAATTAGCAGCATATAAGAAACATAAGAGCCACTCGTTCATGCATGCCATGTTGGATTGGATTAGGTCAACAAATATGGACACCAAGAGGAAGGTTGAAACGTTTATTGATAAAGGTGAATGAATAGGGGGTTTTCAGCTGACGTCACGCTCACGTGACTACTCTGCGCGTCCGCCGTATTGGGTGTCAGTCGTTTCGCACCGTTGACCCGCATTGTATTACGCCTTAGGCAGTATTGGAAGTGAACAGGTGGAGATCAACGCTCTTTCTTTCGCCTACCAGCCGTGATAGTGAATCAGTGTGAAAAAACAAAACAGCTCTCTGAACAACGCCGTCACCTATGGCTGACACGGATATCCAGGTCCGATTTGGACGGTGTTAAGCTGGAATACGCCAGAGTCTGCGGTGCTCACTTTGTCACAGGTAATTAACTGTTAAGTATTTAAAACATGCAAACCGTTGCTGTATTGTGGGCTGTAAGCGCAACACATGATCGCCATGGGAAAAACATAGAAACGGGTTAATTTTCCACCGCTTTCCTGCCTGGAGGCGCAACCACGGAGAACAACTGTTATAGATAACAAAGAGTCGTCGGCTCGCTTGGATTGCGGCTGTAAGACGACTGAACATAACTTTCCACAGTATCCCGATGTCAATGAGAGTGTGTTCTAAACGTTTGAAACACATAGCAGCTAGTTAAAAGTACATTACATGCGTGAGTGGTTGTTAGCACTAACGGTTAGCAGCTACTAACAGTTAGCAGCTACTAACTTAGCAGGTGCCAGAGCCCGTCTGAGCGCAGCTTACCTTTGAACGAGTTGCTGTGTTCCCACTGTTTGCTGGCTTTAAGATCTGCAGCTCCTGAACCCATCCATTCGTAAACTGCACATGAGACTCAAAGGACTTGTAGCTTCAGAACTGTTCTGAAGTATAGGCGCTCACACCACAAACAAGGTAGCCGAAGACGTCCGATATGGAAAGTGACGTCCGCGCTACTTCCGGGTTACGCCGGTAGGCTTTTGCCGGCGTAAATACGGTAAATACAACTTAATTTTGCACTGGTCATTGTTCTGATTAAATAATTAAAGCCGCGAGCGGCGTCGATCAGCCCTGCAGCCAAGCGCCTTCGCGCACCGCCGGCAATCAGCCACCGCAGAAGCATGTGACGCATTTGCGTCGGATTGTTTACATTTTTACCATCTTATTAAAACTCACCCGTCCACGTATGATGGCGATTTCCTTGATGTACATAACTTCGACATCTCGTACCCAACCAGATGTGAACTGGCTGTGAGCCTCTAGACCCTTGTAAGCTCTCATTTCCTCGAGAGTGTGCAGAGGGTTTTCACCGAACACCAGGTAATGCACGATGTCGCCGTGCTCTACATTTGGCCAATCATCTGGATTACGGCTAAACAAGGCACCGTGGAGGGCATAGGGGTCCATATGGTCGATCACGGAACATTTCCTCAGATAGACGTCCTTATCTGGTCGCTCTAGCGTGCTGGCGTACCTATCCATTCTCGATACGAAAATACGTGTAGGACAACTAGAGATAAGGAAGTGTGACACCCAATAAGGCGGACCGGAAGTTGGCCAGTGACGTCAGTGAAAACCCCCTATTAATGATTCTTCTGGGTTTGCAGTAAAAATCCAGGATGGCACAGGGTATGAGAGGTACATTGTTATTCTAGGAAGGGGAATATGGTTCAGATATGATGGAAATGATTGAGGATATTGTTATTTTCCTGCTGAGGAGCAGCATGGGCTCCACTATTCAAGCTGAAGTTGGGTCTCTCTCTCTGGATGGGCCAAGGTTTCCTGAAGATCAGCAGCCTGTTAACTGCTCTGCTAATAATTTAATAAATGCTAAATACTAGGGTCATTTCTGTGTTTGACCCTTTCCACGTCTTCTCTGTACTGCTTTCATCTGAAAGAACACCTTAAATTTGGCAAAAACCGCAGCTTTACGAAGCTGAAGAGCACAAGAAGATGTGGAAAGACTCATGAGTGATTTCTCTAACCCGCAGCGTTAGACCTCCATACTCTGTTGTTGTGGAGGCACCACAGTGGTACTTGTTGTGGTGTTTATCTGAGGAAACAGGCACTTTCAGGCCTTCAGCTGAAGATGATTCAGTGAGAAACAAGAAGCAGACCTGTTAGTATAACTGCTCAGGCTGAATGGAGGAGGAGGTGACTGGTTCACTTCTGACGCTCCAGAACCTCCTGTTCACAGTAATGGTGCTGCGTGGGTGATCTGATACCCTCCTCCCAGGAAAACATGCCAGGCCTCCAGCGAGCAAAGCTGAGGATGTTGTTCAGCAGCAGCCTGGAGCTCCGGGAGATTGATGAACGATGCTAGGAGCAAGAGACGCAGTGAGATCCAGGACAGGTGTGGAAATTCAGCTCTCAGGTGAAAGTTTTCCTCACAAGATTTCCATGTGGCAAAAACATCAGCATGTTATAGTCAGATCCATGACAGCTGGAAGAAACAACAGAGACTTGATGAAACGTGGAAATAAAAAGGAGAGGTGGGGGTGGACACAAGCTTAGGAGAACATGTAAAACAGACACAGAAAGGAAAGAAAGGAGCCTTCAGGAGCTTCAACTCGTTAGAAACACTGCTGGTCCTGATGAGGGAGCAGAAGCACCGGACACTTTGCTGCCTCCTCGTCCACCTCTTCACTCAATGAAATGAGAGGGATTGTTTTTAAGTAAGTTCAATAAAGATAGGTGATTTTAACCAATCAAGAGCTGCGTTCTTTCAAGCACAGCGTTAGCAAATTGGAGAGAAAATGGCGTTTTCCACATCTAGAGGAATCCTACCTAATCTGGAAAAACAGTCTACTGTCATATAAAGTAATAAAGTAAAAAACCTTGGTGTTATTTTTGACCAAGACATGTCATTTAAATCCCATATTAAACAGGTTTCCAGAGTTTCCTTTTTTCACCTCAGGAATATCGCCAAAATTAGAAACATTCTGTCCAGGAGTGATGCTGAAAAACTAGTCCATGCATTTGTTACTTCAAGGCTGGACTATTGTAATTCTTTACTATCAGGAAGTCCACAAAATGCAGTTCAAAGTCTTCAGCTGATCCAAAATGCTGCAGCAAGAGTTCTGATGAAAATCAACAAGAGGGATCATATTTCTCCTATTTTAGCTTCCCTTCATTGGCTTCCTGTTAAATCAAGAATAGAATTTAAAATTCTTCTTCTAACGTATAAAGCCCTTAATAATCAAGCTCCATCATATATCAGAGCTCTGATTACTCCGTATGTTCCTAACAGAGCACTTCGCTCTCAGACTGCAGGTCTGCTGGTGGTTCCTAGAGTCTCTAAAAGTAGAATGGGAGGCAGATCCTTTAGCTATCAGGCTCCTCTCCTGTGGACCTAACCCTAACCCTAATTGGTGCTATCTAAAAAAATGGAATTGAATTGAATTAGTTTACCTGATTTATGACCAACAGTCTGGTCTATTTTCAGGGTACAAACTGACTAAAATCCTGTTGGTTGCTCCTTGATTTGGAGGTTGCTACAGTAAATTTGGTGCAACTTGCACACAGACTTGGCAGAGTTTTAACACCCTTTCTAACCCTAACCTCACAGATACAAGCGCACTCTCACAAACAATTACAGGTGCTTGGTTGCAGGTACTTAGAGATTCACTTCAATACAGAAAACATCTATTTTTATCTTCAGTTACCACATTATACATGTCGGATTAAATATGCTTCAGTGATGGTATCAACGTGTTAATTTATTGTATCTGTAATACTATATCCGTTGGTTGTGCTTTTCTTTTTACATCTCTATTAGCGGTTGGAGTTTCATTTGAGCTGAGCCAAAGCGAACAACATTTACTTTATATCAGAGCAAATATGGTTCACAAGCATGTTAAATCCTGGAAGAATCTGACACTATCCACATTTTCATTGATGCACATTAGGAAAACATTGATGAGTTTCATTTAGGTTTCAGCTCCTTAGGAAGCTTTCCATCAGGAGGAAAGGGGAAAGAGGAAGCAGGCTTCACACTGACTGAAGATGAATGGCTGAATCCTATAAAAGCAGCGCCTGCATCTCCAGATCCACTCGCAGCTTTCCTCATGCCAGTTAAATGGATTCTGGTTAGCAACTGAGGAGCGTCTTTATGAAGTGGAACACTTTCCTTTTGATTGTCTGAAGACAAACTTAGAACCGCAGTAAGTCAGAAGCTTGGATGATAGCTTGTTGCTTGTTCTGCACACTCTTCAGTCGGCTGCAGGGGACAGGCTGGGGACACAGAGACACGGTGGACGGACTGAGACGTGTCCCTGAGACGTGGCTTCGCTGTGGCTCCGTTTAGCACCGCTGCCTTTAACGGTCTCTCTCCCAGGCTGTTCGATCGCCCTGGGCCCGGCCACTCGGGTCCAAACACTCTCCATTCATCACAGTTATTGGCTGCTTTAAAGCTTCGGATTGATGTGCGGGGCCGAACCGCTCAACAGACTTTCCCAAGTGGGAACTCTTAATCAGGCCTGTTTGTCTGCAGCCCAGACAATCCTGATAAAACAAAATCAACGTGATCTCAGGGGCCAGCTGGAGTTTCCAGACTGCTCATTTAGCAAACACATCATCGCTCAGCAGTGTTTAAAGGCCTTATTACATCCAGGCGGACATGTTAGCTGAAAAGCACAGACTCCCTTTAAACCTCCAGCTTCCCCTGCAGTTCATCAAAGCTGTAATCTATAATTTCTTCAATAACTGCAAATCACATACACTCTCAGGACAGTTACTTAGACTCATTACACGGCACAAATGCAAGAATTACTTCACACGTGTGACAGTTTGAATTATGAGTGGATGTTCGCTTGTTATATTGGCTGCAGAGCCGCGGCTGGACCTCATCGCTGGTGTGATGCACAAACTGAACTGGGATTCAGCTTCCAAGTCAAACCCAACTCAGACAGCTGAGACTGACCTGAACATGTCGGCACTGTTTCATAACCAGGACCAACCAGCGTGAGCGTAGCTCGTGTTAACATGGCTGCAGCCCACAGATTGGCCACAGACTGTAATGTTTAAAGAAAAGCTTCTTCCAGCAGGTTCTGAGAAACATGAATCTTTGTTTAGGTGACCAGCAGACTAAGATATGATCAGTGAAGTTTGTGATACCTTGCCTCTATTATTTATTGGCTGAAACCTGCAGGCGGGTGGTATCGGCTAATTTGATCTGGTGGAAAAGGATCTTTGATGCCCTGAACTGAGGAGCTATTGACTTACTGTCTCTTCCAATCAGTTATGAGCTTCTTATTGATTGGTCAATGTGCTTTTTTGTTCAGGTGATGGACAGCGACTGCTCATCCGACTTGAGACGTGCAGCTGCTGAGAGAAAGGTGAGATAAACGTCCAGATCCTGGACACAGAACCACCCACTGAGAAAAGGTGGTTCTGTGTGGCTGCAGCGGATGAGTTGCCTGCATTTTTATTCGTGTTTGCAGTTGTTTTCCTCTCTAATCACGCACTGATGAGAGCATCAGGAAAAACGGGAGGATGAAATGCTTTCCAAGGACAATCACTGGCTGGTGAAGCCATGTGGATCGAACTGTTGACCTGACTGAAGGACACACTCTGAACAACACGGCCATTGCTTTGGACCCGGAGACCGTTTTTTATTTACCAATACTAAAAACTGCAGCAACTGGAGCATGAAATATAGATGAAAATGTCTCAGCTGTTTGCAGCAGAGTTCCTGATCCATTGCCCTCCACATCAGGGCTGGTGGCAGCGGGACCAGGTCCAGTTTCTCTGTAAGGTCAGAGCCCTGCCGACCAAACACATCCTAACCATGTCAGGCTAAAATATTAGTAACTATAATCTGTCTTAAATCATAAAGATCTGTTTTTTGTGGATTTCCAATTTGATTTAAACCCTGAAACGGGGTGTACTTTCTGTTTTACCAGGATGAGGCTCCTTTTACAGCATGCTCCAGTGAGTGTGTGGTAAATGTTCTGATCGTGGTCAGCAGAGGTCCATTCTCACACCTGAAGCTGCTGAACAGGTTCATCATAAATATTTAGCAGGAGTTTACAGATAATGTGAGCCCAGAGGGGCTGTAATAAGCCCTGAAGCTCGTCTCTCCCTGGATAAGTGACTCATTTACCTGCTGAAAGGTCGTCATTAACCTGCTACGCTGCTTCGTGGGAACCTTCTGAAAGCATCTTTGACTTCCTGCCTGTCAGCTGCTGTCAGAAACACCCACACTGGACGCTCCGGCCTGCAGCTCCGGCTCTGCAAAGCGCCGGCAGGAGGAGAAGTGAAAGAAATTACAGACGTCTCTTCCTCCGTACATTTGGAAGCAGAGGAGGACAGCAGCCTGACATTTTCTACAAAAACCTCTGTTCACTCAAAGACCTGCGGTGGATTCTTCCTGCAGAGTTTAAAGTATGTTTAACCCTTCTGCAGGAACAATATTTGTAATTTATAAAGATGGAGGCGGTCACATAATCCAGCTAATGAAAGGCCATAAAAGGCTCTGTAGGTTTTACCATCATCACCAGACTCCTGTCCAGCACCCAGAGCCACCCGTTCCTGCCAGGATTAGGGTTCTAATCAGTGGTTTTGTTGGTCAGTTGTGGTAGATTTAAAGATCCTGGTCATTCCTGTATTTGTCATGTATTCAGATTCAGGTTGGTGTAGCGTTTGGTTCTCTTCTGTAGACCTTAGACCAGGGGTGCTCACACTTTTTCAGCATGCGAGTTACTTATAAAACAACCAAGTCAAAATGATCTACCTACCCACGACAAAAAAGCAAAACATATAACTATTTTCAAGTTTATTAAGGATTATTTGTATGTACAATGTATGTTGATGTACCTTGCATAACCGAATAAGCTAATATTGCACAACACACATAAGTATTTACATTTAGTTTACTTTGATGACTTGCACTGCATTGAATCAGCCAGGGATGCATAGTCTGGACAGTAGCTGCTGACAGCCAGCCTCAAGCACATTTCCAAATGTTCATCCGTCATGGTGGAACGCTATTTGGACTTAATGATCTTCATGTATGAGGAGGCTGACTCACATAAATAAGTGGAGCCACATAATGCAGTCAAGGAGGTAGCACATTTCCTCATGTTGGGCTACTGTTCCTCTGTGAGTTCCAGAACTGTCCATGAACTCTCGACTTCAGCTCAATGTCAGTTTGTAGAGTCAGAATCTCATCTTCCACTCCAGAAGAGTTCAAGTGAAACGGTGCTGCAGTGTTTGATGCAAGTGAATCAACCTCAGCATCTTCCTGAAAAGGATAGATAAATAAATAAATAAAATAAATAAAATAAATAAATAAATAAAAATTGATAGCACATGAATGCAGCGACTGGCTCGAGCAAAGAAAACTCTGACAGACAATTGTTCATCTGCTCGTCTGTCAAGCTGCTCACAGGCCTTCCCTTGCGTCTCCAGCTCTGACGCCAGCGTCTGGAAGTTCGCCAAATCATGGCGCTGCAGCTTTGAGGCTAAATGTTGCATCTTTCGTTTGAAAGCGTTAACTAATCATATAGATCACCGTTTTGTCTTTTCCTTGCAGCTCAAGGTTAAGATCATTCAACAAGTTTGCCAGATCAGTTAAAAATGCCAAGTCCAACAGCCATTGACCATCATTTAGTTGCTCGTATTCTGCATGTCCAGATACACGGAAAAACTCTTTAATCTCCGGACAGAGTTCTCGAAATCTTTGGAGGAATTTCCCACGACTAAAGAGTAACTTCACAAAGAGTAACTTCACGTAGCGAACAAACAGCCGCACTCGAACAGCCGGTTAAGCAGGCCGGCTGGGTGACGGTTCGTAGTAAGCATAGCTCTAGATTTCAGCCCCCAGATCACCACCAACCCATCTGCGTTTCTAATAAATTTTCCCCTCTGAGCGACAGTCTCGCCGAGGAGCCGACCTTAATTATTGGCAGCTCTGTAATAAGAAACGTGGCACTAAAGAAACCAGGAACCATAGTTAAATGCCTACCAGGGGCCAGAACGGGCGACATAGAATCTTACCTAAAACTGCTGGCTAAGGATAAGCGTAAATACCGCAAAATTGTTATTCACGCTGGCGGTAATGACACCCGGTCACGCCGATCAGAGGTCACCAAAGTTGGTGTTGCTTCGGTGTGTGAGTTTGCTAAAACAATATCGGACTCTGTAATTTTCTCTGGTCCCCTGCCTGATCTGACCAGTGATGACAAGTTTAGCCGCATGTCATCATTCAACCGCTGGTTGTCTAGGTGGTTTCCAGAAAACGACGTGGGCTACATTGATAACTGGCAAACTTTCTGGGGAAAACCTGGTCTGATCAGGAGAGACGGCATTCATCCCACTTTGGATGGTGCAGCTCTTCTTTCTAGGAATCTGGCCGGATTTATTAGTTCTCCTAAATGCTGACAACCCAGGGTCCAGACCAGGAAGCAGAGCCGTAGTTTAACACACCTCTCTGCAGCTTCTGTACTGTTACCCATCCATTATCCTATTGAGACGGTGTCTTTCCCACGGCCAAAACTTAACAGATCAAAAACTGATCTAAAGGGAACAAATCATAAAAATCTAATAAAAATCCATACGGATCACTTTGAACCAAAAAATAAAAGAATTAAATGTGGTCTATTAAATATAAGGTCTCTCCCTCCAAAGACTTTGTTAGTTAATGAATTGATTTCTGATAATCAGATTGATTTATTTTGTCTCACAGAAACCTGGCTACAAGAGGACTACGTTAGTATAAATGAGTCAACTCCCTCCAGTTATTCAAATTTCCACATTCCCAGATCTGTGGGAAGAGGAGGAGGAGTGGCAACCATCTTTCAGTCTGATTTATTAATTAGTCCCAGGCCAATTAATAATTACAGTTCTTTTGAACATTTAACCCTCAGTTTCCCTCATCCAAACTGCAAAGCAATAAAACCTCTTCTGTTTATTGTTTTGTATCGTCCACCAGGCCCTTACTCTCAGTTTTTGGATCAACTGTCAGACTTCTTATCTGATTTGGTGTTAAATACTGACAAGGTTATTATAGTGGGTGATTTTAACATCCATGTTGACACTGAATGTGATAACCTTAGTGTAGCCTTTAAAACTATCCTAGATTCAATTGGTTTTGCTCAAAATGTGCATAAGCCAACGCACTCTCGGCTCCATATTTTGGACCTTGTGCTGACATATGGCATTGATTGTGAAGAATTAACAGTATTCTCTCACAACCCTGTCCTATCTGATCATTTTTTAATAACATTTGAGTTTAATCTAACCGATTTCTCCACCCCCAAAAGAGGGTTCCATTATAGTAGATCTTTATCGGATAATGCTGTATCAAAACTTAAAGAGTCTGTCCCCCTCTTAATATCCTCAGTATTGCAGAAATGCCCTGTAGATGGCAGCAATGCTGTTTCTTCCCATTCACAAATAGATACATTTGCTAACAGTGTGACTTCCTCATTGCGTTCTGCATTAGATAATGTAGCTCCCTTGAAAAAGAAGGTGATAATTCACAGGAAGCTGGCTCCCTGGTTTAATTCAGAGCTGCGTTCCTTGAAGCACAATGTTAGGAAATTGGAGAGAAAATGGCGCTCTACACACCAAGAGGAATCCTACTTAATCTGGAGGGACAGTCTATTGTTGTATAACAAGACCCTTCGCAGAGTTAGAGCAGCATATTTTTCATCATTAATTGAAGAGAATAAAAATAATCCTAGATTTCTCTTTAGTACAGTTGCCAAACTTACTCAGAGCTGCAGCTCTGTTGATTCAACCATTCCCTTAGCTCTTAGTAGTAATGATTTTATGGGATTCTTCATAAATAAAATTGATGCCATTAAAAATAAAATAATTGGCATCCTCCCAAACATGATTACCTCGTCCCCAGTAAGTAAGGCAGCATTGGAGGAATCTTTAGAACCTGCGCTGTGTCTGAACTGTTTAGAAGAAGTAGAGCTTTCTGAGCTATCTAAAATCTTAGCTTCATCTAAACCTTCTACCTGTATGTTAAACCCAATCCCAACCAAGTTGTTTAAGGAGGTATTCCCTTTGATCAGTGGTCCTATTTTAGACATGATTAATCTATCCTTAGTAAATGGATATGTACCACAGGTTTTTAAAGTAGCTGTTATTAAACCTTTACTTAAGAAACCTTCTCTTGATCAAGATGAGCTAGTAAACTACAGACCTATATCTAATCTTCTTTTCTTATCTAAAATTCTTGAGAAAGTAGTTGCTAATCAACTTTGTGAACATTTACAAAGCAATGATCTACTTGAGGAGTTTCAGTCAGGCTTCAGAGCTCATCATAGCACTGAAACGGCTCTGGTGAAGGTCACTAATGATATTCTCATGGCCTCAGATAATGGACTTGTGTCTGTACTTGTCCTGTTAGATCTTAGTGCTGCATTTGATACAGTTGATCACAATATTCTCCTACAAAGACTTGAACATACTGTAGGGATTAAGGGGAAAGCATTAGGCTGGTTTAAATCTTATCTGTCGGACAGATTCCAGTTTGTTCATGTTAATAATAAATCTTCCTCAAATTCTAGGGTCACCTGTGGAGTACCACAGGGTTCAGTCCTTGGACCAATTCTCTTTACTATATATATGCTTCCGATCGGCAAAATTATCAGACAGCATGGGATTAATTTCCACTGTTATGCTGATGACACTCAGCTATATCTATCCATAAATCCTGATGAATCCAATCAATTACTTCGACTGCAGTCATGTCTTGATGACATCAAAAGCTGGATGACTTTAAATTTCCTGCATCTAAATTCTGACAAGACCGAAGTTGTAATCTTTGGGCCAGAGTCCTCAAAAAATAAACTTCTTAACCAATCACTTAATCTGGATGGCATTAACTTGGCCTCTGGTAATAAAGTAAAAAACCTTGGTGTTATTTTTGACCAAGACATGTCATTTAAATCCCATATTAAACAGGTTTCCAGAGTTTCCTTTTTTCACCTCCGGAATATCGCCAAAATTAGAAACATTCTGTCCAGGAGTGATGCTGAAAAACTAGTCCATGCATTTGTTACTTCAAGGCTGGACTATTGTAATTCTTTACTATCAGGAAGTCCACAAAATGCAATTCAAAGTCTTCAGCTTATCCAAAATGCTGCAGCAAGAGTTCTGATGAAAATCAACAAGAGGGATCATATTTCTCCAATTTTAGCTTCCCTTCATTGGCTTCCTGTTAAATCAAGAATAGAATTTAAAATTCTTCTTCTAACGTATAAAGCCCTTAATAATCAAGCTCCATCATATATCAGAGCTCTGATTACCCCGTATGTTCCTAACAGAGCACTTCGCTCTCAGACTGCAGGTCTGCTGGTGGTTCCTAGAGTCTCTAAAAGTAGAATGGGAGGCAGATCCTTTAGCTATCAGGCTCCTCTCCTGTGGAACCAACTCCCAGTTTTGGTCCGTGAAGCAGACACCCTGTCTACTTTTAAGACTAATCTTAAAACTTTCCTTTTTGACAAAGCTTATAACTAGAGTGGCTCATGTTACTCTGAGCTACCTTTATAGTTTTGCTGCTATAGGCTTAGGCTACTGGAGGACATCAGGGCCTACTTTTCTCACTCTACTGATTTTTACTGTTCTCCAGTCTACTGTTCTCCAGATTTGCATTGCATTACATTGAAATGACTGTTGTCATTTCAGCTTTTAACTTTTTGTTCTCTCTCTTTTTTCTTCATAGTAGGCACACCTGGTCTGACGTTCTGTTGACTGTGAAATCATCCAGGGAGGACAGATCACCGACTATTACCATCTAATGTAGAACAGATTACTAGATCAATGTGTGCTTCTGTGCTTTTTTGTCTCTCTTGTTGTGTCTCTGCTCTGTCTTCTGTAACCCCAGTCGGTCGAGGCAGATGACCGTTCATACTGAGCCCGGTTCTGCCGGAGGTTTTTTTTTCCCGTTAATGGGTGGTTTTTCTTCCCACTGTCGCTTCATGCTTGCTCAGTATGAGGGATTGCAGCAAAGCCATGTACAATGCAGACGACTCTCCCTGTGGCTCTACGCTTCTCCAGGAGTGAATGCTGCTTGTCGGGACTTTGATGCAATCAACTGGATTCCTTATATAGGACATTTTGACCAATCTGTATAATCTGACCCAATCTGTATAATATGATTGAACTTGATTTTGTAAAGTGCCTTGAGATGACATGTTTCATGATTTGGCGCTATATAAATAAAATTGAATTGAATTGAATTGAATTGACTAAGCCATCTCACATCAGTATGTAGCAACAACTCAGAGTGGTCGCAGTCAGCCTTCTCCAGATGTGCACGCAATAACCGTCTTTGAAGAGATCTGGCTCCAATAGAACAGGCGATCTTCATTTTAACTAAAATGTATTATTATTATTATTATTATCATTATTAACTTTTATTGTTTTCTCTCTAAATGCATTGAAGCAATCGCTCTGAAGATTACCCAGAATCCCTTTACATTTTTTTGCGGTTTCTAACAACTGGAGGTTTTCAATAATGCCATATTTGATGAAAAATGTAATATTATCAATATTATAAACAGTTTTTACCCTCACACATTCCCACAGTCAAAACAAAAGATGAAGCTGTGTCTCTGTGCCTTCGACCTCATCGTCAATAAAACACACAGAGCTAAAATAGACGAAGTGAAAATGTGGCGAGAATAATATCAATATTAGAGACAAACTACAGTAGCATTATTATATTATTTGTCCACAGACTACTTCAAGGTAAACATTGAGAGCTTGGTTGCATCTTCCTCAGACCGTATGTATAATTCTGACCCTGTCTGGAGGAGAAGGAATCCACAGTAAATATCCATGTTTTAAAAACCCAGAGCAGCTTTATGTGGTAGAGTTATTGCACCTTTTGAAGGTAATTGTTGGGCTGTCATTAAAGGCTGCAGCTTGATAGAACTGGACCCGTCCGTCCTTCAGGTAGCAGCATGTAGGTTGGCTCCTTTGGAATAAACTGAACTGGGCAGAATTTGACGTCAGTAAAAGTTTTTGGCTGATAGCTGAATCCAGGAGGCAGATTTAGGGGTTAAGTCTCCTGC
The DNA here is from genome assembly GCA_037039145.1 of Fundulus diaphanus. Classification (NCBI taxonomy): domain Eukaryota; kingdom Metazoa; phylum Chordata; class Actinopteri; order Cyprinodontiformes; family Fundulidae; genus Fundulus; species Fundulus diaphanus. Next base: position 47,066,612 of record CM073142.1, on the reverse strand, counting down.
TGTAAAGCTGCAGGTTGTTGAGTCATTCAGCTTCACGCTGAGTCAGACCGACAGCTGAATTACTCCCTGTCTTTCATCGCCCTGACAACACAATTATTACTTTTCCAGAACAGAATAATACATCATTTATTTGTAATAAGATTATCTGAAACCTACAATTGAGCCTATTTGTGTTCAGCAGCTTTAATATAGACGGACTCCATCGTGCTGAAGTAAATGTGGGGTGGAGGCATCATGTGGGCTGTCAGCTGGAGGCTTCTCTGCTTTTCTGCTCAGCTTCATTTCAGCCAAACTCCAGAGAAGATGCTTCACCTGCTTCCTACCTCTGCAGCCACATTTCCTGTGATCCCACATCTCAGTTCTCTCTTCAGATAAATGTTTGATGCTTGTGATCTAAGCTAATGAAAACCTGGAGTGTTTACCTTGCTGCCATCTTTCCCTCTTCTCCCTGCTTTACGTCTTTATCTGTTTGTCCCCAGCTCAACATGGACACCCATTTAGGACATCAAATAAGTCCGCTCTCAGATAAAAGTTGCCCCATCAAGGCATGTTCCCAGACAGAGGCTTCCTGCAATATCTTGACATTTACTGTCCAGAATCTCAGGCGTGCTGCAATCACGCTGCGGGAGCCGGCTGATAAGACGGCGCCGCAGCTCCGCCTGAGCAGGTCTTTATCCTCGGCTGAGAGCTGGAAAGGAGCTGCTGCTCTTTGTGGAGCTGAGCTGAATCACTGCAGAGATATCTGCCGCTCAAACAGCTGAGGAAATTGCTCTCTGAAGCTGTAAAAAATGCATGATTTCAAGAGTGATGGCTGGGGAAAGAAGGCAATATGCCAGCATTTTTCTCTCCATCTTTTCTGATGACAGAAATGAGTTTGTTTTGTGCGTGAGACTGAAATGACCTGAAATAATGGGGAAATGTGGCACTCAGCTCACGTAATGTCCTGCTGCCCTGCCACTGCAAACATTTCCTCATCTCAGAGCCAGAATGGAGTAAACAGTGGATGTAGCAGTGAGAGGTGCTCCATGTGTCGGCTAAACGCCTCTTAGTCATGACGATCCGAGGCAGAACTCAGTTTGAACTGACCGCCGCCGTGTCATGAAGATGCTGAGCTGATGATGGACAGGCTGGACTCTCCTCTTAGGGTTTAAACTGACCGGATGAGTGACGGCGCCTCAGAGCAGCAGAAACTGCAGGCAGAGCCGCTTCAACACGACTCTGCAAACATCAGACTTAAGCAGCAGGAGAATCAAAGCTTGTAGGAACAGTTGCAAAACTCAACCTGAGTTTCAACCATTTGGCCCAAACTTTCCTCCTCAGATAAAGTCAGGATGGTCAGAAACCATGAAGGCTTAGTTCTCCAATGAACTGGAAGCTGTAGGATCAACGAAGGTGTCAGTGTCGTCAACATGACAAGTTATGACACCAGCATGTTTGAACAATCAAGTCAGAAGGATTGAACATGTTGTCATTGTGACAGATTCCTCTGGAAGTGCTTCCCAGTGTCAGGTAAAGACAGCATTATTTACCATGCATGGCGCTTTGAAAACTAGGATTAAATAAAAATCAGGACACTTTACCATATACTGTATAATTATTCAGAGCTTTGTGAATGGCGACAAATATACAACAGATGTAAACTCCCTTTGGCTCAGTAAACTTTTCTACAGCTGTTCTGAAACTGAAAATACGGCAAATCAGTCACGGACACCCAGACTTTCCCGTCTGACTGGCCACATATTTTCATCTACATCACAGCAAGATCAGCTCTGTCAATGCACCATAATCACTTATGTAAGACTGTTATGATTCCGTGTGATCCTGTCTGGGAAAACCGTGTCTGCAGTCTCTTTGACGACCGTCCCTGCTCCCGCTCCAGTGCTGCCTGGTAATCGAGGTCTGAGCAGCTACACCTGCGGTGGCTCCAATAGCGTACCGCGCACGTGACGTCACCGCCTCAAGAGCAACGCCCCTTTTGCCGCTTAGGTAGGACAAACCGATAGAGAACGCACGTAGCAACCAGCAACAGAACCAGCGATATGACCGACTTTGCAGCCATTAAACTTTCCCAAGACGATGTCCCAGGCGCACGGTTTACTGGTCGCACTGTCGAAGAACACACCAACCTTCAGCTCAAACGATGGCTTGAGTGTCGAGGGCTTAAAAAGACCGGAAAACGGGCCGAGTTGATCGAACGGTAAGCTTTGGTTTTTTTTTACCATGATAGCCTACATGCTATCATGGTAGCAGGCGCTTCATTATTAACACGTCGGCCACCAAAATACTCTTACCTGTTCACTACTTGATGTCGCTGGAATTGGGTCAGGATGTTCTTCGGTTGGGCCCTTTCCTCCAACAAAATCCTTGCTACATATGTAGGCCGACTGCACCGATGGACCAAGCGCACACATTTCTCCTTGGCACTCTTGAATTTCGGGAAAGTAATGAAGAAAACATCCTTCATATGCGGCCGATCAGCGTACCTCGAGTCGCTGTTGCACGTTCCATAGCAACAATGTTTAATAACCATGGTCTTAGATTTGGAAAAAGCAGTCGTTTTAAGAGTAAAACCTAGGCTAACGCACGTCTCTTTTACAGCGAAACAGTGGCGGACTAGGCAAGCTTGTCCTACCGCGTACCACGTGATGTGACGTCATCGTGACGTTTCGTTTCTAAAAATAGCTTGCTCGCGGTACGCTATTAAGTGGAGTTGCTGCAGCTGGGATGAGCACTATATTTACCAGCCTCTCCCAGCGTGTCATTGCCAGATTCCTGAAAGCCACCGAGTGAGTAAAGCATCAAGCGTTCCTTGATTGCCTTCCTGATCTCGACCTGTCTCGTTCCTGTTATTTCTCCTGCCCCTGTTGGATTCTCCAGTCGGCTTCTTAACTCCATACTTTGACCTTCTGCCTGCCTCAGCCCTGTCTGGATACCTCTGCCTGCAGTGTGCCTCCTGTTAACAACTCAAAGCCTGGATCCTGGACTCACCTCTGCCTGGTCAACTACTTACTGTGGAGAACCCCAAACCTTACTTTGGACTCCCTCTCTGCCTCTGCCCTGAATATTATCTATGTGGAGTGGATCATTCACTCGTGGATCATTGGAGCCAATCATCAGAGCCAATGCAACCTCCCAGCATCTGAGAAGGTTAGTGGCTTTTATTCAGCGTTCTCACAATCTCACTGGGTTGTTCTCGGTTCCCACAGTGGTTCCTGGGTCTGTTCCTGTTCCAGGTACACCAGTTCATTCAATAAACCGTTTAAATGTTTACTCCTGTGTCGGCTGAATTATTGGGTCTCCAGTAGGGGTGGGTATTGCCAAAGAAGTCACGACTCGATTCGAATCACGATTCACATGCCACAATCCGATTCTATCACGATGCATCACGATACTTGAATTATTGGGATGCATCGCGATGCATTGCGATATTTTCACTGAACACTGTTAGAAAAAAATACAGCCATTACCAATGGCTGACTGGCTGTGTATGATCTGGATAGTGTCTTCAATTGATACATAACTGAAAGCAACTGAATTCATACATAGCTGTATTTATTGAAACGACTTTTGGAGGTTGCCATGAAAACAAATATTGCTATTACTGGAGTGGACACTGACAAAAAGTGCTTAGGATTTATAAAACTTAAAATAACAAAATAAGGATAATCAGTGCCGTTTACACGGCCTCAGTGGTCCTTTAAACCAATGAAGTTGTATTCCACTTGTTTTTGGCTGATGTTCGCCAACCATTCATACAATTTTATTTATTCATTTTTTTAAATTAATAATCGATACTTGGCGTCAAGAATCGATGCAGTAGATCACGAAAATTAGAATCGTGATGCATCGTCATGACGATTATTTTGCACACCCCTAGTCTCCAGATTCTGTGGGCATTACATAAGACATGCAGTTTTGATACCTTATGAAACCTAAAAGACATGCATAACTGAATATCATCTGTGTAGATATGAGACATCTTTACAACATCATTAACAGGGAATGTGTAAACCATAAATAATTAGGGTGCCAAAACAGGACCCTGATGTACACTGAACTGAAGATGGCTTATGGAAGGCCTATATTTCAGACATCTACTGTAAGGCAGATCCTGGAATGAGAGACAGCCTTTGGGTTGCTCCCTTATTTAGGGGTTGCCACAGCAAGTCATTACAATTTTTACTCAGACTTGGCAAAGTTTTCATGTCAGATGCCCTTCCTGACCAACCAGGATTCAAACCTGGGTCAAAGATTTAAACTACTACACCCCCAAGGGACAACCAGGCAGATCCTAGAATACTGACTCAATAGCTCAACCTGTCAAGCAATGTCTGGTGGTCAACTCAAAGGTTGAGGTTAGGCCCAACGTAAGGAGGACAGAACCGTTTCTCATGTCACTTTGCACCAAAACATCACTAGAGACTCTAAGAAGAGCTTTCTTTGTTGATTGGGCTTCATGGAATCCGTATTGAAGTGTGAGGACATAATGGTCATGTTTGGATGTTTGTTATTCTATTACTACAGTGATATTTTGATGGACTTAGATTTAGACTTAGACATCTTTATTTGTCATTTTGTATGTACAGAGTGCGTACAGAACGAAATTTCGTAGCATACAGCTTGTAGATTACAGTATAAAGTGCAGCAGTGATTAAAAAGTAAACAATTGAAATGTAAACAATGCAGGAGAAGAAACAATGTGCGATCACAGTGTGCAGGAGAATATTTAAACCATTTGTATGTGCAGAAATGATGGTGCAAAAAGGCATTTGTGCAAAAATGCGAGCAAATGTGGAAATGTGGTGCAGAGTCCAGTTTATAGTTCACCAGTTCAACAGTCTGATGGCAGCAGGGAAAAAGGTTTTGCAGAACCTGGTGGACCTGCAGCGGATGCTGCGGAACCTCTTCCCAGAGGGCAGCAGGGAGAACAGTCCATGGTGGGGGTGTGAGGGGTCCCTGATGATGTTACGGGCTCAGGACACACAGCGCTGAGATGAGATGTCCTTGATGGAGGGAAGAGGAGCCCCGATGATCCCTTCTGCTGTCCTCACCACTCTCCTCACGTTCTTCCAGTCGGAGGCACTGCAGCCTCCACACCACACAGAGAGACAGCTGGTCAGAATGCACTCTATGGTGCATAACTATTGCAACAGTATAAAAACAGAGAAATACATCAAAGAATGATGCATTTATCTAAAACAGCAGTAAGCTACTCAGTCCACTGTGGTCATCTAGAGATTGGGCAAGTCTGGGCTTTTTGAAGAGGGTAACTGGCAGTTTTCTAGAAGTAAACTTGGACTTGGCCAATGCCAAAGGAGACATTAACTATAAGATGTATACAGGAAGATACTTTAGACATCCAGCTAAAAGGATATATCTGCAACAAACAATGCAGTGCTTTTAGTAAGAGTACAAATCATAAAATCTAGCCCAGGCTTCAGAGCCCCAGAGTGGTTCACAGTGGGAAATTATTATGTTTAATTTTAATATTTTCTGAACAAATGCATGTGAGTTTTATTACTGACATTTTAACAACAAACATTTGTGGTATTAATTTGTTAAAAAGCTCTGGAGTGGTTACTTAGTGCTATCAGGTTAGACCTGCTGCTCCACAAAGATAAATGACTGGACGTTTAGGCTGCTGTTGGTCTCAGATTGATTACATCAGCTGATAAGTGGATCTGTCGACATTTCATGTGTAACAAGGATAAGGAGGACGCTGGCAGCAGAGACACTGTCCAACAGATGAGCAGGAAGATCTCCTCAGAATAGCTGATGAAGAAACCTGTGCTGTGATTGACAGATGCACCAGCTAAAACATATGAGGAGGATCTCACACTGATGGGAGACAGACAGCTGCTTTAATAACAGCAGAGCTAACCTTTGTTATTTGGAAGAGATTGCTCTGAGCACTGAATCCCTCTGCAGCGCTGCAAGACGGCGAAAACATAATAGGATTCCTAACTGTTAAATATTATAAACAGGCCAGTTTCAAAATTATTAAAAAGACAATTTAAGCGTGTATGAGGGTCTTGTAAACATCATTAGTCTGGAGACAAACAGCGGCTGCTGCTCTGGTGACATGAAGCGTGTGATTACAGCCGAGCTGTGAGCTGGAGCTCAATGAAAGTCCAGAGTCTCGCCTCTGTTCATGTTTAAAGACAGAACACGGATGGGTATGTTGCTGTGATACTGTGGTGCAGTGGCTGGTATGGTCCACTCTGGATATTCATCCTCTTTAAAACAAATAAAACATCCTGAAGACAAGAGCTGAAATGCCAGTTGTGCACCAGTAAGTTGCAATAACACCAGTGGTGAGTTGTTGTTAAAACACGGCTGGAATGAGGTCTGGGGGATGGATACCTCTCTGGAGAGCCGGTACCTGGACCTGGACCTGGACGATGTGAGTGGTGAGTGCGTCTGTATTTATTTCTACTGCCATGTGTGGGTAAGACTGCTTTCATGTGGGGGCACCAGGGTGGAGACGTGTGCCTGGTTTTCTGTTTGTCTTTTTTTTGGTTTTGGACTGCCCCCACCTCAGGTCTCCACTAAGTATGTAGGGGGGGGGGGCAGTTTTCAATTCAATTCAATTCAATTTTATTTATATAGCGCCAAATCATGAAACATGTCATCTCAAGGCACTTTACAAAATCAAGTTCAATCATATTATACAGATTGGGTCAGATTATACAGATTTTCTTCTGGATAAACTTTTGACATTTCTTTATTGAGTTTCCAGTGACTTAAAGTTTAGAAGTGATATTTCGAGAGTCAAAACAGCCTCATGTATAATAAATAAAAGAAAAAGAAGAAACAAAATAAATACTCACAAAATGAAACCAGATAAGGAACAACTATTAGCAAAAATTACAGAACAACACAACAATAACCAGTATACAGAACAAAACAAAAACAAAACAAAAAGCACAAATTGGTCACCCACTGCTAACTAAAAGTCCAATATATTACTTAAACAGAAATAAATAAATAATGATAATAATAATTAACAATAATAATAAAACATACTCACAAATAGAAGGCCACCAGGGTGGCTGCTCTGAAATAACTGTGAACATCAATCCCTCAACATGTGCAAAAAATGGACCCCAACTTTTATTAACCTTTGCCAGAGAGCCATGTATGGAGCATTTAACTTTTTCCAACTTCACAAACTGAAGGACATCCCAGATCCAGGAGGAGGGAGAAGGTGGCACAGAGGACTTCCGTCTCAATGATCCATCTGAAGGCACTATCCACATTATTTTTGAACGCGGAAGTAACTATGGGTCCAACTTCTGTTTTTTTGTGCAGCACTTCCGTTTCAGCGCTTCCCTCGGCCAAATCACATTAGCTTGGCTGAAATGATCAACTGTCGCGGCAACATTTCCAAAAAATGCAGAGCGATGGAAGTGGCAGGTCAAGCATTAACTTTATTTCTAGTTTATCTTTTAAGTATCAGTGTTAAAACAAGTAGTGCGCCTCGCATGACTCTTGTACACGGTCGATGATTAAAACACTCCTGCTCCACATTAACCTTTCTTTTACTCCTTGTGTGTCAGGTTTTCAGGAGCCAGATTGAAGTATAGATGAACTCGGGAGGTGCATTATGAATTGAGGATGATTTATTAAATAAAAGAAGCAGGCTTACAGGATCACGGGAACCAGCAACACAGCTGGGTAACAACCAAGTCAGGGTGGCATTACGGATGAAGATGGAGGACCTAACAATGTGTCTGAGAGAGAGAGCAGAATCTAAAGGGGAAGGGAAGGAGGGAAACAATGCTAACAGGTGAACAGAGTGAAACAATCAGCTGCAGGAAAGCAGAAACAGAGGGAGAACAGGATGTAAAGATGAGATAATGAGCCAGGCAAGGGGAGAATCTTAACTAACCTGGAGAGGAACAGAACTACAGAAATAATAGAGGCCAACTAAATTATAGCCAGAATACAGCAATAATGCAAATACCAGAACTGAAAATAAGCTAAAGAAAGGCACGCATAAAATAAGGCTCTAAAAGGACTACTAACGTAACAAAACATAACTAACTAAACAGGAAACAGTCTAACACAACCTGAATGTATAATTAACATAAAAGCAGAACAGCAAGCTAAACAAATGATAACATGAGGATCAAGGGGTGAACGGTGTGACAGGCAGATCCCCAGGGAGTAGTAAATAATCACACCCCTGGGGATCCTGACATTATGTATTCTGTCTTTCTGAAGGCCTCCATCGTGGGATCCGCCAGGCAGCACTTCTCCCTCACAGACCATCTTGTGTGGTGCAGGGGGACAGGTTTGAGGAACATCACAGGTCATTTCCTGAAGATGCACAGCACCTTGAAGGCCCACCCAAAGGCCCAGCCATGTCTTCAGGCTGGAGACACGGCCTACTCTACAGCAAAGAAGAGTTCAGAGCCTGTGGTGGTGCTGTGGGCCCATTCCTGTTGTTTGTGGAGAAAAATCTAGAAGAGGTCCTGCCTCAGCCCACTCATCCCTGCAGATCGTCTCGTTAGTGGGATGTGTTCTGCCTCCACCGGTTCCTGCGTGCTCAGCAGTGTTGTAGTCAAGTCACTATGCCTCGAGTCCGAGTCCGGGTTCGAGTCTCCAGTGTTCAAGTCCGAGTCAAGTCCAAGTCATTAAAAAAAAATCCGAGTCCGAGTCCGAGTCAAGTCCACTACTCATCCGAGTCGAGTCCTTATTGACCGTGACGTGTGATGTATGACATGAAGCAGTAACATTCCTTTGCACTAATAATTTAGATATTAAAATCATACACCAAATAATATTCTAATGACATATTAAAATTATAGCCTAATGATATAAAAAAAAGTCGAGTCTTTTTCTCAGTTTCCGAGTCAGAATGATCTGAATGTAGGAGTCCGAGTCCAAGTCAAGTCACGAGTCTCTAAATTCAGCTAATGACTCGGACTTGAGTCCTACAACACTGATGCTCAGCCAGCTGGACTCTTCAGATGAAGGTTGCCTGGTTCCCCTGAGATCAGCCGCTCGCTCTGCCCGTTCTGGTGCTTCCTCGCTCCACATGGCCTGTTCTGCTCAGCTCCTGCCTTCTTCACTGGGTTGTCCTGTCGCTGCCTGCATCTGGTCAGTCTGGTTCTGCCCGCCTGCCTCACCTGCCACCACTCATCCCCCCAGTAAACCTTTTTGTTCCCCAGCGGCATCCATTCCCCGGTCCTGTGATGGACTGTCATCTGCCCAGGGTGGACCTGACAGCTGGACACCGAGGCTGAACGTCATGCACAGCATTAAATTATTGAATGAACCTTGTGTTGCTGTGAAATCCTGTTTCTCAGCAGTGGTTTTATTGTGGTTCCACAGATGTTAATCCTTAAAGCTTCTTGTTCACATCTGTAGTTTCTTTTTCTCAAGTGTTGGCTGTAATTTCATGCAAGTTTAGCTGTAATTCCCTCTGCAGCGTGTCTGATTAGCTCCTGATTTAAATGATAATCTCTTCTTTGGCCCTCTGTGATGAAATGTGAATCGCAGAGAAAATGCAGAGCAGCAAAGATGATGTGAAAGCTTAAGTTCAGTCTTTGTTGGTGTGACTACTGTGCGTTGTGACCAGAGCTTATTCGCTGTTTGAATGGCTTTCTGTGCCAGACAGATGTTCCCTGGGTGCAAAGTAGGTACAGATGTCAGAATTATAAACCCAGAATGCCACAGAGCTTTATTTTTCAGATGAATCACGTCTCATAGAAATCAGAAAGACATGTCTGGCTTGCAGGAAGCAGAAGGAGGACTGGAGGTGTCCACCATCTTTGCTGTCTGTCAAGAGAAGCTGCAGCTCCAGTTTCATCTGAGCCCAACAAACGGTGAGTTCTGCTTTCATGTGAAGGTTGGTGGATGGAGGCAACTTGTTCAGCTACAGAGGGCAGAAGATGCAGCTTGAACCAGACTGTGGTCCTTAAAGCAGCTGACAGGGTCACTGACTGACTATGCAGATGTCTGAAAGACATGGATGACTAGAAGGATGACGCGTGGTGAGGATGGGCCGGACTCTGAGTACCGTGGGAAGTGGAAGGCTTGCAGAGACAGACATTTAGAGGGTGATAAACAGCCAGAAGAGAGAGACTGAGGAGATGTGATGTGAGTGATGGCCGAGGGCTCCTGCGTGTTAAGCCTTTAGGAAGCGTGGATACGGGACAGTGAGTAGAAGATGGACAGCTGATGCCTGTTGCCAGCCTGAAGATAAATTGATGGCAGAAAGGTTAGTGTGGATGGTGGAGGTGAATATTTAGAAGACCAAACGAGAAAAGGCAATGAAATGACATATGGACATGAATTGAGAGGAGAGAGCAGGTGATAAAGGGTTAGAAGCTGTTCCTGTCTGACAGGTTAGCAGACAGAGTGGGGGGGGGGGGGGAAGGTAGGTTAGCGCCACAGAGACTAACTGCAGACTCAGATAAAGATCACTGAAGGAATGATGGAGTGAAGCTGGAAAGGCGCCTGAATCTAGAGCCTCAGTCTGGATTTCTGGCGAGAGAAGAGAGACGCATCGCTGACGCTGTCATGGCGTCCTGAGCTGCCACCGAGCAGGACAACGCTGGTGGTGTTCCTTCTATTCATCCGTCCATTCATCCCATCCCAGTTCTTTTTCTTCCATGCTCACATATATTAAACCAGCGGTCACCGGACTCCACTTGTGAAAAGCATTAAGGCAACAGACGGGACACGTTAAACAATAGAAATAAAATCGGATCGGAAAAAATATCTCTTTACCAAAATTATCCACAATAGAAAACATAGTTGTGTGTATGAGGCAAAGAGGGGTTCTTTCTATGTTTTACAAGACCCTGTTACTGGGGACCCAAGAATCCTCTGGGGAAAAGAGACTTGCATGGTGTACTGATCTGAAACAGGAAATAACTGACTCTGAATGGCAAACTGTATGCAATAAATCACAAACATGTACTGCCAGTCTCAAACTTATGCAATATAAGTGGGTCATGAGGCTATATATAACCCCTGAGGTTCTACACAAGTTTAATGTCAACACCCCTGATGTGTGTAAAGTGTCAAACATGTAAAGGTACACTTATCCATTGTCTATGGTCGTGCACAAAGCTACAAACCTTCTGGAGAGAGGTTATTCAAGTACTTTCGGCTATAACTGAGACGGACCTCCCTCTCTGTCCTAAGCTGTGCATACTGGGACTATTCCCTAAGGACATTAAGCTCAACTCCACCAACAGGAAGATGATCACCCTCTGTTTACTACAGGCCAGACGGACAATTGCACAAAGGTGGAAATCCATATTGAGTCCGAGAGCGAAATGCTGGCTTGAGAACACTGTACAAGTTTTGCCAATGGAAAAAATCACTTATTCACTGAAAGGAAAACATGATGTGCTCTGAACTGACATTCCCTGTCTTTATCTTGAACCGAACCTGAACAGAATTCTGTTATTTGAACAGAAACTGGTGTAAGAAAATCCTACACTTCCTCCTACCTGTACCATTGTTTGTTTGTACCTTTCATTTATTTACTTCTTGTTCATCCATTTTCTCCGTGCGTATGTGTGTGCATGTATGGGTGTGTGTGCGTGAGTGTTCTGTGTTTACTTTACACATTTGTATTGTGGTTATTGTTACTTGAAGAAAAACCAAATAAACAAATTTGGAGAGAAAAAAAATTAAAAACCTTGGATGCTTCTTGTCATGGATTTGTCTATGGATAAACCCAGAACGTACACCACACACAGAGCTTGGTATTTAGTGAGTTTATTTAATGACATGGCTATTGGAGGATGAAACCAGAGGGACAGGGCTGAACTGGAACTGGGGATGTAGATGAAGCAGGGACTGGCAAACAGGACCAGCAGCACGGCAGAGGTGCAGTCGGCGGACCCGGCCGAGCTGGATAGTCCGGCACGGGTGCCGCAATCGGCTGCAGGAGGCAGCCACCAGAACATGGGTCCATTGAGGTCATCAACAACACTCAGGTAGGTTCTGGTGTTTAAATGATGCCCAGCTGGTACTGATGGGTCCAAGGTGAACCAAGAAAACACCACCAGCACCAACCTGAACCACTGACACTGGGCTGCATGCTTAGAGTTCTGGCCCGACCCACCTGGGAAGCAGGGCCTCACACCTGAAGGAGCTGACTGCGTCTGGGCTGAACAAGAAGCCAACAGAACCACATGAGTTCTGGACAGTAAAGCCGAGCCCCTTGGCTTCCCAAAGCAGACACCAATCTCCGTGGCTAGGTGTTCACAGCTGGGGTCCGGTCCATGAAGACTCCAGGCCAGATGAGAGACCCGGAAGGATCCAGCCTGCATCAGACATGAGCTCCGATGAGACATGGAGACATTTGTATGAAACAAATCAGTTTTAAAACCACCAGGAAATATTTCCTGTTGTTAAACATTCCCAGAAAGGAAAAAGTTGAGAAAGTTCATTGTTTCTCCTCTGAAAAGGTCCAACTGAAGGGGAAGAGCTGCCATCTTCTCATCTAAGTTAGCCCAGAAAACAGAGGCGGAACAGAGAGCCAACTGAAATATATTTTCCATTTCTGTCCGCCTGGAGCCAGTCACGCCAGCCTTTACATAATTGTCCTGCGTTACGCGACAGTAAAATGGGAGCAGTCTATCAGTGAAACGGCGTGAAGGAGACAGAGAGCAGAGCCGCGAAGCCGCCTGCTGTATTCTGCATGTCTAATGCAGCAGACTTCACATCAAAGTTGGACCACTTCCCCTTTTTTACGCTTTTCATCATGAAAACGCCTCAGCAGTCATCCAAGCCGTGTTGAAATCATCTCCGTTTCCCTTTAGACAGGAATCCTCTTTCTCTGCAGAAACATCACATGTTCCCCTCAGCACAAGACCCGCTCACCTGAGAGATCTTTGCTGTGAGTTGACCTGAGATTAGCTCTGAGGGAACAAGGCGGCATGTCGGGAACATCGTTGGCATGCATCACAAAGCTCTGCAGACCACCGGTTGCCTAGGGGATAAACTGCAGCCAGAAATCCACGCGCTGCCTGCTTTCGTCATAACTTTTACAACCTTTCAGAACCAAAAGCACTCATTAACACACTTGGGTCTTTCCTCCTGAATATAAGCGATTCCTGTACGTGTGTTTCCTCCCCTGCAGGCAGCTTTCTGGAACAGACCATTCATTAGCAGAAACACCACAGAGGTCTTTTGCTCAGAGCTCTTATAAGCTGAGAGTTAAACATTTTCAACTTAACTGCAACGCTCTGACACTAGAGCTGCAGCACCAGACATCAAACACAGCACAGAGGCACCATGTAGTCACACGTTGTTCTCACTCCCGGCTGCAGATCAGATGCAAAGATGAACTGATCAGCTTCAGTCTGTGCGCACCTCTACAAACACAGCAGTCTGCTCCTTTGAAGCTTCCAGGTGTTAACATCACGTCAGGGCGGAAAGAGCTCAGCAGGGACCTCAGAGCAGCAACTGCTGCTGCCATCAACCTGGGAAGGGTCAAAGGTCATCCCCAGACTACCTGAGTCCTTCATCCTGCAAAGAGGAGAACATCTCAGCAGGATGGACGTCCAGCAGCTTCAGCCCAAGGTCAGAGAAATGACCAGAAGGAGGAACCATGATGGACAGAACCATGATGGACAGAACCGTGGAGGAGGAACCATGATGGAGGAACCATGGAGGAGGAACCATGGAGGAGGAACCATGATGGACAGAACCATGGTGGACAGAACCGTGGAGGAGGAACCATGAAAGGGGAACCATGGAGGAGGAACCATGATGGAGGAACCATGATGGAGGAACCATAGAGGAGGAACCATGGAGGACAGAACCATGGAAGACAGAACCATAATGGAGGAACCATGATGGACAGAACCATGGTGGACAGAACCATGATGGAGGAACCATGGAGGAGGAACCATGATGGACAGAACCATGATGGAGGAACCATGGAGGAGGAACCATGATGGACAGAACCATGGTGGACAGAACTGTGGAGGAGGAACCATGATGGAGGAACCATGGAGGAGGAACCATGGAGGAGGAACCATGATGGACAGAACCATGGTGGACAGAACCGTGGAGGAGGAACCATGAAAGGGGAACCATGGAGGAGGAACCATGATGGAGGAACCATGATGGAGGAACCATAGAGGAGGAACCATGGAGGACAGAACCATGGAAGACAGAACCATAATGGAGGAACCATGATGGACAGAACCATGGTGGACAGAACCATGATGGACAGAACCATGATGGAGGAACCATGATGGAGGAACCATAGAGGAGGAACCACGGAGGAGGAACCTTGGAGGAGGAACCTCGGTGGAGGAACCGTGGAGGAGGAACCGTGGAGGAGGAACCATGGAGGAGGAACCATGATGGAGGAACCACGGAGGAGGAACCATGGAGGAGGAACCACGGAGGAGGAACCTTGGAGGAGGAACCTTGGCGGAGGAACCATGATGGAGGAACCGTGGAGGAGGAACCATGATGGAGGAACCATGGAGGAGGAACCATGGAGGAGGAACCATGATGGAGGAACTACGGAGGAGGAACCACGGAGGAGGAACCTTGGAGGAGGAACCTTGGCAGAGGAACCGTGGAGGAGGAACCGTGGAGGAGGAACCATGGAGGAGGAACCATGATGGAGGAACCACGGAGGAGGAACCTTGGAGGAGGAACCTTGGCGGAGGAACCATGATGGAGGAACCGTGGAGGAGGAACCATGATGGAGGAACCATGGAGGAGGAACCATGGTGGAGGAACCACAGAGGAGGAACCATGGAGGAGGAACCATGGAGGAGGAACCATGGTGGAGGAACCACAGAGGAGGAACCATGGAGGAGGAACCACGGAGGAGGAACCTTGGAGGAGGAACCATGAAGGAGGAACCATGGAGGAGGAACCATGATGGAGGAACCATGATGGAGGAACCATAGAGGAGGAACCATGATGGAGGAACCATGGAGGAGGAACCATGGAGGAGGAACCATGATGGACAGAACCATGGTGGACAGAACCATGATGGAGGAACCATGATGGAGGAACCATAGAGGAGGAACCATGGAGGACAGAACCATGGAAGACAGAACCATAATGGAGGAACCATGATGGACAGAACCATGGTGGACAGAACCATGATGGACAGAACCATGATGGAGGAACCATGATGGAGGAACCATAGAGGAGGAACCACGGAGGAGGAACCTTGGAGGAGGAACCTTGGCGGAGGAACCGTGGACGAGGAACCGTGGAGGAGGAACCATGGAGGAGGAACCATGATGGAGGAACCACGGAGGAGGAACCATGGAGGAGGAACCACGGAGGAGGAACCTTGGAGGAGGAACCTTGGCGGAGGAACCATGATGGAGGAACCATGGAGGAGGAACCACGGAGGAGGAACCTTGGAGGAGGGACCATGATGGAGGAACCATGGAGGAGGAACCATCAACAATGCAGACGACTCTCCCTGTGGCTCTACGCTTCTCCAGGAGTGAATGCTGCTTGTTGGGACTTTGATGCAATCAACTGGTTTCCTGATATAGGAACATGTTTGACCAATCTGTATAATCTGATTGAACCTAACTTGTAAAGTGCCTTGAGATGACATGTTTCATGAATTGGCGCTATATAAATAAAATTGAATTGCATTTAATTGAATGATGGAGGAACCACGGAGGAGGAACCATGGAGGAGGAACCATGGAGGAGGAACCATGGAGGAGGAACCATGATGGAGGAACCATGGAGGAGGAACCATGGAGGAGGAACCATGATGGACAGAACCACGGAGGAGGAACCTTGGAGGAGGAACCGTGGAGGAGGAACCATGATGAAGGAACCATGGAGGAGGAACCATGATGGAGGAACCATGGAGGAGGAACCATGGAGGAGGAACCATGATGGACAGAACCACGGAGGAGGAACCTTGGAGGAGGAACTGTGGAGGAGGAACCATGATGGAGGAACCATGGAGGAGGAACCATGGAGGAGGAACCATGATGGAGGAACCATGGAGGAGGAACCATGGAGGAGGAACCATGATGGACAGAACCACGGAGGAGGAACCTTGGAGGAGGAACCTTGGCGGAGGAACCATGATGGACAGAACCACGGAGGAGGAACCTTGGAGGAGGAACTGTGGAGGAGGAACCATGATGGAGGAACCATGGAGGAGGAACCATGGAGGAGGAACCATGATGGAGGAACCACGGAGGAGGAACCTTGGAGGAGGAACCTTGGCGGAGGAACCATGATGGACAGAACCACGGAGGAGGAACCTTGGAGGAGGAACCTTGGCGGAGGAACCATGATGGAGGAACCACGGAGGAGGAACCTTGGAGGAGGAACCTTGGCGGAGGAACCATGATGGAGGAACCACGGAGGAGGAACCTTGGAGGAGGAACCTTGGCGGAGGAACCTTGGCGGAGGAGACTCCTTCCTGCATCTACAATGAAGGTTTAAAACTAATTCTGTTAAAACGTTTGAATCTGACGCGTGTCCAGAACCAGCTTTGACAGGAGACGTGGTTCTAATGGAGTAAAAGGAGAGTAAACGTAAGATAATGTAAGAAACTGCAGCGTATTGCACATAATCAGGGTTATATCAAAGCAACGAGAATCTGCTTTTTTGATGTGTACAATTGGTAAATAGCTTGTAGAGCGCTTTATCAAGTCCAACGACCCCAAAGCGCTTCACACCCTGACGGTGGTGAGCTATGCTAGCAGCAGAGAAAGATCATGTTCATGTTCATATCCTGCTCCCAGAGGTCCCTGCATCTGCTCCTCAACGTTCGTCAGAGCAGGACAAGGAACTCTTCAGGTTGTATGAAGGTCAGACTTGGAGAGGGTTAGACCTTCTCCAAGTCTGAGGTCATGGTTGTCCACCAGAAAACGGAGGACTGATCCCTCTGGGTCAGGAGTGAGTCTTTGCCACAAGTAGGCCTTCCAGAGTCTTGGTATCTTCTTTAGTAGACATGAATGGGTCCGTTTCTTCTGCAGAAACCCAAGCTTTGCTCCATCCATGGCCATGAACTCTGGATCACGGCAAAAAGAGATCCTGGGAGCACCCTGGAGGAGCTCAGGGAGGAACTGCTTCTCCTCAGCACTGAAAGGAGCTGGTTTAGTCAGATTATGATCCTGAACAGTGGCATCAAGACATTTGTTGGGTAGACCCCTTCTAAGGTCCTGGCCAGACCCAGAATCCTGGCCTGGGGACAGCTTTGAGCTCATGAGGAGGAGAAGCTAAGCATGTACCTGGAGGAGGAAGGCCCGGGTCACCGAGAGATGAATAACCACAGATGGCTGGTTGGTCAGAGTGGGGATGGGTACCAAATCCTGTCGGTACTACCGTCCCACCTACAGTCAAACGGTGCCATGTTTCAGTACCTAAACACACTGTGACACTGAGGGAGTGGAAGAGGACGCCATTTCCCTGCATGAACACAGTATTGCAAGCACAAAGGTGTGATGACGCTAGTAGCTGCTAGTTGAGACGTTGACCTGCTGGTGGCGCTACAGAGCGCCGCTTTCTAAATGCTGCCTGCAGGCCGTCTCTCTGATGGACACAATAACCCCCCCAGCATGAGCAGGAATAGACACATCACAGCCTGGCTCTTCTGAAGAAGGAAAAACGGACTGGCTCTACATTCACATACAGCCACACATTGCTCTTTTATTTCCTCTAAAGTGTTTATATTTAATATCTAGAGGCTGTGAGTGCCTGAAACCAAAGCCAAGCTCCTTGTTTGTGCACACTGGCCAACAAAACTGGTTCTGATTATTTTCAGCACATCAACCCCTAATTCCTGTTACTTAAATGTTGCTTGAAGCTTTTCCAGAGCTAATCTTATAATCATCCTAATCACGGAAACTGCGTCTCTTCTCCACATCTTCCTTTCAACCTTCATGCTTTAACTTATTAATTTCTTCACACTTCGAAGCAAACCGACATCTCTGGACTTTAAACACTTTAAAGTCTATTAAAATGCAGCATTTCTTCTAAGAAAGGCTGGAGAAGAGATAATTGCAGCCATCATCAGCTGCAGCTGCATGTTAAATAGTCACTGTCAGAGACGTTATTATTACCTGAAAGCACAGCTCTAATTCATGCTAATGTTTTCTTTTAATTCTCTTTTCAGTCTAATGCATATTTACAGCAGAACCTGAGCGCTACAGGAATAATTTACAATAAGACGCAATTTATCCAGAGAGAAATTCAGACCTGGAGGATAAATATATATAAATATATATAAACTGACACGGTATAAAAGGAGCCATTTTATAGAATTAATTGATTGTTACTAATATTAATAAAATAGGTATTTATTATTTCTTTAATTTCTGACATAAATAGGTATTAAATCAATGATTTTGTGCTTTATTTAATTGTTTTTGGTTTAACTGCATTCGGGTGTTTTTGGTCTAAAAACATTCAGACAGGGAACGGCTGCTGTTTTCATCAAGAACTTCAAGCTCAGACACTCAGCTGTGACGGTGAAGCTTCAGGGTATCCACAGAGGATCCTGCAAGATTCTGGACCGTCTCAGCTGGGTTGAGTTGCCACCAGTGCAGAGCTTCATCAAGCTTGGCAGCAGGAGGGTGAAGACCTGTGGACCAGAAGAGCAGCAAGAAGCTCCTTCAGTCCAAAAAAGCTTCAATTAATCCAGCAGGCAGGCATAACAAGGATGGACGTTTCTCGGATGAATACTTCTGGTTAATATCAAAATACATTTCATTGTGTTACAATTATCCCGCGATCACACTCCTGGTGCATCTCAATAATCCAGGCAGAAGAAGCTGAAAAAAGTGGAGTAGGACCTCTGGACGGGTTCTTTTGGCACTGCGTCTTTTCTCCAAGAGGCGTCTTCAGTCTAAGGAGTTTCAGGTAAACTCAGCAGTTCTCGGCTCTCTGCTGAGAGAACGACCCTAAGCAACCTGTTTGTGTGGAGACGGGCCGCCTGCTTCCAGGTCAGAGTTCACAGAGAGCTCTCAGATCTGGTTGGGTTAGACAGAGGCTGCCAGACATCAGCGCCACCGGCCCCCTGATCACCGCCCTGCAGTAGTAGATTATCCTGTTAGTATTTTCCTATGTTTTAATCATGTAAAGTGCTTTACATGATTAAAACATGATTTTCCTTGTTCTGAAATGTGTTATACAGATACAGTTGCCTTGCCTAAAATCAGAAGGTGAAGAGGCAGTGACCAGGGAAGGTCATCCTGTTAGAAATCCGGAATATGCTTCAATTAAATGAAGCAGTCCAGTTAAAAGCCTGTCGGTATAAAACTGCAAGTGAACTGAAATATATATATATATATATATATATATATATATATATACTGTATATATATATATATATATATATATATATATATATATATATATATATATATAGTATATATATATATATATATATATACTGTATATATATATATATATATATATATATATATCAGAATCAAGTTTATTGTCAAGTAGGTTTGCACTTACAAGGAATCTGACTTGGTGTTGATGGTGCAGACAAAATAGATATATATAGAGAATCTATAGCTATATACACGGTAGACTGTGTGTTAATGTAACACAGAAGGTCTGGAGATGCTACGTTGGTGTAGCTTGTAAGTCCTGAACGGGGGAGAGAGGCAGGGTCAAAGGTCACGGGCAGCTCTGGGCCTTGTTGACAAGGCTGGTAGCGGATGGGAAGAAACTGTTGTTGTGGCGAGAGGTTCTGGTCCTGATGGAGCGCAGCCTCCTGCCAGAGGGAAGTGTCTGGTGTAGAGCGTTTTATCAGGTCTGACGACCCAAAGCGCTCCACACCTCAGTCATTCCCACCCTGACGGTGGTGAGCTACACTTTCTTTCTTGTCTGAGCTGGACGTGAGTGAAAAGGTTTCATTCACGTCCAGCTGAAAGGAGACCTTCAGGATAGAAACGTGCGTCTTCCAGCGTGTCTCAGCTGTACATCAGCTTCTGCTTATATTACAGCTCTCTGCGGTTCTGCGACTCGGACCTGGGGCCGGGCCGAGCCGATGGAGAAAGACTCGCAGCAGCAGAAGTTCTGCTGACGGTGTAAAAAGCCCTTAGAGGTTTAAAGCTCCTGGGAGATCATGTGTGATCAGAGAAAGCTCTCTCTCCGACTGCTGAAGAACAAAAAGAGGACAGATCTGCTGCTCCGTCCTCCACAGAGCTGTCCTGATCCATCCGCTGGATATTTGCATGCTGTGCTCGTTTGGAGGTGGCTCGGTGATGAGAGCAACATCCCTCAGACTCCAGGCGTCTGCAGAAAGTGTCAGACAGGGACAGAGAATGTGGAAAAACATTCATTCCTACTTTGGAAAGGGTCGACCTTCTCTCAGAATCGTTCATCTCCATAAATCATCTTGGAGTTGGAGAGAGCTTAGTGTGGTTGAGTGTGAAATAATGCAGCTCTCCATCTGAGACGTTGACAGTGAAAGTGACGCTGAATATTAATGCAGACAACACTCTGACCACTCTGTGGGACTTCACACCGTGGTGAAAAACAGCCTCATTGTGAATTCTCTGGTTCTCGCCACTCGAATCAACACAGCCAACACGCTTTTCTTATTATCATATTTATCAGATTACTAATTGTTTTCACTGCAGAGATGATCTGACAAACCCTGCTGTGAACCATTGTTTTCTGCTCCAGCACCGGCTCTTTGCTGCTGCTTCTGCAGATAATTTCTCATTTGCTTTCCTTTGTGAAGCGTTGCTTCTGCTTTCTGGGGGCATTAAGTGGCCTCGTTTTTGCCCCCTCCACTGGTCTAAGTGGGGCAGTGTTCTTCCCCTGCTGAGAGAGTTTTGGCCTCTGAATTAGAGCGATCCTGCAGAGATCTGCTCTCTGAGCTGATATATTGTCAGAATCAGAGCGCCCGAGTCAAAGTAAATTAAAATACTACTTTACTGTCATGTCAGAAGCAGAAAAAGTAGAATATGCAAAGTACTGCAGAGCCATGGCTCAGTCCTCTGTCAAACATAATGGAGCAAGAAATGAGCAGCTTCCTCTGATTCTTAACTCAGGAGCATGGCATCTGTTTTATCTATTACAATGCTCATGTTCCTGATGGTGGCGCTGAAGGAAGCAGCCTCAGGGGATTCATCCTTTTAGTATTAGAAAGGTCTGACAATCCATCAGGCTGTAGAGGCGCCTCCATCAGCAGCAGCAGCTCTCTCCAGTATCCTGGGCAAGATTCTCAGTCATCCAAGGCTTTACAAATCCAAAGACGGTTAAAAACATAAAACAACTGGACGTCAGGTCCGATGTTTTGCTCTTCATCTGAAGGACTTTTTGAATTCAAAGCAGGAGCAGGAGAAAAGTTCCAGGTTAAAACTGCATGAGTTCTGTGATGCAATCTAACTTTTTTCAATTCAATTCATTTTATTTCTATAGCACCAATTCACATCATCTCAAGGTTCTTTCCAAAGTCAGACTCCATCAGATGCTCCATCAGAAAGTTTCCTCTCTAAGGAAACCCAGCAGGTTGCATCAAGTCTCTCCAAGCAGCATTCACTCCTCCTGAAAGAGCGTAGAGCCACAGTGGACAGTCGTCTGCATTGTTGATGGCTTTGCAGCAATCCCTCATACTGAGCATGCATGAAGCGACAGTGGAGAGGAAAACTCCCCTTTAACAGGGAGGAGAACCTCCAGCAGAACCAGAACCAGGCTCAGTGTGACTAAAGAGAGTTAAACACCGACAGGTTCCTGGCTGGCTCACAGATCCGGATCTTGGTCCAGGGGGAAATGAGTCGGTGAACAGAGACTGGCAGTCTGGGTGGTGGATTGTGGAAGGCTTGTCGGTGGGTCGTTGTTGGTGAAGAATGTGAGAGGTGGACAGGCAGGCGATGGTTCAGCAGGGGGGAAAGGTGGAGGGTTAGCTGCGCTGGAGCGGGGTGGATAGGAGCTCCAGGAAGCTGGGGAGGCTTACCTGGATCCTCTCGTGAATGAGGGAGCGGTGAAGATCGAGGTGCAAGGTCATCAGATTTCTGCAACCCTGATGAGCGTGGATAAGTCACGGGCTTAAAGCAAGTTGGAGGCGTTAGTAGTGTCCTAAATTGACAGAGGAGGAGATCCTGGTGCTGCCTGGTACTGGTGGCTGCAGTGTGGGCGCGGGAAACAGCAGAAAAATCCCAAAACACACAGAAAAACAGCGAGCGAAGTACTGAGGCAGAATTCTGCGGCTCCATGATGGATCAGGCTCCATCAGATGACTGGATGGGCTGAAAGCAAACGCTGAAACGTTGCAGGTTGATTAACCAGGCCTGAATTCACGGGT
The DNA here is from genome assembly GCA_037039145.1 of Fundulus diaphanus. Lineage (NCBI taxonomy): Eukaryota > Metazoa > Chordata > Actinopteri > Cyprinodontiformes > Fundulidae > Fundulus > Fundulus diaphanus. The sequence goes on along the minus strand of CM073142.1, from coordinate 47,044,355 downwards.
CGACACGTGATCCTCAGGAAATCCTCCAATTCTAAAAAATCCAAGAACCTTCTTCAGAGATCCAGAGCAAGATGCACCAAAGCGGCTCTGAAATGAAAGCAGACGTGTGCATCAGCAGCAGCCGCCTGAAATCAATCTGCCGCTGCTGTCATGGGCCTGCAGAACCTTTGGCTTCATGAAATCAGACTGAAAGTGGGATTGCTGGCCTCATCCGCTGTCAGCCGATCAGCAGCACAGAGATGAAGCAGCATTAGGGACCTGCAAACCCCCAGCCATGCCGCAGAAGTAATGCAGCACATTAGCAGCCTCTCTTTGTCTCTTTGTGTCTTTGAGGGCTTTAAAACTCTCCAACTTTACGTAGAAACAGGCTTTTTAAAGTCTGCAGCTTCTCCAACTTGCATTCATAATACAGCTAAAATATTCAGACTCTGAAGGTTTGAAGCAGAGATTACACTAAAGCACGGAAACTTTAATCAATCTTTCTTTTTAAATAAAGATAAATAACATGTCCCTCCTCTCTCTGTGTTTAACCCGTCCTGTAGGCAGCGGCCGCACTGACTGCCAACCTATCTGGGGTCAAAGGTCTTGCTCAGGGACCCCAGGTGAAGTTATGAACCGCCAACACCGCCTGGCTCTCCAGCCACTTCCTTTAGCTTCATTTTTCCTCATGTTCAGATTATTTCTGTTCCTGAAAAACGTATAAATGGAAGAAGGAAAAATCTATTTATCTTTTTACATCCACCGCTGCCCATCAGGAGATCTGAGGCTTTGCCAAAGAAGAACAAAATGAAACAGATCCTTTACCGTCCCATGGTGGGAAACCGGGCTGTACCGGCATCCAGCATAAGAAAATTCTGTAGAGTTAAAAACTGGGGCAGAACCAGAACCTGATGGAGGAACCACAGAGAGCCAGAACCTGATGGAGGAACCACAGAGAGCCAGAACCTGATGGAGGAACCACAGAGAGCCAGAACCTGATGGAGGAACCACAGAGAGCCAGAACCTGATGGAGGAACCACAGAGAGCTAGAACCTGATGGAGGAACCATAGAGAGCTAGAACCTGATGGAGGAACCATAGAGAGCCACAACCTGATGGAGGAACCACAGAGAGCCAGAACCTGATGGAGGAACCATAGAGAGCCAGAACCTGATAGAGGAACCACAGAGAGCCAGAACCTGATGGAGGAACCACAGAGAGCCAGAACCTGATGGAGGAACCACAGAGAGCCAGAACCTGATGGAGGAACCATAGAGAGCCACAACCTGATGGAGGAACCACAGAGAGCCAGAACCTGATGGAGGAACCACAGAGAGCCAGAACCTGATAGAGGAACCACAGAGAGCCAGAACCTGATGGAGGAACCATAGAGAGCTAGAACCTGATGGAGGAACCACAGAGAGCCAGAACCTGATGGAGGAACCACAGAGAGCCAGAACCTGATGGAGGAACCATAGAGAGCCAGAACCTGATGGAGGAACCACAGAGAGCCAGAACCTGATGGAGGAACCATAGAGAGCCAGAACCTGATGGAGGAACCATAGAGAGCCAGAACCTGATGGAGGAACCACAGAGAGCCAGAACCTGATGGAGGAACCACAGAGAGCCAGAACCTGATGGAGGAACCATAGAGAGCCACAACCTGATGGAGGAACCACAGAGAGCCAGAACCTGATAGAGGAACCACAGAGAGCCAGAACCTGATGGAGGAACCATAGAGAGCTAGAACCTGATGGAGGAACCATAGAGAGCTAGAACCTGATGGAGGAACCACAGAGAGCCAGAACCTGATGGAGGAACCACAGAGAGCCAGAACCTGATGGAGGAACCATAGAGAGCTAGAACCTGATGGAGGAACCACAGAGAGCCAGAACCTGATGGAGGAACCATAGAGAGCCACAACCTGATGGAGGAACCACAGAGAGCCAGAACCTGATGGAGAAACCATAGAGAGCCACAACCTGATGGAGGAACCACAGAGAGCCAGAACCTGATGGAGGAACCACAGAGAGCCAGAACCTGATGGAGGAACCATAGAGAGCCAGAACCTGATGGAGGAACCATAGAGAGCCAGAACCTGATGGAGGAACCACAGAGAGCCAGAACCTGATGGAGGAACCACAGAGAGCCAGAACCTGATGGAGGAACCATAGAGAGCCACAACCTGATGGAGGAACCACAGAGAGCCAGAACCTGATAGAGGAACCACAGAGAGCCAGAACCTGATGGAGGAACCATAGAGAGCTAGAACCTGATGGAGGAACCATAGAGAGCTAGAACCTGATGGAGGAACCACAGAGAGCCAGAACCTGATGGAGGAACCACAGAGAGCCAGAACCTGATGGAGGAACCATAGAGAGCTAGAACCTGATGGAGGAACCACAGAGAGCCAGAACCTGATGGAGGAACCATAGAGAGCCACAACCTGATGGAGGAACCACAGAGAGCCAGAACCTGATGGAGAAACCATAGAGAGCCACAACCTGATGGAGGAACCACAGAGAGCCAGAACCTGATGGAGGAACCACAGAGAGCCACAACCTGATGGAGGAACCACAGAGAGCCACAACCTGATGGAGGAACCATAGAGAGCTAGAACCTGATGGAGGAACCACAGAGAGCCACAACCTGATGGAGGAACCATAGAGAGCCACAACCTGATGGAGGAACCACAGAGAGCCAGAACCTGATGGAGGAACCACAGAGAGCCAGAACCTGATGGAGAAACCATAGAGAGCTAGAACCTGATGGAGGAACCACAGAGAGCCAGAACCTGATGGAGAAACCATAGAGAGCTAGAACCTGATGGAGGAACCACAGAGAGCCAGAACCTGATGGAGGAACCACAGAGAGCCAGAACCTGATGGAGGAACCATAGAGAGCTAGAACCTGATGGAGGAACCACAGAGAGCCAGAACCTGATGGAGGAACCACAGAGAGCCAGAACCTGATGGAGGAACCACAGAGAGCCAGAACCTGATGGAGGAACCACAGAGAGCCAGAACCTGATGGAGAAACCATAGAGAGCCAGAACCTGATGGAGGAACCACAGAGAGCCAGAACCTGATGGAGAAACCATAGAGAGCTAGAACCTGATGGAGGAACCACAGAGAGCCAGAACCTGATGGAGGAACCACAGAGAGCCAGAACCTGATGGAGGAACCACAGAGAGCTAGAACCTGATGGAGGAACCACAGAGAGCCAGAACCTGATGGAGGAACCACAGAGAGCCAGAACCTGATGGAGGAACCACAGAGAGCCAGAACCTGATGGAGGAACCATAGAGAGCTAGAACCTGATGGAGGAACCACAGAGAGCCAGAACCTGATGGAGGAACCATAGAGAGCTAGAACCTGATGGAGGAACCACAGAGAGCCAGAACCTGATGGAGGAACCACAGAGAGCCAGAACCTGATGGAGGAACCATAGAGAGCTAGAACCTGATGGAGGAACCACAGAGAGCCAGAACCTGATGGAGGAACCACAGAGAGCCAGAACCTGATGGAGGAACCATAGAGAGCTAGAACCTGATGGAGGAACCACAGAGAGCCAGAACCTGATGGAGGAACCACAGAGAGCCAGAACCTGATGGAGGAACCATAGAGAGCCAGAACCTGATGGAGGAACCACAGAGAGCCAGAACCTGATGGAGGAACCATAGAGAGCCAGAACCTGATGGAGGAACCACAGAGAGCCAGAACCTGATGGAGGAACCACAGAGAGCCAGAACCTGATGGAGGAACCATAGAGAGCCACAACCTGATGGAGGAACCACAGAGAGCCAGAACCTGATAGAGGAACCACAGAGAGCCAGAACCTGATGGAGGAACCATAGAGAGCTAGAACCTGATGGAGGAACCATAGAGAGCTAGAACCTGATGGAGGAACCACAGAGAGCCAGAACCTGATGGAGGAACCACAGAGAGCCAGAACCTGATGGAGGAACCATAGAGAGCTAGAACCTGATGGAGGAACCACAGAGAGCCAGAACCTGATGGAGGAACCATAGAGAGCCACAACCTGATGGAGGAACCACAGAGAGCCAGAACCTGATGGAGAAACCATAGAGAGCCACAACCTGATGGAGGAACCACAGAGAGCCAGAACCTGATGGAGGAACCACAGAGAGCCAGAACCTGATGGAGGAACCACAGAGAGCCACAACCTGATGGAGGAACCATAGAGAGCTAGAACCTGATGGAGGAACCACAGAGAGCCACAACCTGATGGAGGAACCATAGAGAGCCACAACCTGATGGAGGAACCACAGAGAGCCAGAACCTGATGGAGGAACCACAGAGAGCCAGAACCTGATGGAGAAACCATAGAGAGCTAGAACCTGATGGAGGAACCACAGAGAGCCAGAACCTGATGGAGAAACCATAGAGAGCTAGAACCTGATGGAGGAACCACAGAGAGCCAGAACCTGATGGAGGAACCACAGAGAGCCAGAACCTGATGGAGGAACCATAGAGAGCTAGAACCTGATGGAGGAACCACAGAGAGCCAGAACCTGATGGAGGAACCACAGAGAGCCAGAACCTGATGGAGGAACCATAGAGAGCCAGAACCTGATGGAGGAACCACAGAGAGCCAGAACCTGATGGAGGAACCACAGAGAGCCAGAACCTGATGGAGAAACCATAGAGAGCCAGAACCTGATGGAGGAACCACAGAGAGCCAGAACCTGATGGAGAAACCATAGAGAGCTAGAACCTGATGGAGGAACCACAGAGAGCCAGAACCTGATGGAGGAACCACAGAGAGCCAGAACCTGATGGAGGAACCACAGAGAGCTAGAACCTGATGGAGGAACCACAGAGAGCCAGAACCTGATGGAGGAACCACAGAGAGCCAGAACCTGATGGAGGAACCACAGAGAGCCAGAACCTGATGGAGGAACCATAGAGAGCTAGAACCTGATGGAGGAACCACAGAGAGCCAGAACCTGATGGAGGAACCATAGAGAGCTAGAACCTGATGGAGGAACCACAGAGAGCCAGAACCTGATGGAGGAACCACAGAGAGCCAGAACCTGATGGAGGAACCATAGAGAGCTAGAACCTGATGGAGGAACCACAGAGAGCCAGAACCTGATGGAGGAACCACAGAGAGCCAGAACCTGATGGAGGAACCATAGAGAGCTAGAACCTGATGGAGGAACCACAGAGAGCCAGAACCTGATGGAGGAACCACAGAGAGCCAGAACCTGATGGAGGAACCATAGAGAGCCAGAACCTGATGGAGGAACCACAGAGAGCCAGAACCTGATGGAGGAACCATAGAGAGCCAGAACCTGATGGAGGAACCATAGAAGCCTCCCGCCTCCCTCGCTCCTCCAGGACGAGCCGCAGCGTGTTGGTGGAGAGAAGTTTGGCTTCACGAACAAACCCAGAATGAGTCCTCGTGAAACTTGGACAGGTTAAACTCTACAGGCATCAACTGCACTTTAAAAAGTCCAAAATAGTCTTTAAGCCAATCAGACATCTCTGAATAGCAGGACAGACGTTGATGGATAGAAGAAGCTAAAGTTACTGTCTCAACTAATCTTGAAATATGATTTCCCTGAATCTTCCTGGACCATCCTGTCTTCAGAGGGTCTGTTGGTTGGTGTAAGCAGTACAGCAGCGTAGTAATGCTTACACCAGTAACGTTCCTGAACCTGAAGGACAGGTGGAAGGGTTCTTTAATCTCACGGAACCATCAGGACACTTTGGCAGTAAAATGGCAGCAAAGCTGTGAGGAGGAACTCCAGCGCGAGCGGACGGATCCAGGAACGTGACGTGTTGTTGTTGTTGCTTCTGAACAGACGGTTGCTGGGATTATTTCAGAGGTCAAAGGTCAAACAGAGGTGGCAGACAGAGCACATTAACTGGATCGTCTGGATCTGATCTCTGGGTTAACTGGGGAACCTGAGGATGACATTCCTCAGATTAACGGCAGAAATCTGACCTCTTTAACGTTGGTTTATGATTGGCTGCTGAGTGAACTGTTGGTCTGCTTCGCTTTAGTTTCCTCTCACAGAGGAGCGCATGAACCCTGCAGCCATTTAGCTGAGGACTGACCTTCTAATGTTTCTAAAAACCTTCATTTTCAGCGTGTAAAGCTGGCTCTGCGTTGTGTCAGACAGGAATGCTGAACCTGGAGGCCACAGCAACATGAAGCCGCTCTGCCCAGTCAGCTCCACCAGCAGAAAACTCTGTTTGCTGCCTGATGGTGTCTGAGGCTACTACACAGGAACTGCCACTAATCCCAGTAGCTACTACTAATCGTACTACTACTACAGAGCTGCAGCTCCTGGCTGGCAGCAGGGAAAGAGGCGGACAGTTAAACAGGGAGCCGATTAAAAGTCTTTTCTAATCTGCTTCTCTGAAATATGTCTGATCCTGAGCTCACCTGCAGTCAGGTTTCAACTTTCCCCCACATCAGCAGAAGCTGAGGAGAAGCTCTGCTTCCTGCTTCCTGCTTCTCCTCATCAGCTGCTCCATCTGGGAGTCAGGCTGGACTCTTGGTTGGAGGATAAGACTTAAAGCAGCTGCAGCTCTGCGGCTCATTTCACGCTCTCTTACTGATGGGGGGGTCTGCAGATGGCAGCACGGGGTTTATGTCCTGCTGTGGGGTTTCACGCTGCAGCTCTGGCTGTTGATTCGTCCAACCAGGTTTTCTGGGAGCAGGAAACTTCTCTCCTGCAGCAGAAAGTTTGGGTTTCCATAAATCAACTGGAACATGGGATGGACGCTGGACAGACAAATGAAGACATAGTCCCAGATAACAGGTCCTACAGCAGGGGGGTCCTTATTGCCTGTGAATGTTATTGCTCAGGTCAAACTGGTGTAGTTCACTGAAACTTCACTACATTGGGTTTGTAGTCCAACTCCCGCTGCACAGTGCGTTCCTCTGTTTCCACATAAACTTGCCTTCCTTACAATGGAAGATGTTTAATAACCAGGCTCCTGCTCTCTCAGCCCACAGGAAACAGGACCACATCTATCCATCTGAACTTAATGATTCATTTAGCAGAATTGGGTGAAGATGACCCACACCCTGTTCTCACAGTAAGTCTCACAGTGTCCTGCATGGGAGCTGCTGATGCTGCAGGCGACTGTCAGTGACTCAATGATTGCTCCTCCTTTACAGCAACCTGAGAGCTGCCAGACACATCAGCAACGAAAGAACTTAAAACTCAAGAAGACGTTTAAAGGATGCGACGTTCTTTAACCAAGACATGTCATTTAAATCCCATATTAAACAGGTTTCCAGAGTTTCCTTTTTTCACCTCAGGAATATTGCCAAAATTAGAAACATTCTGTCCAGGAGTGATGCTGAAAAACTAGTCCATGCATTTGTTACTTCAAGGCTGGACTATTGTAATTCTTTACTATCAGGAAGTCCACAAAATGCAGTTCAAAGTCTTCAGCTGATCCAAAATGCTGCAGCAAGAGTTCTGATGAAAATCAACAAGAGGGATCATATTTCTCCTATTTTAGCTTCCCTTCATTGGCTTCCTGTTAAATCAAGAATAGAATTTAAAATTCTTCTTCTAACGTATAAAGCCCTTAATAATCAAGCTCCATCATATATCAGAGCTCTGATTACCCCGTATGTTCCTAACAGAGCACTTCGCTCTCAGACTGCAGGTCTGCTGGTGGTTCCTAGAGTCTCTAAAAGTAGAATGGGAGGCAGATCCTTTAGCTATCAGGCTCCTCTCCTGTGGAACTAACTCCCAGTTTTGGTCCGTGAAGCAGACACCCCGTCTACTTTTAAGACGAATCTTAAAACTTTCCTTTTTGACAAAGCTTATAGTCAGAGTGGCTCATGTTACCCTGAGCTACCTTTATAGTTTTACTGCTATAGGCTTAGGCTACTGGAGGACATCAGGATCTATTTCTCTCACTCTGCTGAGTTCTCCTACTGCTCTCCAATTAAGCATTGCTTGTCATCATTTCAGCTTTTAACTTTTTGTTCTCTCTCTTTTTTCTTCATAGTAGGTACACCTGGTCTGACGTTGTTAACTGTGAAATCATCCAGAGAAGACGGCTCACCCGCTATTACCATCTAATGTAGAACAGATTACTGGATCAATGTGTGCTTCTGTGCTTTTTGTCTCTCTTGTTGTGTCTCTGCTCTGTCTTCTGTAACCCCCAGTGGGTCGAGGCAGATGACCGTTCATACTGAGCCTGGTTCTGGTTCTGCTGGAGGTTTTCCTTCCCGTTAATGGGTGGTTTTTCTTCCCACTGTCGCTTCATGCTTGCTCAGTATGAGGGATTGCTGCAAAGCCATGGACAATGCAGACAACTCTCCCTGTGGCTCTACGGTTCCCCAGGAGTGAATGCTGCTTGTCGGGACTTTGAAGCAATCAACTGGTTCCCTTATATAGGAACATTTTTGACCAATCTGTATAATATGATTGATTTGACTTTGTAAAGTGCCTCGAGATGACATGTTTCATGAATTGGCGCTATATAAATAAAATTGAATTGAATTAACGATCCTGCTGGAACCCGCCGCTGATGATGGGGTCATCTGAGGAGCTGCACCCGACCCGCTATGGTGATTCCCACCGTTTCTGCACAGCAGTGCTCCGCCATCAGAGGGTTTAGTCTCTACGCACAGCCTCTGAGTGCAAAGTTAAAGTGATCATCAGAACCTTCTGCTGGTCCCATCTAAGCTCAGGCAGTGTTTTCTGAAGTAGGCATGACGGGTTAATCAGAACCTACACGCCCGGTTTCTGCAGAACCTTTCAGAGGTGAAATCTCCTGGGAGTGGGTGAGGCGAGGGTGAGGGCGTCAGGGCGTGTCTCCCTGCACTCTGATTGGACAGAAAACAGGAAGTCCTCTAGCAGAGGGAGGCAGGAATACCTGCATTAGGATGGAGAAACAGTCTAAATCCAGAAGGTTCTGAATATTTTACCGGGTCAGAACCATCATCACTCTTTAAGCAGAACATTGTGGAGGAAATCCTCAAAATGAAAGTGTGATTGTAGACAAACTTGAAGAGGAATGAAAAGATAAGTGGGTCAGGTAGAAACAGTAAAAGGACTGAACTTATATAGCTTTTCCAGTCATGCTGACCACCCAAAGTGCTGCACACTAACAGTCACTCTCACTAACGCGCACATGCATACACTGAGATGCAGCTCGGTAGGCAATTTGGGGTTAAGTGCCTTGCCCAGGGGCACATCGACATGTGGAAGCTGGAACCGAACCCACAACCTTCTGATTGTCAGATGACTATTCAACCCATCAAGCCACAGGTAGAGTCCAACTACGTGTGACACGTTTAAACTTTGATGGTTCTGATGGAAAGGACGGCCCAGTAATGAAGATCTATATAGGACTGGGTTTATTTACTAAAAATCACATTCTAATATGCTGTAAACACGTTTTCACAATATTCCACATCTCACATTTTGATAGATTTTAGTATTTTCCTCCCAACTTTGTGCACAGAGCAGAAAACTGAGCTAAAAACAAAAAATAAACACTCTGAACACCAATTCAGGGTTTCCCTTAATTAACTGAACTGCAAACACAGAAAACTGACAGTGATGCAGTGAATTACCTGCGCTGTGCGCCTGAAGTCAACACGCTGCAGGAAGTCCGCGGCGAATCACCTGAAAGCTTTCTGTCAGGTTTTTATTACCTGTCAGACCCAGAATTCCGTTTGATTTGTCCGCAGCTCTTCTCTGACTTTAAGCTCAAGTGGCATAAGCTTTGGACTTATTGGATTTGTTGCAAAAGCATGAAAGTGCATCGAAGCGAGGGTTTAAGCATTCATCTGTTCAGTGTCACAGTCTGACGCTCCGACAATTATTCTTTAAATAAAAGGCGTGAGGAGCAGCCAGCGGGATAAACCCAGGCAGATCCGTGTCAGGCAGATCTGCTGCTCCTGGTGTCTTCTGTGAAGCTGGAGATGAGGGTCATGATGGGTGTGGGGGGGGGGGGGGGGGGGTGTAGTGGCCTTCATAGCTGACAGATGCCCCCAGAAAGCTACTAACAGGATGACGTCTGCACTGCGAGGGCCACGGGGTAAAGCAGGATTATGTCTGAGCAGTAGATAAACAGATTATTCCAGAAACAGTGGCCACTTTTTTACCTGGTCACTCCTGCCACACATCCAGCTCCAGGAGCAGAGCTTCACGCCTCCCTTCTTCAGATCCATCTCCTGGGATTCATCTGGAGGGTTTCTATCTGCAGCTCAGCCCGACGGACCGTCCTCCATCGGGCTCCATGAGCGGTGGACCTGCTCCCATGATCCTCCTCTGATCGACACGACACCACCGGGTCCCCTCAGGGTCGTCTCACAAACCTTTCCTAGACTCACCTGCACCATGCTTCGCGCTTTTGGACTTCTTCTGCTGCTGGCCGTCCCTTCACAGGCAGCGGGACTCAAAGGTAAAGCTCATTTTATCTAAAGCAACAATCATCTGATCCGTTTCATTTTCAAAGCGTTAAAAGCTTTAATCAGGGGAGAAAGAATTCAATTGACAGTCACACTGGTTAGATAAGGTGGAAGACTAAATATAAGGGGTCTAAACTTGATCTCAAAGTGAAGCAAAGCCTATTAGGATTGCATAAGGATGTTGGTGTGAAATCATTAAGGTGTTGGACACAGTCACAGCTTGAGCCGAGCCGCCTGAGAGGAAAATACTTTGTCGTCTTCCAAAGCACGGCTGAAGGGAAATGAGCTCCTAATATGTACAAACATGAAGCCCATGCAAATGAAGGTTAGTGGGCTGATCCCCAGTCGCTCTGAATTTCAGCCTCCTCGCCTCTTTTTGGCCACAGAAAACCACCACGGAGGAGCTGATGGTCAGCGTCCTTCAGCTCTCAGTAGAAATCACATTCTGGACGTCAGCTTTATCAGCCCTCTGAACGTTACCTGCGTCTTCCTCAGTGGAAACATGCTCTTTACCTGCTGATGCTATCGGCTGGACTCTGTGATTGTGTAAGCCGAACCTTCCAGTTTAACAGATGCTTTTTGCTCCAAGCACTCTTGAAATGCAACCAGTGCTTTTATTTTTAGTTGGAGTGGCCACAAGGAGTCAGACCCGAACCCTTTTAGGCAGCTATGATGCAGAACAACACTCACTGTGCTCCACTCATGGACACAGATAATACGCTCACACTATAATACTGCACAGCTTCATTTTCTGTTAGCTTTACCACGATTGTTGTGTTCCCTACAGCTGCTGCTCAGACAAAAACTTCTGCTGCTTTTCAAAAGAGAGCTGTCCCTTTAACAAAACCCGTCAGCAGACAGCTAAAGCAGATGGCCAAAGTTAACCTGCATTAACTTAAACTAATAGATTTGCTCTTCAGTCAGACATTTAGAGAATAAGAACAATCCACCAATCAGCCCCAAATTCAGGACTTCACCCTGCATTGTGCTCCTTCGCCAGCAGGGGGAGACACCCGTGAGCAGCCTTTACCTCAGCTAACATTTTCCTGATAGGCCTTATATTGTTAGACATTCATTCTCAATATGTTAATCAAGTTAGGATGGAGCAGGAGATGCATGGATGGATCGCAGCTTCAGCCATCGTGATGATGTGTGCGGTGGGAAGAAGGACCTGAGGAGGACCCGTAACCTCTGGATTTACTGCTCCATCCATGGTCCCACCCCACCTATCATCCTGAGATCTGGACTGGGACCACGAGACCCTGGGACCACGAGACCCTGGACCCAGGCCCTGCAATAAACTTGTTCTAATGGATGGAAATAGTTATATATGGTCCCCTCATCAGGTTCTGTGTCCGACCCAGGGTCTCCTCCCAGTGCCGAGTGCCTGGAGAACTCCCTAATGGAGGCATCCTTACCAGACCTGATGAGATAACCCACCCTAACCGATCAGTGTGAAGGAGCAGCTCATTCAGCCAGGGGTGCTCTCTGTTCAGAGAAATCCCTGTGGTGACATCTGCGCTGTGGCCGGTTGGTCTCCGCCTCACGTCTGCGTGGTTTTATGGTCTGGATGGACTTCCCCTCTGCGGCTCTCTCCGTTTTTTCTGCTGGGCTGAAGGAACCACAGTAGTGCACTGCATTTATTTCAGGTGTGATGGCTGCTCTGCGGTGCGTGTGTGCACCGAGTGAATTGACTTAAAGAGAATGTTGTACATGTAACTATGGTTCCCTGGAGGAGACGGACGAGGAACACGTTTTATGCCCTGCTGATCAGCCTGGCTCGGTGAAGAGCGTCTGTCGAACTGAATAACTGTAGGGTTATAAAAGGCCTTCCACCTGTCATCTACCTAAAGGTGTGATTATATGTGTGATTACATGTCCCAGCAGGCTTTCTAGCTGCTTTCCTGGGCTGTACAGCTCCTGGTTGTCTTGGCTCCTCCTACGCACCATAAAGGAATATTCAAATGCTGCAATAGGTTCTCTGTCACGTATGATGCGTGTTAATCTGAGATTTCTAACCCTTTTTACCGATCGGTGACTGGATTCAAAGCAGACCCTGGTACCAGCAAAGCTAACAGAGATTTTCTGAGGAGACGAAGGCATCCTTTTGTTTCTTTCAGTTGACCAACAGCAGTTTTCATCATTTTAACTTTCTGAACTGAAGTAAAGCTGTGCCGCTTTGAGACTCAACAGATGCACTATGTGTGTCTCCAAACTCAATTCAGTTCAGTTTTATTTCTATCGCAGCCAAGGTGTTGAGGGGATCCGTTTTGGTGGCCTTAGGATTGCGTCTCTGCTATTCGCAGATGACGTGGTCCTATTGGCTTCATCAGGGCGTGATCTACAGCTCTCACTGGAGCGGTTCACAGCCGAGTGCGAAGCGGCCAGGATGAGAATCAGTGCCTCCAAATCTGAGACCATGGTCTTGAACCGGAAAAGGGTAGAGTGCCTTCTCCGGGTTGGGGAGGATGTGCTGCCCCTGGTGGAGGAGTTCAAGTATCTTGGGATCTTGTTCACGAATGAGGGGAAGATGGAGCAGGAGATCGACAGGCGGATTGGTGCAGCGTCTGCTGTGAAGCGGGCGCTGTACCGATCCGTTGTGGTGAAGAGAGAGCTGAGCCACAAGGTGAAGCTCTCGATTTACCGGTCGATCTACGTTCCTACCCTCATCTATGGTCACGAGCTTTGGGTCGTGACCAAAAGAACGAGATCCCGGATACAAGCGGCTGAAATGAGTTTTCTCCGTAGTGTGTCTGGGCTCTCCCTTAGAGATAGGGTGAGGAGCTCAGTCATCCGGGGAGGACTCAGAGTAGAGCCGCTGCTCCTCCACGTCCAGAGGAGCCAGTTGAGGTGGCTCGGGCATCTGGTTAGGATGCCTCCTGGACGCCTCCCTGGTGAGGTGTTCCGGGCACGTCCCACCGGGAGGAGGCCCAGGGGAAGACCCAGGACACGCTGGAGGGACTATGTCTCTCTGCTGGGAACGCCTTGGGATTCCCCCAGCTGTGGTCTGGACACAGAAGGATAGAATATTTTTCTCATAAGCTTCCACTGCCGTGTCAAAGTTAAAGTTTAAAAGTCATATATCTTGAACTAAGACAGCTATCCCCTCAAACATGCAGCGCTGCACATATTCGTCATGTACCGTGCATTTGCGTGCAACACCTTTTGTCTGAAGACGTGTGACAGACTGAATGACAGCCATTTGTTAGCGGTTAGTGACTAGCGTTAGTTTCCTCAAATTTCCTGATTTATAACTGGTTTAACGGCTGTGAAGCTCATATTTTTATGTGCAGAATATGAGTCAGCGAGGCTAATTTATTGGTTAGCTGTGCCCACCACTGTATGTTAGAAAGGGTAATGCATCGCAGCTAAACTGAATTGCGGGCTAGATCTAACTGGTATGAAGAGCAAAAACAGAGAGAATATAAAGTTAAAAGCTGAAATAATACCAACAATTGGTACAAACTCGAGAGCAGTAGGAGAACTCAGCAGAGTGAGAGAATTAGACCCTGATGTCCTCCAGCAGCCTAAGCCTATAGCAGCATAACTATAGAGGTAGCTCAGGGTAACATGAGCCACTCTGACTAGAAGCTTTGTCAAAAAGGAAAGTTTTAAGATTAGTCTTAAAAGTAGACGGGGTGTCTGCCTCACGGACCAAAACTGGGAGTTGGTTCCACAGGAGAGGAGCCTGATAGCTAAAGGATCTGCCATCATATATGATGGTTAAAAGCTTGAAGAAGCCTGTAATCCTAATTAGAGGAAACACCTCATTTTAACATGTCCCTGTGGCCAAATTATTTTTAATTCTTTTCTAGCGGTACCATCGTTTTTTATTGTTTGATGCTAATTTAAACCTTCTAACTTATAACTTTCTCTTTTCTGAAACAGTTTCTAAATGTTTTATGGTAGCTGGTTGTTTTTCGCTTTGAACATAATTAGTGCCATTTGTAGTTCAACTTTATCCATCAAGTTCAATAATTTCCTGACTTTTCAATATAGGCTGGATACACAAATAACAATAACAATAATTATGTTTTTCCCTTTAAGCAGACTGCTGGTACAGTCTCCGGTCAGGGTTTCCAGATCTCACTGACAGTTTTCAGCCCACACACAACATAAAACAGCACAACAACAAAAAAAACAGCCCAAATCTCAATGTGTCTTGAACTCTTATTAAAAACGTGAACTGTTAAATACCTAATGAAGATGTGCAATCAGGCCGCCATATAACCTACACACAAAGATCCCTTCTCCTGACCTTGACCCTGGTCGCCACTGGGGAACTATGGAAAGAATGGATTTGATTGCTACCTATCTATAAGTCAAAAATATTTAACATTTTAGGACTATCAGGCATTGTGTGATACACCAATCGATTTGAGTAACTGCTCTGTAGTACGCCCAGGATGAGTTTGGATGGGCTCTGGTCTGCTTGTTTCCACCCTGACTGACCCGTTGTCTCTGTTTCCTGCACAGATGGCAGCGCCACACTCAGGTTGGAGCTGAATGGGAAGTCTGTTGGCTCACTGCGCCTGGCTGATCTGCTAAAAACATCAACACCCAGCAAATCTTCAGGCTTAGAGCTCACCAGACGTCGATCCAAGAGGTCTGTGTTTTTACAGCCTGGAGTGAGAATCTGCTCCCAAGAGAGCATTGATGAAGTTCTGGCCAGCCACCAGGCCTACTACCAACTCAGAGGTACTCCACAAACAGAAATCTATCATATTTAGCGAGGTAACTGTCTGCGTCCTGACTGGACATGTTGATATGTGAGTGAGCCCTGACTGTCCAATGACTACAAGTTTCTGGGTTTGTGTCTGTGAATGGAGAACAAAATGCTTTTATGATCCTTATAAATAGAAACCCTAATTATCTCTGGGGCATCACATTGAAATGACTGACAATATTACAGTAGTCATTTTAAAGTGGGAGTTTGAAAACTGCTGCACCTTTAAATCTGTAAACCAATCAGAACCGAACGATTCATCCCAGCTGAATGTCCTCCACACCTGTAGGGGCGCTGCAGAGCACCAGCTGCTTCCTCTGAAATGAGACAGCCATCTGTCCATCTACACATTCTTCACTTTTTGCTTGTTCTGCATTTAAAGTCTGACTTCTGTAGAGATATCAGGCATTACTTTAGCGTAAAACTTTCTTTACATGAATACTTTAAATTTAGTTTTAAAACAGACTGAAAACTCAGTTGTTCTCAGTCAAAAGTTGGTCATTTGACATGTGAAACATGTAAGGATGGGGGGGGGGGTTCTATGCTCTCATGGTCGTCTCTGTTGTGTCGTTGGGCATCATTGAGCAAGTCCTGTTGCTGCAAACTGGCCATGCAGTCAAGAATTTAGGCACAAGGGGACCCAAAGTGGCCTGTAGAGACCCGTATGGACCTGTAGGGACTCTTAGTGGCCCGTCGGGACTTGTAGGGACCCGTAGAGACCTATAGGGACATGTATGGACCTATAAGGACCCGTTTGGACCTTTAGGGACTCCTAGGGGCCCGTAGGGACCTGAAGGGACTCTTAGTGGCCCGTAGGGACCTGTAGGGACCCGTTTGGACCTGTAGGGACTCTTAGTGGCCCGTAGGGACCTGTAGGGACCTGTAGGGACCCGTTTGGACCTGTAGGGACTCTTAGTGGCCCGTAGGGACCTGTAGGGACCTGTAGGGACCCATAGAGATCCGTAGGGACCCGTATGGATGGAGTCTGCCATCAGGCCTTGCAGTGAAGTGAACATTAAAGATGTGCATTGTTTTAAAGTCTCACTGCTTTTCTGCTCCTTGTCACCTTAGAGACCTCATTGCTCTGGAAAGATGATGCAGAGCTTCAAACTCTGGACTCATAAGCAGTTGTTCTGCTTTCCATGCAGGTCAAACCTCGGTTCCAGCAACAATATCACTCCTCGGCTTGTTTCTTTGGCAGAATCCTTTACAACCCTAGCTAATAATGTACTTGTCTGCATTTAATCTATTTGCCAGTTGCAGCGAGCAACAGTCAAACACAGCTCTCACACGTTTAGCAGAACAAATGGACTTTTATTAGTCAAGATGTGCCCAGATGGCTTCGGGGCGATGCGTTTACAGACCAGAACTAGTCAGTTCTTCATTTTGATGCGTTAGGTCTAATTATTCAGCCTTTGATCACAGCCAGTTAGGTTGTGATTTCTGGGCCACTAATTGGTGCATATGTACCTGCTGGGGCAGCACCTGCAGCAATCATGCTGAATGTTTAGTGGCTTTAGGTAAAAGGCTTTGCATGAGAGGTGAAACATCTTACCAGAGACATCCAGTTGCTTTCTGCTCACATCCGCCGCTGCCATCAGCAGACAGATGCTTCGCTCCTCCACCCTGCAGGCCTCCACTCTTCATCACTGAGCTCATCAGCAGTCTTGCTCCACATCACATTGATCCAGATCATTCTTCACCCCAGCAGCGCCGGCGCCTGAACTCCATCCTGTCTGACACGCGCCGTAACTGCTGCTGGGAAATGATTAAATCAGGTCTTTTCACTTCAAGTATTACTTCTCATAAACTTCAGGGTTAAACCTTTATTCTGCAGCTAATCTGTCAAATAACCGGTTCCAACCTGACGCAACACAGGTCGGCACTTTTCTCGCCTTTCTTAAAACAACCGTCAGTTTACAGTAGAGATGGTAGCATCAAACAGGATCTTTTCATTATTTCTAATCCAGCAAACTGATTGGTCGATCAGTCTTAGACAATGAAGGGGTTTGTTTTCTGTCAACGGGCCTAACATTTCTCATGGTTAGAGACTGAATGGTTGGACCCGTGTAGCTGCACGTTTGCAGGTCTGTCACCTTGAAGTTCCTAAACGGCTTCTGTCACAGGCCGAAGTTTGGGATGGATCTTAACTCGCAGCAGAATTAGCCATGAGCGTTTGTCCTTACAGGTAATGTGAGACATAAAGCGGTGGATGTGGCGTTGTGAGGCATGCTGCAGGCCTTTCCTCCACTTATTTCTGCCCATTCTTCATCGGTATTCTTCACATTAGCCAGGAGCTGATGTTCAGAACAAACATCCTCTTTATTTAATTTGATTTTTAATTGGCTAGGTTACCCATCAGCTTGTTGCCTGTTAGTTTAATTCATGCAAATTATTATCATTAATTAGAATGATATTTAGCTGTGGAGCTTTGACCAAACTTGATTAAAAATTCTGTTTAATTAATTTATGGTAATGTAAAAAATCAAACCTTTCTGTCCCTGCTGGTTATGGACGCTATAGATGGATTTTAGAATAACATACATTGACACTAAGCTTGTCGGCAGCCTGTATGAAGGTGTATGCAGATAACATGCAGACCGACTCATGGAGGTTCTGCTACTGCTGACGTTCAGAAGGTGTACTCACTTTGGTTTTATCATTTTCTTTTGCCAGTTTTGTTTTAGGGAGAGTATTTAGTGTCATTATCTGGTGTGTCTGGTGATAAAAGCCACATTCAGTGTTCTGGAGCATTGTCGTGTGGGTTTAATGGGTTCTGCAGGGAGGGATGGGGTCCTTCATGCAGCACAGTTCTAGGTGTGTTGCTGCGTTTGAATGTTCTTAGCAGGAGTCCCAGAGATCCAGCCTGGGGGGGACAACGGTTCAGACCAGTCTCAGCATCAGTGAGAGGAGCACAAAGACTTTCTCAAGGTGAAGAAACAAGTTTTAAACAGATGGCTGGTGGGATCGTGAAATGAGAGATGGAGGTCCAGTCCTGTCATTGAGAGAGGGATGGAGGTTACCCAAGATGATCGGACCTGATTTCAAATTCAACGGACACAGAAATGGAAAGATAGAAGAGAAAGAAACGAAGAGAGAAAGGTGAAACAAAATGTTAAGCGGGAGAAACGGTGACAAAAATGGAGTAGAGGAAAAAGAGAATACAAGAGAACATCTTCGGAGTCTGCTTCTAAACCTGCAGAAAGAGATATAAAAAGACCCGCCCCCCAGACACCAGGGGAACCAGAACCCCAGACACCCAAAAGGACCCCCAGAGCAAAGGAGCCCAAGAGGGGCAGTCTTGGGCTCCTTTGGGGAGGCCCGCTTCCCCAAAGGAGCCCAAGACTGCTCCTTTGGGGAGGCGGGGCTCCCCAAAGGAGCAGTCTTGGGCTCCAAGACTGCTCCTTTGGGGAGTCTTGGGCTCCTTTGGGGAGACGGGGAGGCAGTTATCCCAAGGGATAACTGCCTCCCCGTCCCAGGGGAGAGCAGAGGAAAGCCCCCAGCTGCCACAGTGCCGGAGCCCCCAGCTACGCCGGAGCGGATCTAGCCATGGGCCCAGAGCCCCCAGGCCCTGGGGCCCCAACAGAACCACGGAGCCCTGGGAAGCAGCCGCCAGGAGCGAGCCGGCACACACCCGAACATCCAGGCGCCCGCCAACGGAGGGGACCCGGACGGGGGGGATGGGCTCCACACTTAGAGGAGAGGGGGCCGTCCAAAGCTGACAAACAGAAAAGCAGGTACACAGTCACACGTTGCCAGACCCTGGATCCTGGGATCACCGCACTAGATCCAAGTCAAACCTTTCTTTTAAATCTGCTTTCATCCCTCAAATCTTGGTTTGGAGTTGATTGATCTTTTTATTTTAAAAGCTGCTATAAAAAGAAGGTTTTACCTACTTGCTATCGTGACGCCTCTAGTTCCTACATCCTGTGGAAAAGTAGTACATTTTTTACACTATAAAACATACCAAATCTTAATTTCAACACTTATTTTGTGTTTTATTGATATCGTTTGTCTTCACTTCAGAGCCCAAAACACCTCCCAGCTATTTAACGTTTTTACTGCATCACGACAGTTCTTGAAATCAGTCGAGGAGGATTTCAAACTTCATGGCTGTGATGTGTAGTTTATGGGTTAGTAAAGCCATAAACTACACATTAAATTATACTAAATGATTTAATGTTTGTTACTGGTCTCACAACCAGTGACTGTTTTGATGAGTTTATGATGTTTTATGTTTATATGATGTAAATCACTTTGAACCGCCTTGCTGCTGAAATGTGCTGCACTAATAAACTCGATTTATTTTTATTATTTCTATCATCGTGAGCTTTTGTATGTTCAGTTTGTCAGGAGGCGGTGTGGGAGGCGTTCCGGATCTTCTTGGACAGGATTCCTGGGACCTCTGAGTACCAGACTTGGGTTCACGCCTGTCAGCAGGAGTCCCTCTGCATCTCTGACATCGCCAAGAACTTCAGCAGCTCTGAGGAGCACATCAGCATGATCCAAAGGGTAAAACGGCAGAAAGCACAACCACTCGCTCCAGCAGAGCCCAGACTGTGGACACGTTCTGCACACGCATGTTTTCACCACACAATAAACTCACAGAGAAGCTGCTGGCGCTCAGATTCTGCTGCTAAACCAGGAGATGCAGGACTTTCACACAGACCTTAACGTTGGAAAATTGCCTGACAAACAAGAAACATCCATTTTTAATGAGAGGACACGAGAGGCATGATGATTTAAAACCTGAACAAGGCAAAGGTTCTGTGTGTAACTTGTAGTGTAACATTAAAATATGAATCTGTCACAGCAGTTATTGCCAATCATTGAGGAAAATTCACTTCCAGACTAAAAGCGAAGCAGCGTTTAGGGAGCAAAGACGTGCTGATTGTTGAGAAGAGGACCCTGCGGCCCCCCCTCCTGTCTCGGGCTGTGGTGCTACCCTCACACATAAGAACGGAGAACCCTTTTTAAACAACCCTTATGACATTAATTAATCTACACGCCACTAGAAAGAGATTTGCAGTCCCTTTTATCCCTTCTTGGGTTCTGCAGTAAAAGGCAGGAGGCTAGGAAAAGACAAAATACAGATTATCTTAATAACTTCCCCACCTCAAGCTTCGAAGGATCAGCTGTAGTTAGAGGAAAACATCATTTAATGCTAACTTTATTAATGCAGGAGTCATTAATAAAGCTATGAAACCCAGTTCCACATAATACGGTTCAACCTGACGTTCTAATAAAGTTTTAATTAATATATTATTAAAACAGGAACAACCTGTGGACAGAGGAACGGTCGTAAAGATGTATTTAAACATGTGAACTGTCCTTTAAACGCCTCTTAAATCTGCACAGCAAACAATCCTCTGGTCCAGATCAGGCTGGACATGTTTCCTCACTTTTCTCTCCAAGTCTTTGATTTATCGTGAGATTTAACGCCACTCAGCGGCAGGCTTCAGCCTCTGCTGTCACAACATCTGCACGTCCTGTTACACGCTAACATGACTGACGGAGACGCTGTGTGCTTTGGTCATTTCAGAGAATGAGCCGACTCCGAGACAGAAGGCCTCCAACACGGTAAGACATGCACACAGAGCCACGATGAGAACACCAGCAGCCTGTGGAGGATTTAACCCAGAAAACACGCTCAGAACAAACAACACCTCCGTTTAGCAGCAGCAGGGATGGACTCCCACTGCAGAGACCAGATGATGGCTTCTAACCCTGGGAACAGAGCAGCCAGTTTACTGATAATAAACACAACTTTGCTTCTTTATTCTCCAGATAGGAAAATATTTGTTTGTGCCTTTAGGTCTGCAGATGAAATGCTGTTGTTCAGCACGGCTGCTGAAGGAGAACAGACAGCAGTGTGACCATGGAAGCGTCTCTGACAATCACAGCAAACAGGCTTAAGTGTCTCAGTTCTCCTGAAGACGTTTCCACACCTGTCCAGGAGTCTCTGCCGGTTCTGGAGGTTCTGATCTACCTGCAGGGGGAGCGCTGCTGTTTCTAAGGACATGGAGGTCCATCCTCCTAGAACCAGTCCAGGTCAGAACCAGTGACCCACCATCACTGTCCTGGTGGACCGCTGTCTCTCAACCACATATTTCAAGTACAGAGATGTTACGTGCCATGGACTCCTGGCGTCACGCATTGTGGCCAATTTGGACCTGGAGGAGGTGGAGAGCAGGGCACAAACTCCCTGCTACCAGAACTCTGAGTTACCGGGCTGACAACGTTCCCTCTGCCACAGAGGAGAACCAACAAGAACACGAGCAGGTCAGGAAATCCCTGCCAGCCTGTGGTTACCCAGACTGGGCCTTCGTCAAATCAGCCACAAAGCTGGGAGGAAACAACAGGGAGGAGAGACCAGAGAGACGCAGAAACGTCGTCATCCCACATGTGTCAGGAGGTTCTGAGAAGCTCAGGAGCATTTTCTCCAAACATACCAGTACATTTCAAACCTAATAACTCTCAGACAGAACCGGGTTCCTCCCAAAGTCAGAACATCCAGACCTCAGCTGGGCGGCGTTGTGTCTGCGGTCCGATGCAGCGAGGACGGCTCAGAGTCCATCAGAGAAACTAAACTACAGCTACATCAATGCCTGGAGCAGCAGGAGAACCAGCAGCCAGACTCAGAGGTCCACTGGTACCTCCAGAACAAAGGAGACACTGCTGAGGACAATGATGTCCAGATGTTGGACAGGGAGAACAGATGTTAGGAAGAGGGAGAAAGAAGCCATCTTGGTCCAAAGAGCAAAGCCATCAGTGAACAGAGGGAGGATGGAGCTTCAGCTCCCCAGAGTTTACAGCTCGGTCCTCCAACACGTTCCAGAGAGATTACATCAGCATCTCATCATGGTTCAGGAGACCAAGTCCTCCACTCACACCAAGCAGCAGCTTCTAACCACCAGGACAGTGATGGTGGGTCACTGGTTCTGACCTGGACTGGTTCTAGGAGGATGGACCTCCATGTCCTTAGAAACAGCAGCGCTCCACCTGCAGGTAGATCAGAACCTCCAGAACTGACAGAGACTCCTGGACAGGTGTGGAAACGTCTTCAGAACTGAACAGAAGTCCTGCTGCCTCTGGTTTAAGCCTGTTTGCTGATGACCCGGATAACTGAGGATTTGCACCGGCATCTTTGATAATGGCAGATTATATCAGATCTAATGGAAACACTGCTCTCTTTGTTGGAGGAAAACATCAGTACTTATTTAGAACGATTGGTGGTAGCGCGGTTTATACGACATGTAATCCCTGACCCAGCATCACCATCACCTCAGCCAGCTACTCTCCACTGTAAATGAAGTAGTTATAGTAGCGATAGACAATATATCAGCATTTAACACCGGAACCGGCCAATGTTTGTCATTTTTTAATATATCGGTATGGGTCCAGTGAGTTAAAGTGGCTCAATACGTGTATTTCCTTCTTGTGTTTCTATTATTACAGCCATCGGCCATAACAGCAGGATTAATGTCCATGTTGATATTTTTTATTGGTGTGTCCCTAATTTACAGCTGAAGCCACTCCTCATCAGGGCTGGAGAATACATGAGTTACTGATGCATTGAACTGTGGCCATGATCTGTTAGCTACTGTTAGAACTTGATGAGCATTTCTGCTTAGCCTGTGTCTGAGGAGTCCCAGAAGGTGAGACTGGGCAGTTTATGGTGAACATGTGAAGTCAGAGCCACACCACACAGAGCATGTCTAAGATGAACTACTCTGAAACTCAAGAGACGATGAACCATGACATTCTGTTGCACCCAGAGCAGAAGGAAGAGCTTCCTTCAGCCAGAGGACCCTCAAGCTAATCAAGTTTATTACGGCTTTTACTGCTAAATATGTGCAACCTTAAAAGGATTTCTGGGAATAAGGAGTGAGAGAACATCCCACCTCAATTAGTCTCACTGGCACAACTGTTCCCACGCCCTGAAGCCAAACCAAGTGTCGCTGACAGCAGGTTGTCGTGTTTCTGCCCTCAATGGTTGACCCAGAAGCAACAAACACGGAGACGCCAGTCAGTGAAGGATCTTTTATTGAGACGAATGACAAATGAGGTTGGGAGGTGGGGCCGGGGAGGAGGAGGACTCAGGACACCACAGCAAGCCAGGAGGTGACCGAGTAGAGGCGGACGACAGAGCTGCAGAGGTCAATGCCGGCAGCGGCTGTCTGGCTGAACGTGAGCGGTATCAGGCGGCTAATGAGCTCAGCAAGAGGAGACAGCAGCAGATCCACAGGAAGGCGCAGACACTTGTAATGGGTGACAACGAGGAAGCCGCGATGAACCAGGAGATCCAGGAACGGTTCTGGAGCTGACTCTGGCCAGGTTCTGGAAGCAAAGACCAGGAGAACATGAGCACAGGATGGTCAGGGAGCGCTTGGGAGAAAAATGCCTTCCCTCTGCCTCCTTAAATGTGCTGCGTGATTAGAGAGGATTGGTATCACCTGGGCCACCGTCCACCTGTAGCCCTGCTGGAGAGAAGGTAGTACTGCACCGCACCGCCACCTGGCACAGGTAGGGGGCGTGATGCATGGTCGGCCATCAGGCATCGGTGAGGAGGGCGTGGCATGTCGATCATCAGCTGAGAATCCCATCGCAGCCTTTTCAGTCATTATCAAATACTCCTCTTACCTGATTGAACAATTTAATCCACTATTTTTCAGGCTTGGATAGCATAGTTATTAAGATCTGTTCCTTTAGGTGGGTTGGCTGTTCGTCTCAAGTCCTCCACCAACGGCCTGGGAGTTTGAGCGATCTTTGCAGATTCTTCTGAGCTTCATTGTTAGGAAGATGCATTTCTTACAGAAAAGCTTTAGATGTTTCTATAAAACCAGTTCCCTGTTTAGGAGACGGTGTAAACTCAGAATATAAGAGGTTCTCCCTTAGAGCGTAACTCAAAGCAGCAGACAGGAGTCTGGTCCAATATTTAGGAAATCACAGTCTGGGCTTATTCTCCTTCTATCTCCATTAAACACAAATAAAGTAACCCGCTGATCATGATTAAAGCGCAGCGAGGTTCCTCCAACGTGCATTTAATCTGAATTAATACCATTTATAACTGTAGTGGCTGGAGATTAATGTCAGTATAATAATGTCCCCACAGGATGCTGTTAAACAGGAATTTACCTGAATTACTCTTCTGCTTACATCAAATCCATTATTCTTTAAATGAGATCCCTGATTACTGAGCTGAAAAAAGCCTCGTTAACTAATTTAAATGAAGCAGCTTGAGTCCTGCCATCAGTCCTCCACACCTCAGCTACTTTAAATCAGTTTGAATTGAATAAAACACGTTTAATCAAAGGTTTTAATTCCATAAAGCAGCAATAGCAGCAAAGGAACATAAACACATCAGGATGGACTAACAGGGCTGATGTTGAGGAATCTATGATTTCTAGAGAAGCAGCAGGAGAACAGTGTCGTTCCATGTGTAGAGTCTCTGAGAACCTGACGATCTTTTCCTACCATCATATTCTGGAGCACTTTAAATCCAACAGCACTGCCAGACAGAGAAGGGTTCATCCCAAGGATAAAGCTCTCAAACATGAGCTCAGTGCTGTGGTTCCTGTGGTCCAGAGCGGTGAGGATCGCTCAGACCCGCAGCTACACTGAAAGAACCCAACACAGCAGAACCAGCTCATTGGGTCTCGCCTACAAGACAGCAATGTTATGAAGACAGCTGGTTTGAGAGAGGCGTGAAAGAAGCCCCCTGTTAAACAAGCAATACCAACACTAAACTGTAGAGGGAGCCTCAGATTTCACCTTTCCGACACCTGCAGCCGTCGCTCGTCTCGTCAGGCAGTTTCACATCAGTTCACACCTTGGGACAAAACAACAGGTTGTTGCCGGACAATCCAAACATTTTACAAACAGCAATGAAGGCCATCCTCTATTCAACAAGCTAAATAAAAGATGGAGTCACTGACTCATTCATCCTGATGACCCAAATAGTGACCTTAACAACCCAATTAGTCACATTAATGACCCAATTAATCACCTTAAAGACCCAATTAGTGACCTTAATGAGCCTATCAATGACCGTAATGACCCAATTAGTTACATTAACAACCCAATTATTGACCGTAATGACCCCATCAGTGACCTTAATGACTCCATCAATGACCTTAATGACCCCATCAATGACCTTAATGACCCCATCAATGACCTTAATGACCCCATTAGTGACCTTAATGACCCAATTAGTTACATTAACGATTCAATTATTGACCCTAATGACCCAATTAGTCACATTAATGACCCAAGTAGCGACCTTAATGACTCCATCAATGACCTTAATGACCCCTTCAGTGACCTTAACGGCCCCATGCATGACCCTAATGACCCCAATAGTGACCTTAATGACCCAATTAGCGACCTTAATAACTCCATCAATGACCTTAATGACCCAATTAGTCACATTAACGACCCAATTACTGACCGTAATGACCCCATTAGTGACCTTAATGACCCCACCTGCATGGACTTTATTCCACGGACAGAAGCGCCCAAAATAAATGTTTTATGACCGTATACGTGGCCTGGCACTATAGGTCTAGTGTTTATATCAAAGCGTTTTATATGTGACAGGGAGCTGCTCCAAGCAGGCTGTCTCATGGACGCTGTGCGTCACAGCCCCTCTCTGACAGGTGTGTGGTGGGAGACTGCTGGAGCAGAAACGGTTCATCAAACATGCTACTATCCATTCCCCCGCTTTGTCCCACCGGGCAGAAGGTGTGGGAAATTTCTGAATATGTCACAGGAAATGTAGGTGACAGGTGTGCTCCAGAATGAAGGGTAAAACGTCTGCATGGCTCACTGAGGATGTGGGAGCCTTTATTGTCCGTTACTTCCATGTTCCCAAACATCTTGATGGTTCCACAGGTTCTTTAAGAACTAATTACACTCTCTCACCTGCTAATGACGGCACACATTTTAACCTGTCAGGGAGTGTTTTGTCTGCACGGTGTTTTACACTAAGTCTGTAAACTGACTGCTGTCTTTTTTTACTTCAACATTTAAATGTCATCAGATGCTGAGGATTGTTTGCACACTTGTAGCTTCCCAGGACCTGTTCTCAGCGTATTCAACCATTTAAACATTGTCTTGTTGTGTCTGTGAATCTGTGACTTTTGATCTGGTGTCTCACCAAAACTATGGTGCCATAAAGACAATAAAGACTCTTGATAGTTCCAGCCATGTTAGGGTTAGCCTTTTGGCTGAGAGTTGAAACCTGGTCATAAAAGAAGAAGAAGTCCAGCTACAGTCTAGTGAAGGTCATAGGACTGTCACGTAATATTAATAATAATAATAAGAGTACTGATTAAGAATCAACACCAGCAATCCAGCTGTTAGATGTTGTTTCTTTCCACTGTTGCCACATGCTTGCCCAGGACAAGGGATTGCTGCAACATGGGGTCTGGGCTGCCTTAGATAGACCATTGCTCCCTGAGGGATGGGTTAAATGCAGAGCACACGTTTCACTGGAATGTACAAAGTTGTGAAGACAATAAAAGATGATTATAAGTAATAAAAACTGTAATCTGTTACAAGGAATAAAGTCTTTCACCCTTTCCATGTTTATAAAACTGTAGAAGAGTAGTTAGGCCACTAAAAAACAACAACGTATGGACAGAAATTATGAGCTAATCGACAGAAAAGGAAAGGAAAACATCCCATAAACTATCAGGATCATTTGAGTGGAAAAATATTTGGTGATGTTACATAAAAACAGAGCAACTGCTCAAACCAAGCTTGCATTGATGTTGACTAGATCAGCAGAAACTCTAAAATAAGATGTTTCTGCTGAAGGTGATGAAGAGCTTTTTGGGGGAGGCTAGAGATTCACATGTGGCCCCAGAGCCAAAGGTTGCAGGTACGAAGCTGGAATACAAATGACATCATTTGTTAACTCTGACATTATTTTTCAGGGTCGTGACACCTCCACCAACACAGAAGACCCCTGAGCTCACAGGTACACACATTTAAAGCTGTGTTCATGATGATGTGTTGGACATGGAGCCGGTTTCACAGCGAGGGCTCGGCCCACAACAATAAATCAACGGGTTTTAAGATTTAAGATGCAGAAACAAATTCAGTGATTGAGAATGATTATGTTCATTTCTAGTTATGTTAGAAACATCGGAAGAGATAAGAAGTTAAGAGTAGATTAAAGCTTCATGTTGGTGGTAGATGTTGGTTGTTGCTCCAAAGCCTAAACGTTTGGGTAATATTCACCTGGTGGTTCTGATGTCTCTGAAGCTCATCTTATTTGTCTCCAGGCTCTGAAGCTCAGCCCACGTCTTCCTCAGCTCCACAGGTCACCACCATCACCTCTGCTGTCCCCCTCAGGCCAGCCACCTCCTCTCTCAGTCCTGCCGTGGACCACAGCGAGCCGGCTGAACTCGGCCTGGAGGTACCAGCACGTTAGCAGCACCTGGTCGTCACAGGTCCACTTCTACAGACTAGAGTCCACTTAGACCAAGGCTGTCAGACTCTGTCCTGCAGCTTTTAGACCGTCCCTGGTCCAGCACACCTGGATTAAATGGCTGAATTAGACCCAGGTGTGCTGGAGCAGGACACAGAAACACTGCAGCACACCAGACCTGGAGGACTGGAGTTTGACACCGCCGGTTCAGGTAGACGGGAACTCTGGTCCTTGTGAAACGTGTCGGATCAGGTGGCAGTGGACCGCGGTGTGGTTCGCTTTCACACTGTCCAGCAAAGCAGAGCGGGAGCAGACGGTGACAACAGGAGATGTTTCTGACTGCACTCACCTGGTCTGTTAAATCTTTAGTAATGAGTGTTTTACCTTGTTAA
This sequence comes from Fundulus diaphanus, assembly GCA_037039145.1. Classification (NCBI taxonomy): domain Eukaryota; kingdom Metazoa; phylum Chordata; class Actinopteri; order Cyprinodontiformes; family Fundulidae; genus Fundulus; species Fundulus diaphanus. The sequence continues at coordinate 47,016,401 of CM073142.1, read as the reverse complement.
GCAGCATTGTTGCTCTGATTGGGTTCCCCGTCTGGACCTGTCCACATGAAGCCATCAGACACGTCCTGGTCTTCCAGCTGGTGTTTAAAACCTTCCTCAGGGTGAGCGCTCTGCTGGTATCAGGACCTTCTGCTGGTCTCTGGGTGGAGGCGGAGCTGGTTAACACCGGTTAATGTCTTCATGGAGCTGATGGCAGACCTCCTCCCTGCAGCGGTTCTTCACACAGTCAGGATTTAGTTTTATAGGGTTACACCTGCTTCAGTTCTCATTTAATTTACTGATTTTGGTTTAAACCTGAGTTCAAATAATTTATTAATTTATGTTTTAAAATCCCTGGTAATGGTTCAAATCCCGTAGCGGTGCTGGAAAGCTGGACCTGTGCAGAACCAGAGTGTTTCTCCCCCAGCCACAGGGACGCTGAGGCCTACAGCTGTTTAGTTCTCACCTGTGCACAGGTAGACCGTCTGTGCTGCAGGTGAGGCTGGTAGCAGTCTGCCGTCCTCAGCGGCCCGCAGAGATTCTGCTGTCCTGCATCCGGTCCACTGGACCCATCACAGCGCCACAGTATTGGGTTCTGGTTGCCGTCTCCTGCTGCTGCCTCCCTGGCGCCTGTGTTTCCTCGTCTGCTGAGCGTTTCCACTTCCTCCATGTTTCCTCAACCCCAAACACAGAACTTCATTACTCCTCTGGACTATAGGCAGAACATCACTGGTGGTGCAGAAGAACAGCACCAGTAAAACGAGACGTATATGGCTATAATATTCTAATCTCTCACCAACAACCCTCAGTATTTCTCAGATGCTTTTATTGATGTTTAATTGACGGATCCAGGCATCGTCTATACCTGCTCAATCAAACCCAAACCAGGCCCCCAGTGGGTCCGATCCCGGCCACTCGGTCAGGTTCCATTACCTCAATAATCTGATTCACTTCAGGAATTAAAACAGATTCATTTCTCTGCTGACCAAACCACAGAAACTACAAACGTTTCCCTTGAAAACGGAGACGTACCAACGTAACCCTGATGGTCACATAACCTCTGAACCTTCCCTCTGAGGAGAAGATCATGAGTGGTGGATCTGCTCTCTTGCTAGACATTAATGAACATTTTACCGCTGCTTTCAGCTTGTTCCTCTGCTGCAGATGGACAGAGGTCAAACCACCGGGCGGTTCTGGAAGCACCTCCACAAACAGGCTGGGCAGAAACCTGGGACAAAGTGTCCTCTGCTTCACTAACAGCTTTCTGACGTCCACAGACAGCCGACCCGCTGGCCTTACTTACTGCTCGCTCAGCAGCTTCTGCTGCTGCAAAGTTCACTTCATGCTCCTCAGTGCTTGTTTCAGCAGCTGAGCATCAGCCCTTTGCTCAGACAGTACCTGCTGTCACCGTGGAGGGACGGGGTTCAGTCCACACATGTTCCAGGTCATTTTCTCTGATCCGCTCTGAAAGTAAGAACATTATTGGAGGTTTTTCCCTCGTTTAATGCCAGCTGCTACACTTTCTACTCCTTTATTCTCATCCCAGGGATGTTAAACTCACAGAAAGGACGAAGCTCAGGGTTCATCTGGGCTGGATCAGGGTGGGCGGTTAGGGCCAGAATATGGAGCGGGTAGGTTGGGCTGTGGTGCCCCCCCCCCCCCAATTCTAATGATGGGGTTCACTTCCCGTATGTGTGGACTTACCAGCTGACTAGGGAAAAGGGTTAAGATGCTTTAAACATCGCATTATGGCCATTTAAATCCACTGTTGTCTGTTTGGCCTGCAGGACACGGAGCTGCCCAACGTGGTCCCTGAGAGTCTGGTGGTCCGAACCGTTGAGTTCAGCATCAACCTGCTGGATCCCGGCTACAAAGAGCTGCTGGGCGAGCCAGGCTCCCCTCAGTACGTCGACCTGGCGAGGCACCTGCAGGACCAGGTGGGACTCCAGACTTCCTCCTTTGCCCTGCAAACACAGAGTTCATTAGTCAGCTTCTGTGACATCCAGCCACAACAATCAGCTCAACATTATTCAGCAGACGCCTGGCACAGTCTGGACAATTTTACTTTTTGGATCAAGGAGTCAGAAGGCTGTTTTTTCCAGTTAAATAATCTCCTGTGATCCGGTTTTCTTTATTTTAGCCCGGAATCTAAAAGGAGCCGTCAGGCTGCTAGAAAAGGAGCTTACTCTGCAGGGGTTAAAGGCCAGGGCCAGAGAGAAGGAGGAGATTACCGACGCTTTACTCCTCCTGCACGTATTTTCCTTCCTTCTTCAATGAGCGGCGCGTAAGCAATGAAATCCCTCCCTGAAAAGCATGAGGGAGCTGCACGCGATGTTTCCCAGGGTTGCTGCCTGCTGCAGGGCTGAAAGACGATTATGTCAGAAGAGCTTGGAGGTGCTGAACTCTGCCAAAGATAGATATCAATGAGCCGTCCATTCATGCAGTTAGTTTTTACGCCGACACGCTGACAGCTAATTACAGAGATCAGGATCAATTAGCCTCTGCAGAGGGACATCCTGGCTGACTCCACGTTTCTCTTTGCAGATGCAGCACGTTTTTGACAAACTTCCAGGGTTTAAAGCCATCGGTGTGTTGGGGATCCGGTAAGTCTGAAGGGTGAATGTATGATGCTTTTACTGACACATAGTGTAACGATTTAAGAGCAGATGAACCCGGTATTCAGCCAGACACTTAAACTATGCTTGACAGGATTTATTGAGGGGATGATGAGGGTGGATCAGGCAGGTATACAGAAAATAGTCCGGAGCCGAGTTCAGAGCAGTCATCCAAGCAAAAACCAAAAACGTAAACAGGCAGCAGGCAGACTCTAAAATCAGAGGAACAGAATGGGATCAGGTAATCAGGCTGACAGGCGCTCTATTTGATAGTAAACAAAGTGCTTTTGTGTGTATTTACCACAATAAGACAATATGACAGGAAGTATGATATTTCGCAGGCATGCAATGAGTAAACAAGGAGAAGCCATGGAGCCCACAGATATATGACGTTATAACGACGTTATGATGAATAAATAAAATCATTAGTACATGTACATTCTGGCCTGTGAAAGGTAATGCCGGTAGTTCTGGTTTGTTCTGTGAATCAGTCGTACCAATCCATGCAGCTCAGGAATGAGGCATCTTCTCCCTGTCATGATGCAGCCTGCAGGCTGAACTCTGAACATTTCTGACTCCTTCTCCAGTGCAGCCCTGATTAGGAACACCTGTCAGGCTGCAATTAACCTTGAACTCATTCCACCTGCTCACACCACTATATAAACTCACCTTAGTCTGTCCCTGGTTACCGGTTCGTACTCAGTCTTCAGAGCATCACGCCTGTCCAGTTCCTGTTCGTCTCCTGGTCCTGCTCTGTCTGCTCCGGTCTGTTCCCGTCTGCCAGTTCCTGCACCCTACAACCCCGTCTGGCAAAATGACTCTGGCTTTTCATCATCCACTTCCTGCTGTTTCAATAAACTCTGGAAACCAGCTGTGTGTGTGTGCTGTGTCCGGGTTCATCCAAGACAAATCATGACACTCCCTCTGTGCCACTTCCAATATGGCGGCAATGTCAGCGTGTGATTCAGCGCTCCACGAGGCGGCTATGCATACGTCTGTGATGTAGCTGAACGCGTTAGCAACGCCCAGCAGAGGAGCAAATAGAACGTCTCTGTACTGCGAGGCGTCGCAGGACGCTCAGCTGTCGCCATCTTTCTGATTCCTGCAGGTAGATGGTGATGAAATCATGGCTCCTATGTCCCTGGAGAGATTTCCACCTTAAAGCGACAGTGTGCAACTAATCTGGCTTTTAATTAGCAGAAATCAAGCATTGCTTTGATAACTACATATTCTGGCAAAGTCTAATGACATCACATCAAAAATGAAAGCGTTCTCATGGCTTAGAACCAGTAGTTTATAAATACTCAGGTGGTGGTGCGCCACTAGGAGGCGCTACGCTGCGTCACTATTTCTGATTTCAGCAGCAGAAAGGGACCAAACTTCTCATCCAGACGCGTTTTCCTCTCCGTCTCCTAAATGAAGACGTGCTGTCGGTGGAGGAGGAGGAGAAAACAAGCAAAGACGACCGTAGATCATCTATTTACCGCTTTCTGTTGAAATGGAGGACATCCACACTCTGCCCAGCCAGAGGGAAGAGAAAGTTACCAAGAAAAGAGAAAGTAGTGCTAAGCGGAGAAAGCCAGAGTCTATATCAGCCGTTATTACCTGGTGGAGATAAATCCTGAGGGATCAGGGGTTTAAGGCGATGCAGAGGCTGCAGCTGTCTGCTGGACAACTTCATCCATTCTAGCAGTTTATCTGGAGTCACGTTAGAAACAGGGCGGTGAGGTCCAGCAGCGACTCTGTCCTCCCTGCAGGCAGAGACAGGTTGTTGGTCTCCCTGTGTGTACGGGGAGAGGCGGAGGATAGCAGCCGGTGGCTGTCTGCAGAGCAGCAGCCTCACCGGCTCTCTCTACCGTGTTTCTAGTGGCTTTTTAGAGCCCAGATAAGCGACTTCACGTTCAGAAACCCGCCTGAAAGACTGCAGCTCACTGAATTTATGAGCCACTTTAGAAAAAACAAGCAGACTTGGCAGCAGAGCCAGAAAGCTTTTCACACGATGACTGTAGCTGTTAGCTGTTAGCAGCAGCTTGGTGATAAATACACGGAGGACACGCGGACATTGTTACACTTTTTACACTCAGCGGCTTCAGTTATTAACAGCGAGGTCCTTAGTTGTTCATCTAGCACTAGATGCTGCTCCACAGTGTGGCTTTAATAATTCATCATTTCAGAAACGACACTATAATAAAGGTATAGAAGAGAAGACGCATGTAGTACTAGCTTGATGTTTAGAAACGTAGACGCTCCTGATTGATTGGTGCTAATCAGGAGACGAATGTTTTACAGGCGTCTGATGACGCCAGCGTGCGTTGCGTAGAACAATCATGAACCTCAAACGGTTTCCTAGAACTAAAATATCTATTTCAGGTTTGATCAGTCAGGATTTTGAAGTCAAGATGATCAAAAGCCGCCCAGGCGCAGTGAAAAGCGTATCCGGCATTTTAATTTAGCGCTGATTGGAGCGCTGAAGCAGGCTGTTAGCAGCTAATGTTCAGTCACAGGCTTTTTTTGTGCCGTTTCCAGGCCTTCATGTGATAATAACAACACCCTCACAATGCTGCAGCCATGTTCTGTCATGTTCATTACTTTAGATGTACTAAATGCAACAAAATGTGTTTGTGTTTCACCATTTTCCAGAGAAAAACTTTGCTTTCCTGCAGAAATGTTAAATCAAACATGGACGGTGCCGGTCTGTGACAAACGTGTTAAACCAATAAACCATCATGATTTGACTGCAGATGACGAGTGTCGGTTTTATCATTCCTGCATTAACTGCTCTCCTATAAAGCATGATAAACCTCCCGTAGACGTGTGAAAGGATGGTTTCCCGTCCTGAACAGAGCGGCGTGATGAAGGTCAGATACCACTAACAGGTCCAGCTAGAAAGCATGAGGAACCGTGTGGGTCCCAGCTTAGGAGCACAGGGACTGGAGGAGTAAATGTGTCCCACCTGATGTTGGACACCCTACCAGAAGGTTTCTCTTATATTTAACGGAACTGATGAATGCTAGAGACTTTTCCAGCTCTAATGCTCTTCTTCTCCTCCTCATAATGCAAGCGAGACGCTGGACACCGACAGGTATGTGAGACATCTTCTGTAGACTGCTTCCTGTGTTTCTCAGTATGTTTCTGCTAAGAACTCTGACCCGGTTCAGTCCAAAGAGTTGCCCACTGTCAGCAGAGGACATCCTCTCTGTGGTTCCTCCTCCATGACGCACAGAAGACATGCGAGCTGTGAAACATGAGGACGTGGATACATTTTACTATGCTGCCTGCGTCCAGTTTATTATTAATCATCAGAGTCCTGGTCCTGGACCCCCTGCTGGTGTCGTGCTCTTGCAGCCGGTACCGTTCCTCGTGTCAGTGGTGCCTTCCAGCGCCTTTTTATCGTCCACTGATGTTGCCTTCATGGCTGTGTGGAGACCCCAAAGAAGCTGGAAGCAGAACCAGGCCAGAGTAGTGGGGCAGAAAGAAAATGCTCCGTAGGGAACCAGGACTTTTCTGATGGACCCGGAACTAAAGGTGCAGCTTGGTTTGTGGACGATGTTAAACATTTCTCACTAGTTAAAGTTTTGCTTCAGCTTTCTCACTGTTTATTTTCTGTTAACTTATCTAAGTTAACAGAAAAAAGTCTGTATTTTTGTTTGCAAACAGTCAACCTTGATGAAAATCTGTGTTTTACTCTCTGCATTTTAATGCATTGTTAAAATCTGACAACCTCAGTGTAAATATTTAATTCAAGCAGACTCAGACGTCGGCTCTCAGTCTCCATGGGGACAGAGAAAGAGAAAAGTTCTCATGAAAGCCTGTGAGAGATTTTAACCATCCCTCACTTGTCTATCCCTTGGAGGGCTTGGGGGGGGGATCTCCTGTGGTCACTGGGTGAGAGGAGGGGGATCCCCGGGCCTCCGGTCCGTCATAGAGACCCACCGGACACACAGAAGACCTCTTAAACTAGCAGTCTAGCAAATTTTAACCAGTAGAGTTCGAAACATTTCACAGCATTTATGCTCTTAGGTCCAGATTAAAGAAATGAGAACGGTCAGAACAGGATGGTTGATAATTCATTGATTTTTAGGTTTGAATGTGTGTTTGTAAATCTCACCAGCTTTCTTTTTAAAGATCGGTGGATTATTACAGGCTTCTTCAGTGTTAAAGCTGGTTTTAATGTGTCACAGTGAAATTTTCAGATAAAAAGTTAGGGTTAGGGAGCAGCAGAAACCCAAAGAGGAGACACCTAAAGACTGATCCCAGTGTGTCATCTATGAGGAGAGCAAATAAAGTTAACTGCAGCAATAACGCCAGCTAATGTAGAATTGGAGAACAGTAGGAGAAATCAGCAGAGTGAGAGAAATAGATCCTGATGTCCTCCAGCAGCCTAAGCCTATAGCAGCATAACTATAGAGATAGCTCAGGGTAACATGAGCCACTCTGACTAGAAGCTTTGTCACAAAGGAAAGTTTTAAGATTAGTCTTAAAAGTAGACGGGGTGTCTGCCTCACGGACCAAAACTGGGAGTTGGTTCCACAGGAGAGGAGCCTGATAGCTAAAGGATCTGCCTCCCATTCTACTTTTAGAGACTCTAGGAACCACCAGCAGACCTGCAGTCTGAGAGCGAAGTGTTCTGTTAGGAACATACGGGGTAATCAGAGCTCTGATATATGATGGAGCTTGATTATTAAGGGCTTTATACGTTAGAAGGAGGATAACTGGGAACAGATGGACTCCCGAACAAGCAAAAATAAAAGAAAGAACAGGAACAACATAGCTGTGAAAATGGTCCGGTTCTTGTCCGAACCTGGGTGAAAAACCAGCCCAAGTCTAAAGAGAATCTGACGGACCTTCAGAAAGTCTGGAAGACTATAACCCAAAAGTCATTTTTGGATTTGCATGTGCAAATTCTGAGTTACCCGGGTCATCGCAACAGCAAATTTATGGATTACAGGACAGACTGCATGACAGGAAGACATGCAGATATACCGATGTGAAAGTATTACAGATGCCAATGAAGAATAAAGTGTGTTACAGACCTGACAGAAGGAAAATATGAGGTCCTATAGAAGCAGAGAGCTGTTTCTGATAAATGTCTCCTGATAAAACCATGAAAGCCTGAATCTTTTGTCTTCACTTCAGGACAACTGAACTTTTCTCTGTCCAAATATAAACGTCCAGGCGACCTGCATCTTCTGCCTGGTTTGGATCAGATGTTCATGATATGATTAGTGACCGCTGGAACCTTTCCAGCAGCCCACAGCAGCATTTCTGCAGAACACGATGTTGGGCCTGAATGCAGACTTAAGGTTTTAGTTCAGATGCATCTGAGCAAACAGCACCAGTTCACCTTGTAATCAGACAAACTGTAGAATATTAATAGTGAGGAGAGCCTTCAACGCTCTGTATTTTCTACATGAAGGTGATGGAGAAGGTAGTACCTTCAACTCCTAATCTGAGGGAACGGGGTTCTATTTCAGGACTGAAGGAATCTCGGTCCACTATTCTGTCGTCTTTGAGAACAACATCTATCCATTGAGCTCAGAGAAGTCCGAGACAACAACCAGAGAACCGGACGGCTCAGCGGACCCTGGACTCAGAGAAATGGTGATGAAGGCTCTGCAGGAGAAAGCGTCTCTTCCCGTCGACCTGGACTCACTGAACTTCCAACCAGGTACGATTCTACGGTTCTGGTGTTCAGATAGCAGTCTGTTGGTACGTTTGCAGCTCATGGGGCCAAAAGGCTCTGAACTTCTTCACAGAAAAACCGGCCCCAGCTGTGTGGCTGTTAAATGAGGTTAGAAACCAGCATTCAGAGTCTGCAGCCGCCTTCACAAAAACCCAAACTATAACTGGACCACCTTGGACCCATTCTCCTTTCCTTCCTTCCTCCCCTTCCTGTCTTCACTACCTCGGTGCACCCTGGTTCTCCTTCCCTCATGTACTCGTACTAGGGATGCAAACCAACGACAGACTCACGATTGATTGTGGAAGCGCAGGGTGTGGGGGAGGCAACGCCTCAGGGTTCTGGGTGGGCTCTGGTTGGCTGGCCCGTTCGGTTCCTGTTGGCTCCTCCTCCTGGTGGTTGGGCCAGTGAGTTGGCTGGGCTGGGATTGGGATGGGGGGTTAGGGCCAGAGTATGGATCGGGTAGGTTGGGTCGTGGTGGTCCCCCATGCTGATGATGGGGTTCACCTCCCGGGTTTGGGGGCTGGATCTGGGAGTATAGGATGTGTGGTGAGTGTGTGTACAGCATCCCTTTTTCAGGTTGGGTTTGGACTGCCCCTCTCCTGGGACATCTCACGTCTCCACCAAGTGTGGAGGCCACCAACCCCCCCGGCCCCCCGTGTCTCTGGGCCCATGGCTGCATCTGCTCCGGCATAGCTGGCCTCTGGGGTTCTGGTTCCCCAGAATCTGCCTCGGTGCTCTGGGGGTCTTTGGTACCTCACAGCCACTGCTGAGTATTTTCCTCATGGATGAACCTCACAGAACCAAGTTCACTCTCACCAACACCTGCAGGTGATCCAGGTGCTACAGACTCACTTCTATCCATAAACTCCTGTTATTATCTCCAGCTGTCACTTTCTACATGTCCTATTAATTAATCCTGTATATTCTTCAGTGATGGTATCAAGGTGTTGGTTGTTTGTTCCTGTAATACTTTATCAGCTGGTTCTGCTGTTCTTTATGTCTCTCTCTTTGCAGGTGTAGAAGCAGACTCAGAGGATAGTAATAAGTAGTAATAGTAATATCATCTTTATTGTCATTGAAACATACATTCCAATGAAATGTGTTCTCTGCTTTTAACCCATCCCCTTGGGGAGCAGTGGGCTGCCATGTGGGGCGCCCGGGGAGCAATCTGGGGTTAAGGGTCTTGCTCAGGGACCCAGGGTGCAGGCGCTGGGGATCGAACCGGTACTTGCATCCTGCTCTGAGTGCAAGCTGCTCTAACCACTAGGCCACCACAGGATGTTATATCACTCTCTCCCTTTCCTCTCTTCTTTCTCTTTCACCTTTTCTCCCTTTTAGCATTTTGTCTGTTTCTCTCCTTTTTTTCTCTTCTACCTGTTTCTGTCCATTGAACATGAAATACTCCCAGAATAAAATCTAATAAAGCTTCTTTTTTTAAATCTAGTGGTAAGGCTGTTGGGCTCCTTTTGGCATTCAGACAATAATTCTTAATGTTACACTGCCAGGCAGGACATGTTAAAAAAATGTCTTTTATGTGTTTCTGATTGTTCACACAGGCTTTCCATAGTTCTGTCTCTGTACGATTATCTTGGTAATAGTTTCAATTCCTGGATCTCATTGACAAAAATATACTTTTCCAGGAGAGGCGATCATTCTGCCAACATCCACATCAGTTCCTGCAGCAGAAGATTTGGAGGTAAAAGCTCCAATAATGCTAGCTTAGCTCTGATAGTTTAAGCAACATGGTGGATCACATGAATGGCAGATTTGAAGCTGCAGAATCAGGCTTTGAACTATATCTGACAGGCAGAGTTTAACAAAGTCTTAAATGTCTTTGTGTCATCCCTGTTTCCACAGTCCAGTGAACCTGATTCACACAATGAGTTCAAAGTGTTGGTCCCTGAGCCAGAGAGTGATAAAGCTCGGCCTGTGGCCCCTCCCACCCCGAAGGAGAAGGCAAACGACCTGGTGACCCTGCTGGATTCACACGGCGAGAGCCTGGCAGTGACGGATGGCATGACGGTGATCGGTGATCATTCCCCGGCTTCAGGAGACATTATTGATGAATCAGAAGCAATTTACACGATTGAACCCAAGCCATCAAGCCAGGAAGGGGAGGAAGAGGAATTGCTCATCATTACACATGAGATTGAAACCATTCATCAGGATGAAACTGGGCAACTAGTGCGTGTCTACATCCCAACACCTCCTCTGCTCCTTCAGGGGGAGACGGCTGCTTCACTCATCACTCCGTCTCCTAACCTGATATCAGAGGAAGACCTGACTCCCGCTGATCCGCAGGGACAAAGTCCTCGTTTGGAAGTTGTTCATTTTACCCCAACAGCTCAGGTTTTATCCACAGCATCTGTTGGTGACGAGGAGCAGTCTGACGGTACGAGTCCCAGACCTGCAGCCGTCCCACCCCACACACCCACAGCACAACCAGGACTGATGCTTGAAGAGCAAGAAGACACCAATGCTATTCCAGATGAGGAGAAGGTGGCTTTGGGGGTCTCAGAACCTGAACCACGGGACGTTCTGGACAAAGAATCCCAGAACGTCAGAGGATCGCAGACTGAAGCTTATCATCTAGAGCCAGAGGACGTGTCAGCACCGAGCCTCGAGCAAGTTGAGGTTGTGTTAGGAAAGTCAGAACCAGGCGGCGCTTCAGTTTCAGAGTCTGCACTTTCAAATCCAGACGCAAATCCCAAACCTTTAGAGCCAGAACTTGTAGAACTTACAGAAGTTCTACAAACAGGCAAAGAAGTAGCAGATGTTTCAGAAACAGAATCAACTAAAGCTTTAGAGCAAGAGAAACAGTCAATCATCACAAGTCAGGACGAGGCTGCATTTGCAGAACCAGAAGATGTTATATCCAATGTGTCAAGAACCGAGCAGGAACCTAAAATGTTAGAATCCGCTGACATTCTAGAGCCAGAAGAACCACTTCCTGAGACGGGCTCAGATGAGGCCATAGCCAAAGTTCTCTCAACACAAATAGATGAACTTAGAGAACAAAACAAAGAGCTGAGAGAGGAAGTTATTGAAGCATCACCTTTAGTTCCTCAACCTGAGAAAAACTCGGTGGAGGGAGAGGTAGAACTTGTTGGTTCTAGAGATGAAAACGTTCTACAAAGACCAGATCATGAACTATTCCCTGTTTTTTCAGAGAAAGGCAGATCTGAAGTGACGGCAAAAACGCCACCTGAGAATGAAACATTAACTGAAGGAGCTGAAGACACGGTTCCTGATTTAACAGACAAAAGAGAACCCATAGCTGCAGAGGACACAGGGCCTGAAGGAACCAAGGAAAGGGTTCATGGAGTCACCGAGGAACCAGCAGTCAAAGTCACGCAGGACAACATGCCCAAGGTCATAGAAAAACGGGTTCCTGATGTCATGGAAGAACGGGTTCCTGACATCACTGAGGAACGAGTTCCTGATGTCATGGAAGAACGGGTTCCTGACGTCTCTGAGGAACGGGTTCCTGATGTCATGGAAGAACAGGTTCCTGACATCACTGAGGAACGAGTTCCTGATGTCATGGAAGAACAGGTTCCTGATGTCAAGGAAGAACGGGTACCTGACATCACTGAGGAAAGGGTTCCTGACATCATCGAAGAACAGGTTCCTGACGTCATAGAAGAACGGGTTCCTGACATCACTGAGGAACAGGTTCCTGATGTCATGGAAAAACGGGTTCCTGACATCAATGAGGAACGGGTTCCTGACATCATGGAAGAACGGGTTCCTGACGTCATGGAAGAACGAGTTCCTGATGTCATGGAAGAACGGGTTCCTGATGTCATGGAAGAACGAGTTCCTGATGTCATGGAAGAACGGGTTCCTGACGTCACTGAGGAACGGGTTCCTGATGTCATGGAAGAACAGGTTCCTGATGTCAAGGAAGAACGGGTACCTGACATCACTGAGGAAAGGGTTCCTGACATCATCGAAGAACAGGTTCCTGACGTCATAGAAGAACGGGTTCCTGACATCACTGAGGAACAGGTTCCTGATGTCATGGAAAAACGGGTTCCTGACATCAATGAGGAACGGGTTCCTGACATCATGGAAGAACGGGTTCCTGACGTCATGGAAGAACGAGTTCCTGATGTCATGGAAGAACGGGTTCCTGATGTCAAGAAGGAACGGGTTCCTGACATCATCAAAGAACAGGTTCCTGACGTCATAGAAGAACAGGTTCCTGATGTCATAGAAAAATGGGTTCCTGATGTCACAGAAGAACACGTCCCTGGTGTCATAGAAGAACAGGTTCCTGACATCACAAAAGAGCGGGTTCCTGACGTCACAGAAGAACGGGTTCCTGATGTCACAGAAGAACAGGTTCCTGATGTCGTAGAAGAATGGGTTCCTGACGTCACAGAAGAACGGGTTCCTGATGTCGTAGAAGAATGGGTTCCTGACGTCACAGAAGAACGGGTTCCTGATGTCACGGAAGAACACGTCCCTGGTGTCATAGAAGAACAGGTTCCTGACATCACAAAAGAGCAGGTTCCTTACGTCACAGAAGAACAGGTTCCTGATGTCATAGAAAAATGGGTTCCTGATGTCACAGAAGAACACGTCCCTGGTGTCATAGAAGAACAGGTTCCTGACATCACAAAAGAACAGGTTCCTGATGTCGTAGAAGAATGGGTTCCTGACGTCACAGAAGAACGGGTTCCTGATGTCACGGAAGAACACGTCCCTGGTGTCATAGAAGAACAGGTTCCTGACATCACAAAAGAGCGGGTTCCTGACGTCACAGAAGAACAGGTTCCTGACGTCACAGAAGAACGGGTTCCTGACGTCACAGAAGAACAGGTTCCTGATGTCGTAGAAGAATGGGTTCCTGACATCACAGAAGAACGGGTTCCTGATGTCACGGAAGAACACGTCCCTGGTGTCATAGAAGAACAGGTTCCTGACATCACAAAAGAGCGGGTTCCTGACGTCACAGAAGAACGGGTTCCTGACGTCACAGAAGAACGGGTTCCTGACGTCACAGAAGAACAGGTTCCTGATGTCGTAGAAGAACGGGTTCCTGACGTCACAGAAGAACGTGTTCCTGATGTTGTAGAAGAATGGGTTCCTGACATCACAGAAGAACGGGTTCCTGACGTTACAGAAGAACGTGTTCCTAATGTCATAGAAGAACGGGTTCCTGATCTCATAGAAGAACAGGTTCCTGATGTCATAAAAGAACATGTTCCTGATGTTGTAGAAGAACATGTTCCTGATGCCATAGAACGGGTTCCTGATGCCATAGAAGAGCAGGTTCCTGATGTCACAGAACAACATGTTCCTGATGTCACAGAACAGGTTCCTGAAGTCATAGAACGGGTTCCTGACATCATGGAAGAACGGGTTCCTGGCATCATGGAAGAACGTGTTCCTGATGTCGTAGAAGGACGGATTCCTGACGTCACAGAAAAACATGTTCCTGATGTCGTAGAAGAACAGGTTCCTGACGTCACAGAGGAACTTGTTCCTGATGTCATAGAACAAGTTCCTGCCATCATTGAACAGGTTCCTGACGTCACAGAAGAACAGGTTCCTGATGTCGTAGAAAAGGTTCCTGACATCACAGAAGAACGGGTTCCTGATGTCACAGAAGAACGTGTCCGTGATTTTGTAGAAGAACAGGTTCCTGATGTCACAGAAGAACAGGTTCCTGATGTCGTAGAAGAACAGGTTCCTGATGTCACAGAAGAACATGTTCCTGACATTATAGAGGATCGGTTGTCCAAAGTCACAGAAGAACACGTTCCTGAAGTTAGAGAGGAAAGGGTGAACCTGGGGGGAGTTACTGAGGACGTTTGGGAACCAGAGGAACCCGCTCCTGAGGTGTCTGCGTCAGATGGAGCAGCTGAAGACAAATCCATCAGTGTCGCTGTAGAAGTTCCCCCTGTAGAAGATTCTGCCAATGGCAGGCCAGTGAACATTACCGACCCAGAACCTTCTCCACAGCCTGGAGAGAACCCTGAAGCTAGACATGAATCTCAAAGTCCAGACCTAGAGACGGTGTCAGAACCAGACAAAGACCGATCTGAATTCAGACCAGCAATGGTAGACTTAGCTAAAGGGTCAGAACCCCAGAGAGAACCCGAGAGAGAACCCAAGAGAGACGCCAGTGAACCGCCTGCTGAGTCAATCAAGATCCTCCACACCTTGGACAGCATGGAAGAACTCCACTACAGAGAAGACGCTCGTCAGGTTCTGGAAGACGATGAACTTCCTCCTGCGGTTGGTTCTGATCATCTCGGTCCATCAGAGGAAGATCTTTTGACCGTCATGCCGGGACTCATCCAGCCCTCCCAGGAACATCTCATCCGTCCAATCCCAGAGGATTTCCCCATGGAGGACGGGGCTGAGGTGGACAGCGGTTCTTCCAGAACACCAGAACCTAGGGACAGAGGTCTTCAGTTTGAAGCAGCTGCCTCAGGTAAGCAGACGTCTCTTCTCCAGTTTCCCAGCAGTTAAGATCCAACATTAGCTTCTCTGAGGAGGTGAAACACCTGGACTGGATGACTTCCTGCTGGACTCTTATAGAAGACACATTTAGCAGACATCAGCCACTTTGGGTCTTCTGCTCCAGGTGCTAACTCAATTCTCTTTGAACATTTCCAAGCTGAGACAGCTGCAGAGACCAGGGTCCCACCAGCCCAGAGACAAGAAGAAGTGACCGCAATACCCGCCATAGATGCCTCCTCTGCACCTCCAGCTTCTGTCGATTTGCTCCAAGTCTCCTCGCCTGGCCCAACGCCTGACTCTGGGCTCCTTGAGCTAGCAGGGGATAGAACCCAACCTTGGCCCAGAGAGCCTTCTGTTGTTGGTGCTCATGACGTCTGGGAGGAAGTGGAAGAGCCTGAAGGCCTCACCTCCCCTCCAGCTGGGGAACTGGAGCAGATGAAGGTGCTGAGTACCGGGCCGGGGGGTTCAGGCCGTGACTCAGCGCCTGCAGGAGAGGAGCGCAGCAGAGCCGGCATCACGGCCCCGCCTCCTCTGACCTACCTGACCACGCCCACCATGACCACGGCCAGCAACGGGCAGGAGCTGGTGGTCTTCTTCAGCCTGCGTCTCACCAACATGGACTTCTCTGAGGACCTCTTCAACAGGACCTCATCTGAGTACAGGTCCTTGGAGAACACGCTTCTAGATGTGGTGAGTGGAATTATAAAGACATGCAGGTTTCTTTCTGTAAAACCTGCATGAGAAAGAGCGAAACGTTCAGGGGATAACAGGAAGGCTGGGGGGAGCATTATGCCTCAAGACTTTCATCCTGTCGTAAAATTGTTAACGACCGTTCAGGCAGGAAGGCTAGAACAATGTTCAGCAGCTGGGATCAGTGCATTTCTCATTAAAAGGAGGAGCGGGCCGTCTGGTCGGGTCTTGGCTGGGGGTGGCGCTCTTGAGCGGGGGGGGGGGGGGGGGCTTAGGTATAGAGGGCAGGGTGTGGGGGAGGTAGCACTTCTGGTTGGCCAGGTCATGTTGGCCCCATCTGGGTTGTTTGGTCTGGGATCGGGGTGGGGGGTTAGGACCAGAGTATGGACCGGGTAGGTCAGGTTGTGGTGTTCCACCCCCACCCCGTCGTGGGACATCTCAGGTCTCCACTAAGTGTGGAGCCCATCCCCCCGTCCTGCGATACTGGTCCTCGGTGTCCAGGGCTGGGTGCTCGGGTGGGCGGCGGCTCACTCCTGGCAGCGGCTTCGCAGGGCCTGGGCCCCATGGCTCTGTCAGGGGCCCCTGGGCCTGGGGTCTCTGGACCCATGGCTGGATCCACTCTGCCATAGCTGACTGCCTGCAGAGCCCACAGGATCGTCCCTGCAGCTGCCGGGGGTTTCAGCGTTGGGGCTGTTGGGGGCTTCCTGGAGTTTGTCTCTCCTCTTACCTTGGGTGGGGGAGGCAGATTCCCTGTGCTGGTCCCCACGTGGGTCCCTTATCTCTGGGGGTCCATTCAGGCATCTGGGGTTCTGGTTCTCCAGCGTCTGCCTCGGTGCTCTGGGGGTCTTTGGTACCTCACAGCCACTACTGAGCATTTTTCTCATGGATAAACCTCACAGACACAAGTTCACTCTCACCAACACCTACAGGTGATCCAGGTGCTACAGACTCACTTCTATCCAGAAAACTCCTGTTATTATCTTCAGCTGTCACTTTCTACATGTCATATTAATTAATCCTGTATATTCTTCAGTGATGGTATCAAGGTGTTGGTTGTTTGTTCCTGTAATACTTTATCAGCTGGTTCTGCTGTTCTTTATATTTCTCTTTGCAGGTGTAGAAGCAGACTCAGAGGATGTTATATCGCTCTCTCAATTTTCAATTAAATTTTATTTATATAGCGCCAATTCATGAAACATGTCATCTCGAGGCACCACCCATTAGCGGGAAGGAAAACCTCCAGCAGAACCAGAACCGGGCTCAGTATGAACGGTCATCTGCCTCGACCCACTGGGGGTTACAGAAGACAGAGCAGAGACACAACAAGAGAGACAAAAAGCACAGAAGCTCACATTGATCCAGTAATCTGTTCTACATTAGATGGTAATAGTGGTGATCTGTCCTCCCTGGATGATTTCACAGTCAACAGAACGTCAGACCAGGTGTACCTACTATGAAGAAAAAAGAGAGAGAACAAAAAGTTAAAGCAGAAATGATGACAAGCAATGCTTAATTGGAGAGCAGTAGGAGAACTCAGCAGAGTGAGAGAAATAGACCCTGATGTCCTCCAGCAGCCTAAGCCTATAGCAGCATAACTATAGAGGTAGCTCAGGGTAACATGAGCCACTCTGACTAGAAGCTTTGTCACAAAGGAAAGTTTTAAGATTAGTCTTAAAAGTAGACGGGGTGTCTGCCTCACGGACCTAAACTGGGAGTTGGTTCCACAGGAGAGGAGCCTGATAGCTAAAGGATCTGCCTCCCATTCTATTTCCCTTTCCTCTCCTCTTTCTCTTTCACCTTTTCTCCCTTTTAGCATTTTGTCTGTTTCTCTCCTTTTTTCCTCTTCTACCTGTTTCTGTGTCCATTGAACATGAAATAGTCTCTGCATAGATTCTAATAAAGCTTCTTGCAGATATAAATCAAGCAGAGCTCTATGGTGAAAGCAGTAAGGCTCCACTGGTGAAAGTTAAATCTGTGTTTGGCATTAAGACAACGATCCTTAATGCTACATTAGCAGACAGGACACACACAGCTCCCACATGCTGCAGCCCCAGGAAGCTCAGCGATGTGGCGCTGCAGCATGTGGCTCTCTCCCAGGTCAGCTGTTCTCCTGCACAGCTTAAAAACATCATAAACAGCCTGTTTTCATGGCAGCCGGCTGTTCAAGCTCCGATGTTGGAACAGTGCAGGGATTTAGTCAGCCTGGATTCTGCCTCCATATGTGGCCAGTCTGCGGCCCCCGGTCTCATCCACAGTTCCCCCCAATGCTGCTGAGGCAGCGGGCGAACAGAGAGGATTGTAGCGTGGCCAGGGCCTTTATGCTGTGATATTTACTGTGGCCTTAGATCGGCCTTTGAGTCTGATCTCACGTTATTTTCCTGTTGGCTGATTTCACAACAGTACGATGAGTTTTTCCAGGGTCGGGCGTTCTTTCATGATCCTTGGAAGGATGTCTGATACATTAGACACCAGGCCACAGATCAAAGCGTTATAAATCAACACCTCTGTGTTTTTCTCGTTACAGAAATGTTTAATCCCACTTACAGATCCATTGCATAATATCAGGGTCGTTGTTCCTGTGGCGTGTTTTTTCTCTGGTAGCTTAGAGTTAAGATTGTTGACATACCTCTGATTGTTATCATGATCCTCCTGGGTCTCATGTTGGAGCGAGTAGCAGAACTCCAACATTTCCAGCAGGTTTACTCCTATCATTTGTTGTGAGAACAGGTTGTTGTTTCACTTTTCCTGGGACACTTCTCTGTAGTATTGGCCAGTTTTCTTGGTCTAGGTGGGGGTTCGTTGGTCCTTTGGTCTTTCACCCAGAGTGGTCCAGGGATTCTCATGTTCCTCAGGGAGCTGTTTGTTCACTGAGTTGCTGGGCTGGTGGTCACCGTTCAGAACCACATGCAGGGTTGTTTCATTGCCATACGCGGCGTTTACATCATAATTCACTTCAGTCTGTGGATCTTCAGCTCCATGACAGCTATTTTCTGTAGAAACGTGTCAAAGTCCTCCGCAGTGAGGCATCTTCTGCTGAATATAGCTGGAATCAGGCGGTTCTTCTCCAGATCCACTTCATGTTGAATTTGTTCCATAACAGCGTTGTTCCTGAGAACTGTCTCCTCTGGGGTGTAAAGAATTATCCTGTGTGGATTATCTGAAAACTAAAATAGTCCACAGGGGGAAAAATAAATAAATCCAAGATGGCTGAGAGATAAAAAGGTTTAAACACGTTTAACTCATCAGGGAGAAGAGGTCCATCTCATCTGCAGCAGTAGCTGAATGTTAGGAGGGCAGCCAAAAGGCCCGCTGGGTCTTTGTTCCCCGTGCAGAACCAGGAGAGATTATTATGGGCCATTCAGAACCAGAAACTCGTCAGAACACGATGAGCACGGCTGATGTTCTGCTGAGAAGTCCATCGGTTCTGTGCTGATGATAAAATGACCCGCAGTGTAACTTTAGACATGGACGCTTCTGGTGAAGATGCAGCAGAACCCAACCTTTTAAAACAAGAGAGAGGGTTGCACATTAAGGGTTCGGTTCTGGTTCTACTAAAGGCCTTTAGTTCCTCTGATGCTCCTCTTCCTTCAGCTCAGCCAGCAGCTTTTCTCCAGGATTTGGTTCTGAGGACTGAACTGAGCTCTAAGAAAGTGGATTTAGAATAAAACAGAACTTTATGGTGATAGTTTGGTTCCAATGAAAGACTTCAGTAGCTCTGGCTCAACAGCGACACATAAATAATCCACAAAGCAACGATGGATCTAGAGACACAAAGAAAAGATGCAGCATGAAGTTGTGCTGATGCTCTGCATCTGTTTCAGTCGCAGAACGGGACAGAACCGGTGGCAGGGCCCACATTTAACACCTAACAGGTTTGTTTAGCTTTATTCTTTTAAAATGACTGTGGCCTTACAGCAGAACCTCATTGGGTGGTTCTGAAGCCGTTCAGGTTCTTAAATGAAGCTTCTTCTAAAGTAAAGTTGCATTTTCCTCCCTTTTCAGAGGGAAATGATGGACTTATCTGTTTTACTGCCATCCAGAACATCCCGGTCTGTAACTTTGAAACAAACGGGTCAGACCTTTATGGCCAGCGAAGGATTTACGGCTAGATAGGAAGTAATGTCGGCTTAATGGACCGGGTCGAACTGGAAACTCCTGCAGAACCGGATCCGTACGCGGGGCTTCCCGGTTCTGGAGACATCAGGAGCTTCAGGCCGTTCGGCGCGTTTCTGCACAGGTTGTGGATGTGAGGAGCTCAGCTGCATCTTCTCATGTGCAGCAGCTGATTGGTCCTCAGCAGCAGAGTCAGATGTTCCCTGCAGGTTCCCACCAGGTTCTGACCAGTCCTCTGCTTCCTGTTGCAGCTGCTGCCGTACCTGCAGGCCAACCTGACCGGCTTCAGGAAGCTGGAGATCCTCAACTTCAGGAAGGGCAGCGTGGTGGTCAACAGCAAGATGAAGTTCTCCAGGTCGGTCCCGTACAACCTGACCGAGGCCGTGCGCTGCATCCTGGAGGAGTTCTGCTCGTCAGCCGGCAGGAAGCTGCGGCTGCAGATCGACAGCCGCTCCCTGGATGTGGAGCCAGGTGAGGTCCATGTGCCGGGATCACCTGCTCCGTGCTGGGCGGCCATGATGGCCATGATGGCCATCAGTCACGTCCTCAGCGCTGCTGCTGGGTTTGTAGATGCTGAGGATGTTCAGCAGCTCCACCTTCCAGAGCTTCTCTGTTACGACTTTGGTTCTGTGCTTCAAACCTGGTGTCACAGGAAAGACCGGAGTTCTGGCTGGACCGGGTCGGACTCCAGGTTGTGGTCTACCTGAACGATTCACTGGGAACGGAGCGGTTCTGGCAGCTAAAGAGCGGTTCTGAGCGGTTCTTCTCACTCTAGGTCTCTAATCCTGGTTCTCCTCCTTCTGTCTGCAGCCGACCAGGCCGACCCCTGCAGGTTCCTGGCCTGCGGAGACTTTTCCCGCTGCAGGGTGGACGGCTGGACCCGGGAGGCCCGGTGTGTGTGTGAGCCGGGCTTCCTGTCCGTGGACCAGCAGCCCTGCAGGAGCGTCTGCGCCCTGCAGCCGGAGCGCTGCCCACAGGGCGAGTGTCACGTCGTTCCGGGACGAGGAGCTGAGTGCAGGTAATTCACGAGGACCAGGAAGTTCTGAACCTCAGCTTGGACCCCCGATCTGCTCCTGGACCGCCTGGTCAGCCGTGACACCTCCAAAGGCTCTGAAGGAGGTCTGCTTCCCTTCAGAGGGGAAGGACTGAGGGTCCGTTTGCAGGTTCTGATGGGAACGGTGAACTGTTTCAGATCCAACATGGCCGCTCCTGAGCGGCGGGTTTATTCCAGCAGAACCGGCGGTCAGCCATGTTGGAACCCCAACCTTTAGATCCGAACCCCCACTTCTGTTCCTGCTTCCTCCTGGACCTTTGCTCCAGTCCCAGCTCCTGGTTGGGTTCTCCGAGGCAAACGGAGCTTCTGTGGCGGACAGCAGGCGCCTCTGGGTCCATGCAGGTTCTGGTTCTTCAGAACCAACTGTAGGTGACAGCTGGACAGACCTGGGATGACGATCTGGTCCACAGACTGTGAGAGGACATCAAGGCCTGAATTACTGCTGTCAGCACTTTGCTATGCAGGCATCAGAGGGTGGTGGACTCTGAGCTTTCAGGTCTGAGGAGCTCCAGAACCTCCTGAGAACAAACCAAGCCCTCAGGCTGCTGCTGCAGACATCCTGACAGCTCCTCTGGGGACCAGAAGATTTAACCAGAGCTGAGGTGGAAAACATCTGCTGCAGATTTATCTGCTTCATCAGCTGCAGCTGGACAAGATAATCTGATTGTCATAGATCTGGTGTTTGCTCTTAAATCACTGAGAGCTCGTTAAAGTTTTCATGGTGCTTTTCTGCTGCAGGAAGCAGAAAGGTCATGAAGTCACTGATGAGAGTCGTCATACCTGAAGGCTGAAGAAGTGGTTCGGCTGGATCTCTCGGTTGGTGAGGTGCCGACTCCTGGCTGGGCTGGACCGGCCGGTCCGGCTGCTCCAGGGTATGACTGAGAATCTGAAAAGTGTGGAGTGCACTTCTATTCAGCCCTACTGAGAAGTCAACACCTCAATACAATCAACTCTAAATAAAGATTCAGAGATGCTCATAAAGGGACCCCTGGGCTCTAGCTGTGGCCCTTCTGGGGACCCAGAGCTGCAGCAGAACCAGGAGCAGAACCAGGAGCAGAACCTGCAGCAGAACCTGCAGCAGAACCTGCAGTAGAACCAGGAGCAGATCTTCACCGGGTCCATTTGGGTTCTTTATTTGTCAGTCAGCAGGAACGTGTCTCTGCAGCATCAGCACCTTAACGGCCAATTGAAGCAACTATAAGAAAATATTCCAATCAAACGTTAAAAGTGACACTTTAATATTTTCCTCTAGACGAGGAACCGTCCTCTGATGGTTCTGGTCTAAACAAGGTTAAAGTTTTTTGCCTGAGTTCCTTAAATCAACGTTAAACCTTGTTCTGTGTTTCCTTTGGATCTTAATGTTTTTATCTTCACCTGCTGCGGTTCCACAGCTACATGCTCTCCTGTCTTTGTTCTCCTCATGTTCACTTTGAATGTTCTTGTTACTGAAATGTGCTTCAGATAAAATGGCCCTCAGCTAAATGGAACCTGTACCTTTAGAACGTTGCTGCGCTGCCAGGATCTCAGCATCGGCTTCAGCTTTGAGAATGAAGCATCATGACGACCTTCTGCCGGGTCAGCACTCTTCAGAACCTCCCTGAAGGTCCAGCTGGGGCTCTTCTGGGGTTCTGTCATCTGTTTTCAGCTCTTGGTACAGATAATCAGCTGGATTCAGGTCTGGACTTTGACTAGGCCGTTCTAACCCATGAGTCTGCTCTGATCCAAAGCATAATACCTCTGGCTGCAGGTTCAGGGTGGTGGTTCTGCTGGAAGGTGGACCTCCATAACCTGGACTGCAAGCTGGATTCTCGCGGTATTTCTTACGTTCAGAACCCACAAGAATCCATCTCGTCCCGCCCTCATCTCAGCCGTTCAGAACCGAACCCAAACCGGTGCGTCCGGGCCAATCACGTGGCCGTATGGAGGTTTAAGGCGGGACATACAGCTGCGATGAAAGCGACTGACCTCCAGGAGGTTTCTCATGACGCTGCTGATGACAATTTAATCTGACACCGTGTCCCTCCCCTCACACGGATGGAGCAGAACCAGAACCAGAGTCTGGGTCGCCGGGTCAGAACCTCCAGTCTCAGGTCTCCTGGCTTTCTACCAGGATGGTCCTGATTCATCTCCATCCATCCTCCCCTCAGCTCTGACCAGCTCCCACAGCATGATGCTGCCACCCCCGTGCTTCACGGTGGGGCGTTCAGGGTCCGATCCGTCCTCCTCACATCAAGGCCGTAAAGCTCAGATTTTCTGCTGATCTCAGATCTGCAGTTTGGTTTTCTCACCTGGTTCCTGTTTCATCTTTTTCAGACCACACAGCGGATCTGTGGCGCCAGGCCCGAGCAGTTAGGAAGACGTACTGGACCAGACGGGACCAGGGATTAAAGGTACTGATTCAGTGAGACTGTGAGCTTTCTGCAGCCCTCCTCCTCCTCCTCCTCCTGGTTGGAGGCTGTTTTCTGCCTGCAGAGCAGCAGATCCGCGACTTCACCTGGACTCCGGGCTGGATCAGTGATCAGCTGCTAGGTCTGGAGGAGGAGGACCGAGCTGCAGCGCTGCAAAGATTAATAGCTGCTGAGCTGCAGGGAGGTCACAGCCTCCGCCTCTCCTGCAGAGGAGGAAACCCTCAGCTGGACGGTCAGCGATGAAGAATCCTCACAGAACCCATTTTAAAAGAAAAGCTCAACTAGAACTCCAACAGAACCAGATAAAGACTAAAGCTGCTCTCTGGAGCCCGACAGTTCAACCCAGTCCCCAGTCAGCTGGTTCTGCCAGAGGTCCAGGTCCGCTGAAGATCTGGAAATATTGAGGAAACCAAGGGAAACCGGATCAGAACCGATGGAGAGAAGGTGTTTTTTACAGTCAGGATGAAATGTGGAGTAAAGATGAGACGTTTGGAGTACAAGGAAGGAGCTGCAGGACAGGCGGAGACCCGGGACCGTCTTCTGCTCCTCTCAGATCTTTAGTTTCTCTCCAGACTAACCCAACGTAGAAAAGTGTTCTGATCCAGAGTAAAGAGCTGCTGAGGGCGAACCGGGTCTAATAATTCTGTGTTGATGTTCCTGCAGAAACACGAGTCGGCAGCAGGAAGATCCAGAGGAGCCCAGCTGGTGGACCTGGTTCCGTCTGATCAGGAAACCCTCTGATGGGAACATCCCAGAGAAAAACCCAACTCCACCATTAGTTTCTGGTTCTGAATGAGCAGATGATTAAACTGGATCGCTTCAGATATCAGGACAAGAACCTCGTCTGGTTTACATCAGAACTTCAACTGTCGCAGCACGTCAGCCGCAGGTCTAGACTTTGACTAGGCCGTTGGATCGCCTTTCAGCCATTCTGACAGCTGCTGTTTGGGCTCATTGTTCTGTTCATGACCCGGTTAGGGAGCAGCTCTCAGACAGATGAAGTGCCAGGTCCACTCTGGTTTGGGTTTTATTTGGTTCTGTCCAAAGCTGCTGCTGAATTAGGTGTTCAGGAGGCCTAGAGGTCCAGGGAGGAAAGACCTCAGAAATGACCTTCAACCTCCCAGCAGCCAGACTGGTGCAGGGTCATGACCTTTGACCTGCTGCCTGAGGCCTGTAGAGTGTGAGCTGGAGTTCTGGTTCTGGTCATTTCTCTGAGCTGCAGCTCACACCTCGGGCTGAACCTGCTGAGATGTTCTCTCTGCAGGACGGTGGACCTCATGCAGATTCAGACTTCTCACCAACTATTACATTATAAACTATTATTATGTTTATATATATATAAACATTATAAACTATTATGTTTATATATATATATATATATTATTATAAATAGGGACGTAATTTTCTCCTGTTGTGAGGCGCCGTCACCCGAGCAGCAGATCAAGAGCATTCACTGTAAAACAGAACGCTAACTTTATCACTAAATGGACTTTATAACATTCAAACCAAAACCATGTTTCTAGATTCACATTTTAAACCAGTTTTTATGTATTATTATATTTTATATCAGTAATTAGCCTAAAACTAGAGCAGGGCTCTGCAACCCTGACCTTCCTGGGAGCCATTCTGCCCTCAGCTGAATAAAAGTACCAGAAAAACGACGACCTAGAAGAAATGTGTGATTTTTAAAGAGCCATCATATTTATTTTAGAGTTTTAAAATAAGCAGAAAAGATGGAAACATTTCCTTCAATAGGATGCTGATATTTGTGGCAATAAAAACTGTTTCTAACGTGATGCCAAGAAAAGTAGATGTAAAAATTATTCCTGGGACTTTGGTGTCATTTTATTGTGGAAATATTCCCTGGAAAGAATGTAAAATTGTGTTTTATATCATGTTGAGAAGTAAAAACCTTCGTTAGCTGATAATTATAAGAGCCTTTGTGGAAGATCCAGAGAGCCACATGTTGCAGAACCTGGAGAACCGGACCCTCACCGTGGGGTTAGGGTTAGCAGCTCATTCAGCCTTCCTAGCATCTCCTCAACGTCCTGCAGATCAAAGGTCAAAGGTGGCTGAGGTAGGGTTAGGGTTTAGGGTCTTCCTCCCTCGGTAGCAACCTCCACAGCGAAGAGCAGCACTTCCACACGATGCGTTCGCTGACTGATAGAGGATCAGATTTCTGAGTTGTCTACAGGCTGATCAGCACTAAACGTTGCCGGCAGAAAGAAATCCTAAACCTGTGGCGCTCAAATTAACTCAGACGGACAGAGTCTGCAATAGAATAGAATAGAAACGCCTTTATTGTCCCACGGGGGGGGGGGGGGGGGGGGGGACAGGCAGAAGACACCAGACACACTGGATTAAACAATATGAATAAAAAGCTGGTTTAAACTTAAACTGTAAAACAGATTAATTTAGGAGGAAGGAATAAATATTACCCAATCAACAGATAATCTGGTATATTTCGGTAAAAAATGAAGTTAAAATAAGAGCAACGAGTCTGCTGGTACCTGTGTTCTAACGGGTCCATCAGGTCCAGACGGCGCCGTAGCAGCTGCACAGGTGATTATAGCTTAATGCTGAGTCACGTTAATATGGCCCACTGCTTTGATCAGGTTTGTCCCAAACTGAGCAGTTTCTGTGGATCTGGCTCAGGTTTAGGACTTTAAGTTTGTGCTGCAGCTCGTTTTCACAGCAGACGTTAGCGAGTACCTCCAGGTTCTACGTCCTGAGCTGTGCATCAAAATTACGCTGCAAGGATCTGTGCGTAGACACAGTAGTCTGGAGATGACCTTCTCGGGTTCTCCATCCTCTGTTCCACACGTTCCTCATCTGAGACAGAACTCTGATGAAGGCCAGATCCTGTTTTGTCCTGATATCTGAAGCCTTGGAGAGAAGAACCTTCCTGGAGAACCTCACAGGTTCTCTAGAGACCTTCAAGTCCCGTCCACCTGCAGAATAATCCTCCCCTCTGGTCCAGATGGGACCAGGAACAGAGGTCAGAGGTCAGCCTGCAGAGACTGGACCCAAAGGAGCGGTTCTGTGCCACCATGGGGGGGGGATGGACCAGGGCAGCCTTCAGATCAACTTCCTGGCCGTTTAGCAGAGAACTGGTGACGACACGGACCCGATGGTGGCGCCGCAGAACCACCTGAGAACAAATGTTTGGCTGCATTTAAATAAAACTTTATTTTGTTGTTAGAACTGGTAGAACAGACTCAGACGTTTGATGATTCTGGTTCAGAGCTGATGAAACCCAAACCCACAACTCTGGACCTTCTGAACAGAACCTCCAGGAGATCAGTCCACGGTTCTGTTGCTTTGTATTGTTGGTTCTGGTGTCTCATCTCCTCCTGACGACCCGCAGGTTCTGTTGGGTTTTGTTTAGCCCGTTTGCTGCCGTTCCCATGGTGATTAAAGACGGTACCGGTACTTTTGGCTGAGTGGGCCGGTACCAGTAAGACGGCA
This sequence comes from Fundulus diaphanus, assembly GCA_037039145.1. Lineage (NCBI taxonomy): Eukaryota > Metazoa > Chordata > Actinopteri > Cyprinodontiformes > Fundulidae > Fundulus > Fundulus diaphanus. Next base: position 46,989,914 of record CM073142.1, on the reverse strand, counting down.
CCTTGTTCCATTAATCTGCTGTGATGCAGCTTTTTCAGCATCAACCTTTTGTGTCAACAGAACCTTTCTGTAACAGAACCCAGTATTATGGTTCTGGTCCGATATTCTAACTGTCAAAATTTGAACTCATGGTTTTCAGAAGCTGGACGCCAGAATCATCCAAACCGACCCGCTGAAATGATCTGTGAGGTTCCGGTTCTTGAACTGAAGACTGAAATGAACTTTGAAGTTCTGGTTTACTGACGGTTCTGGTGCGGAGGATCCGAGGGAACCGCCAGAACCCAGATGTGACTGAACTCATAACAACAGCTTAATAGAACAGATGTAGCGTTTAATCCGAGCTCTCTCGGGTCAACATGGACTTCTGGTGAAACGCTGAGACTGGACCCGGACCGGACCGGACCGGGTCGTTTTAACCGGACCTCTCAGGATGCCAGGTTATTTTTGTCTGTGAAATGTGTTTAAAGTGTTGAATAAAAGCTGGTTTTGTGACGCGTGATTCTGGCTGTTTGGACCCGAAGGTAACAGGAAGTAAACAGGAAGCAGGAAGTGAAACAGGAAGTAAACAGGAAATGCTTTTATTCATGGGTTAGAGATCGGCGTTAGAACCGGGACAGCGCCGGTTCTTCCCAAACGGCGTGCTGACCCGGCAGCACCTTTCACTTCTGGTCCCTGATGTTCTGTCGGGTCCGCGGTCCAGTTCCACCTGCATGACGGAGTCGGTCCGGTCCAGCTGCAGTCCGGCTGTTCTAGAGTCGTTCTCAGAGTTCTGACCGACCCACTGTGGTCCTAGAGGCAAGGTTCTGGCAGTCATCAGATGGAGAACTGGACCCGGACAACAGGCAGCCTGGAGGATAGGAACCCTTTACCTGAGCAGGTACCGATGGAGGCCGGTTCTGACCCGACTCCAGAAACAGGAAACGGAACTAGGCTGCCACTGACAAACCACGGACCAGCAAACTGAATGTTAACATGAAGGGGTCCGTTTGGGAGGAACCGGTACCATGAGCAGAATCATCTGACAGAACATTGGTCCGGGTCACATCGTTGGTTTCCAGGAGGCCGGGTCCAAACTGGACAGGGAGCTAGTTCTTGTTCTGGTGATCCGTTTGGGTTGAGCAGAACCCAGCTGAGGGACGTGGAGTGATGCTGACAGGACTTATCAGCGGATCGTGTTCCGGACTTCATGCATCCTGCGGCTCCTGCAGCCAAACCTCCACACTGATCAGAACCGCTCTGGATCCTGAACGGGACAGAACCAGGACGCCGTTTGGACCTGCAGACGCTGAGCTAAACTCAATAAAGGACCTGGACTCTGAATCTCTAGGCTGAATGTTAACGGCATTTGTAAAGAAGTCCAGTTTTCGGAACCAGGCTCTTTGTTCTGGTTCTGGGTCCGGTTCGTTCTCGCCTTCCATGTTTTATTGCTTCTTATTTGGAGCCACAAAAGTAGAAATGATTCTCCCAAAAATAAACTCTATTTGGACCGCCCCGGTACCAGAACTATTCTGACAACAGGCTCCAGGTCCGCCCCTACGGACGGGGGGAGTGACGGGTCACATCTCTGTGTTGCATAATTAGTTCACATTTTCCTGGACAAACAGGAAGTGACATCACAGCTCAGCTCCAGGAAACCCCGCCCCCAAATTTAAATCAAACGGTGAGAAAAACTGATTCATTCATCATCTAAATCACGTCCAGGAGAACCAATCAGAGGCAGCCGGACCGGGACCTTTCCTGTCCTGGAAGAACCAACAGCTGGTGGGAGTCGGACCGAGCCGTGAGGACGGCAGCGATTGGCTGGAATGATCAGGAAATAATTACAATAAATGAGATGATTTCAGGTGGGGAGGAAACAGTCCGGCTCTTCAGCAATTAAACCCGTTAATGAGATTTAAGGCCTCAGTTAGACGTGCAGTGATGCGTCGGGGAACAGAACCCCCCGAGGAACAGAACCCCCCGGGGAACAGAACCCCCCGGGGAACAGAACCCCCCGGGGAACAGAACCCCCCGGGGAACAGAACCCCCCGAGGAACAGCCGGATGTGATCAATTACTGAGATTAACCCCACGAGGAGCAGCAAAAAAACAGAAGGACAGGGGAGGAACCGCCGTTCGGGCCGAGCGTCCTGCGGTCCAGAGCGCTCCGACACCATCCGAGTCCGCGGGGCCCGGGTCCGGGTCCGGTCACTTCAGCATGCTCTGCAGCATGGCTGTGGCGTAGGTGGGCCGCGCCTGCCGGCTCTCGATGGCGCTGCGCAGGTACTGGACGCCGCCGCAGCGCTCCCAGATCTCCTCGAACTGCCGAGGAAGGATCTCGGCTCCCCTCTTCCTCGACAGGCCCGTCTCCTCCAGGCTCAGCTCGCACATCTCCATGTCGTCCTTCCCTGGAGGCAGAAACAGAACCGTCAACGGGAGGCGGAACCAGCAGGCCGGCGTTTATCAGTTCTTAACTGGGCCGGTTCTTAGAACTAAGCCAAAGAAGGACAGGAACAGCAGCAGCCAGACTGGCACCGCGTCCTCATGCTCTGTAGCCACAGTAAAATGAAGAATGGGCCTTGCTGGTTCTGGTTCTGGTGGACCTCCCCATGCTGAAGCATCACACTGATGCTCCAGAACCAGTTTACCAGCAGAAGGTAAAGAACTCGGACCTTTCTGGCAGCTTCATCATGTCATCAGAATCAGAGTCCGCTCTGTTCCTTTAGAAAAGGTTCTGCTACTGGTACCACTGGGTCTGGAAAGGATCAGAACCGCCTCCCTGACCCGTTAAGAGTATTTAAATATTTAATTGAACGGGATGATCATATTCTTTTGAGGATATTCTGTAGGCAGATTAAATTACCGGACCGGGTCAGAACGGGTTTCAGAACATCTCCCTCTCTCTCAGCTGATTTGGGTTTACTGGCTGCAGAACATGTAGCGGTTCTGCTCCGGCTTGGAGGGCTTTTCTAGAGCCCAGCCTCCTTTATTTTACCCATCCAGAACCAGGGCTGTCGGATCCGTCATGCTGATCCCATCCAGCGCCCTCTCTGGTGCCGCTGGGTTCTGATGGCTCTGCTCAGCAGCAGGTCTAGTCTGGACAGACGGGCTGAGGACACTCATGGTTCTGCTAATGCAGTCTGGTTCTGTTACGGACCTTCTCCATAACAGAACCAGCAGTAAGTGATTAAAGCGGGTCGGATCAGCTTTTAAACCATCCCTACACGCTCCGGTTGACCCGGTGGACTACAGAACCGTTCTGCTGGTTCTAGAGCTCTGCAGCTGAGCGTCAGACCGCCGGCGGCGAGAGACACAATAAAGATCATTTTAGCAGCACCAACGGCTGAATGATTGGTACCGGCGCCACTCAGGGTTCTACTGACCGGCCACCAGCAGGATGGGGTGTTTATCCGGGTGCAGCTCCATCTGCCTGGCGATCCACGGCCCGTCGAAGTGGGCGTACCACCAGCCTTTCTTCTGGGGGTTCTGCGGGTCTTTGTACTGGTCCCCGGGTCGGATGAAAGGGATGCGGAAGTAGCGCTGCTGCCGGTTCATGGCCACGTCGTGCTGCCGCGCCGGAATGGGCGGCGCCAGGTTCTGCTGGGCTGCTGGTCAGAAATCAGACATGTTTGGGTCAGAGCAGCAGGCAGTGAGCGGGTCGACACGCAGCTGATGGGAAACGTCATAAAACACTAATCTAGATCATTTCTCTGTTAAACTTAAATGAGCGGGTCAGAACCTGAACGTGCCTCAGTGACCCACAGACCAGGAGACTTCTTAAAGGTGACCCATTACGCTTCATGTTAAACCTTCTGGGTCCGTTTGCTTTACCAACATGTTCTGTCTGCACCAAATCTTTCTCAGATCAGGTTCCTCCTCGGTTCCTCCTGCTCTGAGCCCTTTCCAGAACCAGCTGTTAGTGGGACTCTTTAATATTCCCACTTTAAACACCTGAAAGTGGCTGCAGACAGACTGTGACCCCGAGTCAGACCTGCAGCAGAGGAGCCTCCTGCAGAACCAGCAGCAGCTGCAGGGCTGCGCTCAAAGCCACCTTTCTGCAGTGCTAAACTATCCTACCATCCACAATTTCCCAGAGCCGGGTGCCGGGCGGCGCCATAGTCAACGGTATGTGCGACACTTCCGGCGCGCACCAGAAGTAGCGGTTTAGACGTGTAAATGATGGAGCTTAACGCGGGGAACGGTGTTTAGGTCAGTGTCGGGCTAAAGCTAAAGGATAGCGGTAGCTCTCAGATGAAGAGTCCCGCAGTTCAGGGACTTGGTGTGTTTAGACGAGCGGCTGGAACCAGAATCTACAGCCTCCATCGACGCCCAAAGGACAAAGCAGCAAAAATTGGCTTAAAAAAGTAAACCTCAGAAAGTTTGTTAGTTGTTTTGTTGAGAAAAGGCCATGGGATGACAACCCTTATCCAACGCTGCTTCTGATGCCGCCTCGTCAGGAGAGTCCAGGTAAATGCCACAGGTGTGTTAAATATTTTAGTTAGGCTTGCTAGGTTGTGTTAATGTCCTGTGGTTGTCTCCCGTTTTTGGTTGGATTTTTTCTTGTTTGACGTGATAAAACTGCAAGATTGAATTAATTAAATAATCAGAATTATTAAATTAATTCGTGTGATATTACACCTCGTCTGATCCCCGTTTTGTGGTGCTCCCATCTCTCCACCATGCACCTAGCCGCAGGCTAATTTTACATTGTACGTTAGGCTAATGTAGGCTAATAAATAAAATCTGAACAGGTCCTTCTTTGTTGAACGTTTCATTTTTTTTGTTTCAGGTAAACTCACCCTTATCAGCTGAACTGGATCAACAAGTTTAAGTGTGACCATCAAAACTGGTTGTTCACATGCAAAAGAGGACCATCAGCTCTGATGTTCCCAGGGGGAAGTGCAAGGGAATTAATCAGCATGTAAAAATGTTGAGTTGTGCATGTGATTTATTACAATAATAATAATAGTAATAACTTAAATGTAAGATATTATATAAAAACAATGTGTTAAATATTTGTTAGGTTTACTTCACATGGGTTGCTAGGTAACGGGCTGGGCCCAACGACTGTGACGTGATAATTGGGAAGTTTTTGAAACGTGTCGTTTTCCAGACACCAACATTAACTTATTGCTAAAAACAGCTGGATGATGTTTTTAGCGCTTGGACTGTTACTAGAAGCGGTGGAAACCCAAATGGAAGCACAAAAAGATGCAAAAAGTGAATTTTTCATAATAGGTCACCTTTAAGTTCTGATCTGAGACATTAGTGGACCATTTCCCATCACTGCCTGTAAACAGGAAGTTGTGCTGTTAGAGCTGAAGGTCAGCGGTGCTGATGAGAGAGGAGGAAAGCAGCACCACAACGCCTCCACTCATCCTCTCTACAGCCTAAAATCAGAATCTACAGGCTCAAGATGCTACATGATCCAAACCCAGAAGAATTGGTTTTAGTTAAAAACCAGGAAACGCGTCAGAAAAAGTTCTTCCATCACCCACACAAGTCCTCAAACCCCCTGCACAGAACCAGAAGGTACAGAACCAGGCCAACACCGTCAGAAAACACTCAAAACTTCCCAAATAATAAAGCATCTGCTCGTTGTGTTGAGGAGACGTTTTCCTCTTAGAGGTGCTTGAACTTCACTCCCTGCTGGATCCACTCAGGTTCTGATTGCCTCTTGTTCTACTTGCCGGGTTTGCTCCAACAGAAGAGCCCCAGGTGGCTGGGAGCAGTTCTGATGGTCCAGATGTTTAACGGGTCATCGGTGGCTCAACATGGGACCATCAGAACCGGAGTCTGGACTAGGTTGTTGATCTCCAGACTAAAGGTTCTGCTCTGGTTTTCCTGCTGCCTCCAGAATCTCAGTCTAAGCGCTGCTGGTCAGGACGGCTTGGTCCGCGATCTTCAGGGGACGTTTCTGGCGTCTGGCCTTCAGCTTGGAGGAGAGGCAGCTTCTCAGACGGAGGTCTGAACCGGTACCAGCGGTTCTGGCTGCTGGTGTCATTGTGTGGCGGTTATGTTCTTGGTACCGCCTGACCTTCATTTGACCCACAGCCGCCTCCTTCTGACCACCAACGACCCGTCTTCTGATGGTTCCCATGACACCCAGTCACTCAGGTCCAGTCCGGTTCTGGAAAGCAGCCCAGTGGTTCTCAAACTTGTTCTGTTGCCCCCCCATCCCAACAGAATGGGTCGAACGTTTTCTCTCTAAATGCAGCGAAGTCGCTGAGGATTACCCAGAATGCCTTTCACTGTTTCTAACAGGCGCCACATTTTATAAACTGTAAAAAATAAGAACAGAAAAGGTTTTTTGACCCGTAGCTGCAGTCAGAACCAGAGGAAACAACGTTCTCCTGCAGACGACAGCAGGTTCTGTTTAGCAGGAACCTCATCAGCAATAAAACGTTCTAGATAGCTGCGTTCCCTCACTGCAGGGAAGCCGTTGTGTGAAGCACCTGTCTTTTTTATCTCCCTCCACTTTCCCAATGTAAATCTTTCTTCAACAGATCTCAAGGGCAGCGCCTGTGTACTCCATGTAAATGGGTTCTGAGGCAGTTTGCAGGAATGCGCCTAACGGCTGCGCTGACAGCGGCGGCCGACTGGCTGCGTTTCCTTGGCAACGCAAGGCCTCAGTCAATCGTTCCCCCAAAATGTGTAAAAAAAGTGTTTGTGATGGACGGTTGTACTGAAACTGAATTTTCGATTGCAATGCAAATTGCAGTTGACAAATAAAATTGATTGATTGATTGATTGCTCTGAGCATTACCCAGAATCCCTTGCCACTCAGAACACTGCAGGTCCAGACCAAGCAGCAGGTGGCGCTGTTGACCCATTTAGCAGGATTTATCTACACCGTTGCCAGGGAACATGAAGGCACGGCTGCTCCTGCCCCCCCCCATCAAGCCTTCACGCCCACAGCTTGAGAACCTCTGGTGGAATCCAACACAGCGTTTCTCCCCCCCCCCCCCCACATCTTGAGAACCTCTGGTGGAACCCAACACAGCGTTCCCCCCCCCCCCCCCACAGCTTGAGAACCTCTGGTGGAACCCAACACAGCGTTTCTCCCCCCCCGTCACCCAGAGCAGCTAGAAGCATGAAGCAGCAGGAGGCCCAGAGGGGTTAGTCAGGGTTAGCTGGTTGTTCTCTACAGGAACACCTACCTGGTCTTCTCACTGGAGACGTGGGACCTGTTTCACACAGAGCAGGTAATGAGACACACAGCATGACAGCAGACGGTTCTGCTGGGCCCACAGACCCAGGGGACAAGTTCTGGTCTGGATGATGATCTAAACTACCACAGAAGCTGAGAACTTTGTTTTACGACCTTAAAGCCAGGAGATGTTCCTCTGACAGACGTACGATCTTTGGTTCCGTCTCATTTAGAACCGTTCTATTAAAAGCTGTCAGGTAGTCCGGCATAAGGCGGCTCGCTTAGGGCCAAGATGTCCTTTGGCCTCTACTGAAGGTTGCTGTGTAATTTATTACTTTTTAACAAAGTCACACTAACAGCTCAGATAATTATCATTTTACCAGATACTAAGACTAAATTAATTATAAACTGTAAGATACATCTGTTGTTCTTAGAGCGGTTCAGGAATAAGTTCCTTAAAACATTAAAGGTTTAAAAAGCTTCCTTTAAAGAGCGCTGAAATGTAATGTTTTAAATTTAAGTTTAAATGTAATTTATAGAACGTGACGTCAGATTAATTATGTGCTTATCATAAATTAATGGAAAGTTATCCTAAATGTGAACAACTTTGTATTGTTTCAATCGGACCTTTAACAGGGATCCTGTCTGCGGTTCCATTGGATCCAACAGAACCGCAGACGCCTCAGTCAAGGTGGGAAACTAGAAGTTGGATCAGAACCTTCTGGTAAATGGTTCTGTGTTTTCTTTAGGGGATCTTAGAGATTAAACAGAACCTTCAGGGTTCTGTTTCTCCAGAACCACTCAGAGGTAAAATCTAGCAGTGGATGACAGTGGGCGTGTCTCTCTGCAGTCTGGCCTCTGATTGGACAGAAAACAGGAACTCCTCCAGCTGGAGGCTACCTGACAGAACCGGAACCTCCTGGAAATGGACTTCCTTTGTTTTAACGTCAATTCCTCCTCAGAACCGGGCCGCCAACCTGAGTGCAGCCCGGTTAATCTGAGCAGATCGTCTCACAGTCCTGCAACAACCGTTTGTTAGAACCAGAACTTCTACTGAACCAGAACTCATATCAACACCAGTGAGGACCAGCTCGCTGTGGTTTGGTTCTGACCCAAAAAGAGCCGGTTCAGCGCGTCACAACGCATCAGTGCTGAGCGCGCTCAGTGCGACGGACGTTCTCTAGCAGCTCTGGGTTCAGGAACATCCAGGTAGAACGTTTCACAGAACAGCGACAGAACTACTACAGAACCTGCCTGATGGACCGTAAGCATGCAGCAGAACGTGTGGAGCAGAACGTGTGGAGCAGAACCGTCATACCGTAGTCCAGGACGGATTTGGGCGCTCGCTGCTCCGGCTCGGCGTTCCTCTTCTTGTTCTTGGACTTCCAGGCATGGTACACTTTGAGGCGGCGGTGGAACTCTTCCCTGCAGGCGGCCAGCAGCTCGATGTCTGCAGACAGAAGAACCGCAGAGTTCTGATCCCGGTTCTGAAGCATGAGGGAGAACCTTCACATTAATGCTGCCCACAGCAATGCTGCAGGAAAACCCGCAGAACCACCTGGATCTGGACACATCAGAACCTCCTGGATCAGGATCAGCCTAAAACCAGCAGAAAGTTGGTGTTGCTTCGGTGTGTGAGTTTGCTAAAACAATGTCGGACTTCGTAATTTTCTCTGGTCCCCTGCCTGATCTGACCAGTGATGACAGGTTTAGCCGCATGTCGTCATTCAACCGCTGGTTGTCTAGGTGGTGTCCAGAAAACGACGTGGGCTACATTGACAACTGGCAAACTTTCTGGGGAAAACCTGGTCTGATCCGGAGAGACGGCATCCATCCCACTTTGGATGGTGCAGCTCTTCTTTCTAGGAATCTGGCCGGATTTATTAGTTCTCCTAAATGCTGACAACCCAGGGTCCAGACCAGCAAGCAGAGCCGTAGTTTAACACACCTCTCTGCAGCTTCTGTACTGTTACCCACCCATTACCCTATTGAGACGGTGTCTTTCCCACGGCCAAAACTTAACAGATCAAAAACTGATCTAAAGGGAACAAATCATAAAAATCTAATAAAAATCCATATGGATCACTTTGAACCAAAAAATAAAAGAATTAAATGTGGTCTATTAAATATAAGGTCTCTCCCTCCAAAGACTTTGTTAGTTAACGAATTGATTTCTGATAATCAGATTGATTTATTTTGTCTCACAGAAACCTGGCTACAAGAGGACTACGTTAGTATAAATGAGTCAACTCCCTCCAGTTATTCAAATTTCCACATTCCCAGATCTGTGGGAAGAGGAGGAGGAGTGGCAACCATCTTTCAGTCTGATTTATTAATTAGTCCCAGGCCAATTAATAATTACAGTTCTTTTGAACATTTAACCCTCAGTTTCCCTCATCCAAACTGCAAAGCAATAAAACCTCTTCTGTTTATTGTTTTGTATCGTCCACCAGGCCCTTACACTCAGTTTTTGGATCAGCTGTCAGACTTCTTATCTGATTTGGTGTTAAATACTGATAAGGTTATTATAGTGGGTGATTTTAACATCCATGTTGACACTGAATGTGATAACCTTAGTGTAGCCTTTAAAACTATCCTAGATTCAATTGGTTTAGCTCAAAATGTGCATAAACCGACGCACTCTTGGCTCCATACTTTGGACCTTGTGCTGACATATGGCATTGATTGTGAAAAATTAACAGTATTTCCTCACAACCCTGTCCTATCTGATCATTTTTTAATAACATTTGAGTTTAACCTAACTGAGTTCTCCACCCCCAAAAGAGGGTTCCATTATAGTAGATCTTTATCGGATAATGCTGTATCAAAACTTAAAGAGTCTGTCCCCCTTTTAATATCCTCAGTATTGCAGAAATGCCCTGTAGATGGCAGCAATGCTATTTCTTCCCATTCACAAATCGATATCTTTGCTAACAGTGTGACTTCCTCATTGCGTTCTGCATTAGACAATGTAGCTCCCTTGAAAAAGAAGGTGATAATTCACAGGAAGCTGGCTCCCTGGTTTAATTCAGAGCTGCGTTCCTTGAAGCACAATGTTAGGAAATTGGAGAGAAAATGGCGCTCTACACACCAAGAGGAATCCTACTTAATCTGGAGGGACAGTCTATTGTTGTATAACAAGACCCTTAGCAGAGTTAGAGCAGCATATCTTTCATCATTAATTGAAGAGAATAAAAATAATCCTAGATTTCTCTTTAGTACAGTTGCCAAACTTACAGAGTCACAGCTCTGTTGATCCATCCATTCCCTTAGCTCTTAGTAGTAATGATTTTATGGGATTCTTCATAAATAAAATTGATGCCATTAAAAATAAAATAATTGGCACCCTCCCAAACATGATTACCTCATCCCCAGTAAGTGAGGCAGCGTTGGAGGAATCTTTAGAACCTGCACAGTGTTTGAACTGTTTAGAAGCAGTAGAGCTTTCTGAGCTATCTAAAATTTTAGCTTCATCTAAACCTTCTACCTGTATGTTAGACCCAATCCCAACCAAGTTGTTTAAGGAGGTACTCCCATTGATCAGTGGTTCTATTTTAGACATGATTAATCTATCCTTAGTAAATGGATATGTACCACAGGTTTTTAAAGTAGCTGTTATTAAACCTTTACTTAAGAAACCTTCTCTTGATCAAGATGAGTTAGTAAATTACAGACCTATAACTAATCTTCTTTTCTTATCTAAAATTCTTGAGAAAGTAGTTGCTAATCAACTTTGTGAACATTTACAAAGTAATGACCTACTTGAGGAGTTTCAGTCAGGCTTCAGAGCTCATCATAGCACTGAAACAGCTCTGGTGAAGGTCACTAATGATATTCTCATGGCCTCAGATAATGGACTTGTGTCTGTACTTGTCCTGTTAGATCTCAGTGCTGCATTTGATACAGTTGATCACAATATTCTCCTACAAAGACTTGAGCATACTGTAGGGATTAAGGGAAAAGCATTAGGCTGGTTTAAATCCTATCTGTCGGACAGATTCCAGTTTGTTCATGTTAATAATAAATCTTCCTCAAACTCTAGGGTCACCTGTGGAGTACCACAGGGTTCAGTCTTTGGACCAATTCTCTTTACTATATATATGCTTCCGATCGGCAAAATTATCAGACAGCATGGGATTAATTTCCACTGTTATGCTGATGATACTCAGCTATATTTATCCATAAATCCTGATGAATCCAATCAATTACTTCGACCGCAGTCATGTCTTGATGACATCAAAAGCTGGATGACTTTAAATTTCCTGCACTTAAATTCTGACAAGACCGAAGTTATAATCTTTGGACCAGAGTCCTCAAAAAATAAACTTCTTAACCAATCACTTAATCTGGATGGCATTAACTTGGCCTCTGGTAATAAAGTAAAAAATCTTGGTGTTATTTTTGACCAAGACATGTCATTTAAATCCCATATTAAACAGGTTTCCAGAGTTTCCTTTTTTCACCTCAGGAATATCGCCAAAATTAGAAACATTCTGTCCAGGAGTGATGCTGAAAAACTAGTCCATGCATTTGTTACTTCAAGGCTGGACTATTGTAATTCTTTACTATCAGGAAGTCCACAAAATGCAGTTCAAAGTCTTCAGCTGATCCAAAATGCTGCAGCAAGAGTTCTGATGAAAATCAACAAGAGGGATCATATTTCTCCAATTTTAGCTTCCCTTCATTGGCTTCCTGTTAAATCAAGAATAGAATTTAAAATTCTTCTTCTAACGTATAAAGCCCTTAATAATCAAGCTCCATCATATATCAGAGCTCTGATTACCCCGTATGTTCCTAACAGAGCACTTCGCTCTCAGACTGCAGGTCTGCTGGTGGTTCCTAGAGTCTCTAAAAGTAGAATGGGAGGCAGATCCTTTAGCTATCAGGATCCTCTCCAGTGGAACCAACTCCCAGTTTTGGTCCGTGAGGCAGACACCCCGTCTACTTTTAAGACTAATCTTAAAACTTTCCTTTGTGACAAAGCTTCTACTCAGAGTGGCTCATGTTACTCTGAGCTACCTCTATAGTTTTGCTGCTATAGGCTTAGGCTACTGGAGGACATCAGGGCCTATTTTTCTCACTGTACTGATTTTTACTGTTCTCCAGTCTACTGTTCTCCAGATTTGCATTGCATTGCATTGAAATGACTGTTGTCATTTCAGCTTTTAACTTTTTGTTCTCTCTCTTTTTTCTTCATAGTAGGTACACCTGGTCTGACGTTCTGTTGACTGTGAAATCATCCAGGGAGGACAGATCACCGACTATTACCATCTAATGTAGAACAGATTACTGGATCAATGTGTGCTTCTGTGCTTGTTTGTCTCTCTTGTTGTGTCTCTGCTCTGTCTTCTGTAACCCCCAGTGGGTCGAGGCAGTTGATGCAATCAACTGGTTTCCTTATATAGGAAAATTTTTGACCAATCTGTGTAATATGATTGAACTTGACTTTGTAAAGTGCCTTGAGATGACATGTTTCATGAATTGGCACTATATAAATAAAATTTAATTGAATTAAAACCAGCAGAACCACCTAGATCAGTCTAAAAAGAACAGAACCCCCTGGATTTGGACCAGTCAGAACCAGAAATCTTTATTGTTCTGGTTCTGTAAGATGAGTTTTTGACCTTTAACCATCTGGCAGTTGAGACATTTCCATCTGGATCCTCAACATAAATCATTCTTTAATTTGGGTTTTAGGAACTGGAGCGGCTAAAGACCCGGGTTCTGCAGATCCGCTGAAGCTGCGACACTCACCACACGACGTGTTGATGGCGTCCCGCAGCTCGGCGTACTTCCACTTGCTCAGCTCGTACTTCTTGGCGTTGGCGGCAGCTTTGGAGGCCAGAACCTGCGGACCTCTGGGACAGGAAACAGAACCGAGTCAGCCGTGAAAACCTGGGAACTGAAGATCCGGCTCAGGACTGGAGTCCACACAGGGAGTCAGACACGCAGAGTCAGAACATGGGCCTACAGGTTTTAGATCCACTTTCGATCTTTTCCTAATGACAATTGATGGGAAACAGAATTTCTGCTGATTCTGTTAACTGGACATTAATCAGAACCAGACTCTGGATTCAGATCCTCAAACCTTATGGCTGCAGGAGCAGCTCCCTCTGTGAACTCCACTCCATCAGGAGCTCTTCGCAACTAACAGGGGAAACCCGAGTCCGGTTCTACAAACCAGACAGAACCACGGGTCGGTAAAGAGGTGAGGAAGACTCAGGAAGCCTGTAGGAGGAAGAGGAAGGAGCTGGAGGAGATAGACTGCATGCTGCAGACACCAGGAGGTCCAGAAGAACCGCCGGTCCAGTAGACCCAGAGTGAGAAGAATCTCTGCACCTGTGAACCATCAGCTTGTGACTTTTCATGTTTCAGGGTCAAAGTTCAGATGTTAAAAGCTCAGGATCCACCAGAACCACAAGGGGCTTTCAGAACATCTGTGGTTAGGTGACCGGACCTCTGCCGGTGCCGGGTCTGAACCTTGGAATCATCTACAGGCTCGGAGTCGCAGCGAGCCGCCAGATGGTGGCGCTGTTCAGGTCCGGTTCCCGACCCATACTGCACCCTCCGCCCCTCCCCCACCTGTTTCTTCGCCCTGAAGGATTCTTCTGCTTCCTTTCCTGCCAGATCCAGACCAGCACCAGGGGGCGACATATTCTGATCAGATTCTGACCTCAACTGGACCCGACCTGAGTCTGGGAGCTTTAGGAGGGGAACCAGAGGGAACCTGGAATATCTTTCATATCTGACCCGCCTTCAGACCAATACTGCAGAGATCAGCTTGTTAGAAGCTGCTGAGTTCTTTGGGCAGCGACCCGGACAGTCGACCTTTGGGTCAGCTGCTGTTCCGAGAAGTGGCAACGAGACGGAACCGCAGAGCGGTCCACAAGCCTGATCTTCACAGCGTTCCGGTTTCTGCTCGAGTTACCGGACCCGGCGCCAGAGCATCACTCTGATTAAAGCAGCAGAACCGACCTGCGGGTCAGAAATGTTCTGGGTTTCAGCAGCTGGAGGTTCTGCTGAAAGCTCAGAAGAACCAGAACCTTCTTTGCTGAGGGAATCAAACATCATCCCAGTCCTGGAAGTACATGTGGATCGGGTCAATGAATCAGAATCACCGGGTTTTCATTAAGGATTTGATCCAAATCAGGGAAAATCAGAGCGGCTGATTGGTTGATTTGGTTCCGACCGTTTTTACCCACCGGGACAGAAGTTCAGTCATCTCCCTCGCCATTTCCTCCCTGCAAAGCATGATGGTCCAGTTTTAGCAGCCAGCAGAGTGGGCGGAGCTTATCAGACAACATTTGAACTCAAAGAACCAAACAGAACCTGGAAGAGCTGACCTACGACCTTTACACCAGAAATGGTTCCTCTGGGGTCTGAACACACGTCAGCAACTGTAATCTAAACCTGTTCTATGATCATTAGGTTCTGGTTCTGTCTGGCTGAGTCCGGTCCAGCTCAGGTTTTCATTGTGTTTCAAGCAAACAGAACCACAGAACCTCATTTCTGGGTTTTCAGGTTTGATGCAGCAAGCAGGCCAGAATCAGAGGCAACCGGACCTTCGCTCAGTCTGTCTGAAACGTCCTGGTCAGTTCTGGAGGCTCCGCTGAGCAACCTGGACCGGACCGGTCCTGGACAGGCTCGGTCCAGTCCAGCAGCGCTCCAAATGCAGGTTAGCCAGAACCGAGACTCCTGGACTGGTGTCAAAATGTTTCCAGACAGACCGAGCGAAGGTCCGGTTGCCTCTGATTCTGGCCTGCTTGCTGGTACCGACCCGGATGTTTGTTCAGTGAATTTAATCAGCGGAGTTCATCTGAGGATCCGTGGATCAGCGCCGTTTCTAACAACATCCGGACTGCAGGTTCTGCTGTGAAGCGACCCGGTTTGAGAAGTTCTGAGTGTGAGAGGAAACCTACATGGTGTAGTTCTTCAGCTTTGTGCTGCCGGCGCCGCTGTGAAGACAGTTAGAGGATGAGAGTTAGAGAACCAGAACCGGGTCAGGGTCCATTCAGCCCCCATCAGGGGAGACCAGCTGCTTTCTGCTCGCTGTTCACAGGATCTACTCCAGAACCCGCTCACGAAGACAGAACCTTCCACTGGTTCCTGTTTTCCACCAAACTGGATCCGGCAGCACCGGTTCTGCGAGTGGACCCCAGCAGACGCAGCCCAGAACCGGGCCAGAGAGGGGAACCTGGGGGTAAATTAAACGCTGCAGTTCCACTTTCTATCGACCGGAACTGGTTTCCACGGCGCCGACCCAACACCGTCAAGGTCCAACAGAACCACCTGGCCAACTGCTGGTTCTGGTTCTACGGCGCCACGGTTCTGAGCTGCCGGTGGCTAGACGACAGCAGCTAAGTTGAGGTCCGGGCGGGACCGGCTGGTCCAGACTGGACCGCCCAGCTTCAGAACCGCCGGGTCGTCGGGAGAATGCAGAACCCTGAATTTGAACATGGCGCGTGACGGTTCTGAAGCCGTGGACAACCAAGCCAGTTCTGGGATTCTGCAGAACCGGGCCTGGAACCAGTGAGGTGGAAAATGTGAGCAGAACTAAAACCGGAACTTTTGATGCCGTTGATCTGAGTGTCTGATAAAAAGCTGCTAAATCAGAACCGGTTCTGTGGCTGGAAACAATCAGGGTTTGCTGAGCGGTTCTGATTCTGAACCGTCTGACTGGGTCCAGTGCTGTCAGATTAAAACCGGTCCCATGGGTTAGAATCAAGCCGGTTCTGGTAAAGGAGGAGGTGGCTGTTAGCGGGCGGGTCGTTGCAGCATGCAGGGGTCGGAAAGAGGCGGGGTTAATTTCCAGAGGTCAAAGGTCAAAGGTGAGGCTCTTACGCTGCTCTCTCCGGGGACGACGGAACGGAGGAGCCGTTGCTGGGAGAACAGAAGAAGAAGAACACGATTAAACAGGACGGTTCCGTCAGAACCTCTCTGGTTCTGTTCCCGTGTCAGCGGGTCGGTCCGGTAAAGGATCGGATGGAAGATGAGGAATAAAAACATGTCGGGACGTGATGCCGGACCCATTTACGGGGTTCTAACGTGTTCTCCATGCGGTCAATCGGACCGAGCCTGGAGTTCTGACCCGGGTCCGGTTACCTGCGCAGGCCGGAGTCGTTCAGCGCCTCCTCGGGGATGAGCTCGGCCTCGCTCTGGGCGATCCGCATGGCCAGCT
Organism: Fundulus diaphanus; assembly: GCA_037039145.1. NCBI lineage: Eukaryota > Metazoa > Chordata > Actinopteri > Cyprinodontiformes > Fundulidae > Fundulus > Fundulus diaphanus. The sequence goes on along the minus strand of CM073142.1, from coordinate 46,973,608 downwards.
CCCGGTCCCTCCTCTCCTGCTCCAGAACCGCCTGCCGGGCCACATCCTGCTCCCGCTCGGCCTGCAGCTGCAGCTCCATCTCCACCTGGACACACAGAGCCATCAGCCCTCCGGACCAGAACCAGAACCTGCTGCCTGTTCTGCCCGAACCACCAGGACGGTTTGGACCTGTGCTGCCATGCCGAGGCGGTCCAGTGAGAATCAATGACCCCTCAGAAAACCCGGCTGTGTCTGGGTTCTGACCCGGAAGGACACCTGCAGCCGCCCACCTGGACAAAGCACCTGGTGAACAGAACCAGCCGGCGGTGCAGGTCAACAGAACCAGAACCAGCCGGCGGTGCAGGTCAACAGAACCAGCCCTCGTTTCTGTCACCCATCTGGTTCTGTTTCTCTGGAGGTTCTGCACCATCAGCCTCACAGGAACCTTTATCCGGCCCAGGCAGAAGGTCCGATGAAGGTTCCCCCCCCCCCCAGACCTCGGATTCTGGTTCTGGTTTAAACCCGACAAAATGAAGAAATCAGCACCAACCTGCAGCCGCCGCTCCTCTTCCTCCCTCTTCTTCCTCTCTTCCTCTTCCTGCTTCCTCTTCACCTCCATCTCCGCCTTCCTGCAGGGGACACACGACAGAACCCGTCAGAACCTCAGCTAAAGGAGATTCCCTGCCGGTTCTGCACCGATGTTCTGGTGCTGCCCAGTGCCAGAAACCATCCGGGACACCAGGACCAGTTAGAGCAGGGCGCTTGGTCCCCGGTTCGAATCCCAAAGAGCGCTCCCCGGCGCCGCCCAGTGGGTCCACTGGGACGGTTCCGCTGGGACGGTTCCGCTGGCTGATTAACGTCTCTGAGGTTGTTAACCTTAACCCTCTCAGACCCAACAGAACATCTGACCTAACCTTTAAAACTCACCTAAAGCAAACAGAACCACTGCATTTAACCGGGTCATCCAGAACCTCACACTAACGGGTCACCGGTCCAACGTGGACCAGGACCAATGTTGCCACCGGTGCAGAGCTCAGCACCGGCAGCAGGTGAGCAGAGGAGGATGGATCCTAGAGGTTCTGTTGGACTGACGGCTGGTGGCACCAGAACTCCTCGCGCTGAGGCAGAGGTTCTGTTGCTGCCTCTGGAAGCAGCTGACGGGCTCGTCTGGAGACCCTCGGCAGAACCTTCGGATCGTAACGAGCAGAAAGTTCTGCTAACGAGGGAAGCTGGTTCTCCTGAACCGGGCCTGCGGTCTGAGCCGGTTCAGCCCCAGCCCTGATCAGCAGGGGTGTGACTGGTTCTGCCGGGCTCCTGCAGAACCAGTCAGAACCGCCTGGTTTGCCACTTACAGCCGGCGGTCTTCGTCCTCCTGCCTGCGGCGCTGCTCCTCCTCCTCCCTCCTCTTGCGCTCCCTCTCCATCTCCTCCTGGATGCGGCGCAGCCGCTCCCGCTCCTCCTCCTCCTTCTTCTTGTTCTGCAGGTCCGTCAGCAGCTTCTCGGACCGGGTCACCAGGGCCTGGAACTCGTGGTCGATGTCCAGGCGGCTCATCATGGTGCCCTGCAACACAAACCAAACCAGAACCGGGCTTAGCCGCTGATGGACCTCCTTCCTGCAGGGGCGGTCCGTCCATGGCGGCCCAACCTGGACCCAGGCTCTGACCCAGCGGGTCAGAACCTGCTCCTATGGCCAGAACATCAAACATCACCTCCTGTTAGCGGCTGCTATCTACGGCAAGCCATCAGGGCCAAACATTTGCTCTTTTCCAACCAAAAAGATGTAAAAACGGAAAGTTAACGTGTAATTGGTCAGGATGCCTTAAACACAGCCAGAACCTCCAGAACCGCAGATGTTCTGAGCGCTGATCAAAGGCTAAAGGTCAACTGGACCTTTTCCGTTCTCCAGCAGCAGAGAGGTGGGCTGTTCATCAGGCAGAAATACAAGCAGCTCAGAGAGCCACTAAATACTAAAACATTGATATTAAAAGAAACTGGATGGGTTCTCCAGGCGGGTTCTAGGTTCAGACTGAGGAGTTTCAGGTTCTCCAGGCGGGTTCTAGGATCAGACTGAGGAGTTTCAGGTTCTCCAGGCGGGTTCTAGGTTCAGACTGAGGAGTTTCAGGTAAACTCGGCCTCAGACCTGCAGACATTCACCTAAGAGCATTAAAACGAGAAAAATATGAAACATTTTATTAAAAAAGTCTGGTATGGCAAGCCATTTATGCAATAATAAAACCAGCCATTACCACCACTACAGGTTCTGTGGTGGTCATTACTGGATCACTGGATAAGCAGAACCTTCAGGTCCGGTTTCTCCGGAACCATCCAGAGGTGAAATGAGAGTGGGCGTGTCTCTCTGCACTCTGGGCTCTGATTGGACAGAAAGCAGGAAGTCCTCCAGCAGTGGGAGACACGCTGGCTGGAAGGGGAACCGGTTTAAATCCTCAAGGTTCTGGATGTTTCAGCAGGTCCGAACCATCAGATGTCTAACAGAACATTCTAAGGTTAAGTTAAACTGTGATTGTGAAAATAAAAATGGATCAAGATGATACCTGGGTCAGGTAAGCTTCCTATGACCCGTTTAAACTTCGATGGTTCTGGTGTAAACGATGGGGGAGATATTTGGGTCCGAACACGACTGGGTTTGGATGGACTCTGTCTGGGAGGAGAGCGGCGCTGAATATTCGGACCAACTGGCACCTGAAGAATAATCAAGTCCAAAATGTTCTGGTACTGACCAACATGCGGTGCAGAGGGCTTCCCTGTCATTCTGTCCAGCAGTGTTTACAGAACCGCCAGAACCCCGGACCCAGCGAGCCTGTAGAACCTCCAGAACCGAACTCACCTTGATTTTGAGCATCAGGGCGTCGATGGCGTTCTCCAGGCCCTCGATCTGTTTGCTCATCTCCTGCTTGCCCTCCTTCAGGCCGCCCACCACCTCGTTGAAGCGGCCCATCCTCTTCTTCAGGTTCCGGACCTTCACCAGCCCGTCGATTCTGGAACCACAGGAACCGGGCCTCCGTTAGAGAAGCTTTTATTATACGATAATTCTACCAAGAAGCTTTGCTGACGTGGCGCCGCCCAGCAGCCAACAACAAGCATCAGGTTTGGTTCTGGGCAGCAGAACCTGCCTGGTACCGTCAGGAGTTCCCCGGTCCATATCGTAATCACTGCCATATGTCGCCTGGATCTGATTAAATGATCTGGATCAGAACCATCCCAGTTTTCACTGACGGGCCTTCAGAGAGCTGCCGGGCCTCCCTGGGTCCAGCAGGAGGTCCGATGGAGGTCCTGCTCTCCTCCTGCTGGGGGGGGGCAGGTCGCATGACGCGTCTCGGTGGCCGTAAATTCTGCAGAACCGCCGCCCCAGAACCACCGCCGCCCCAGAACCGCTAATTAGTCAATTACTCAATAATCTTCAGGCTCCAGCGCCTCGTTTGCTCTAATTAATCCCGACGACGCGTTTCGCCTCATTAAGGAAGCAGAGGGGGATCCCGGCCGGTTCGTTAGAACCCTCCGGTTCCTACCAGAACCCCCCTCCAGTCGTTAACGCTCAGTAATCAGTCACTCCGCCGCCTGGAACGGATCAGCAGGCTGTCAGATAAGATGAAGGACCCCCCAGAGGAGGAAGAGGCCTCCTCTTCACCTGCATCCCTCACGGTACCTGCCGGGTCCAAACTGTTGGTAATCAGAGGGAAGAACCGCTGCATGTGCAACAAGCAGAACGGCGCCGCTGAGCTGTGAAAGTGACGGATAATGAAGAGGAGGAGCGGCAGATGAAGAGCGGGGGTGGATGAAGGAGCGTGAAGGTCAGAAATGAGAGCCAACCCACCGAGGTTTGTGCTTCTTCCTGCAGAGCCACATGCGGACCGTCTTCTGCATCTGGATGCAGGCGCCGGCCCGGTACACGATCTTATTTTTCACTGCAACAAACACAGAAGCACGGAGCCACGTCAGCAAGCCGGTGCTGCACTGCATAAAAACACAGACCGCGCACAAAGCGAGGCGTTAAAGGTCCAGCGTGTGCCAGGTGGAGCCACCTAGTGGCCGAGCCCTGCTGCTGCAACAGGAAGCAGCGCTAATCTGAACTAGATTAATAATCTGGAGGGTCCAATCCCAGTCCGCCTCTCGGGTTGACCCGAGGAGGACGACCGCCAGACGAACGCTCAGGAGACCCAAAGCTCCTGGACCAGCACCAGAACCGGACCAGGGAGCAAACAAAAGGTTCTGATGAAGTTCAGGCACCATGGTGGAAAATTCATCCTTCATCTGACTCTGGCTGGTTCTGGCTGGTTCTGACCGACCCACTCAGCCTGACTGCTTTAGAGGTTTATTTGCTTGTGTTTCGTTTCTGACAAAACCTAAAAAAGAATAAATGGCAACGTGTGAAAAAGTTGAAACCTTTTATTTAGAAGCTGGACTGTTTAGTAATGACTGTTTCTGAGCTGGCGGACCCTCCAGACGGTTCTTCACGGCCAACGTTCTACAAACTTCATTAACCTACAGTAATCTCACTTTTTATTTATTCCTGTTGGGAACTAAACGGGTTTCTTGCTTCTGGTCGAAGCTGAAACACGTCAGGCCCGCAGGAAGACGTGCGGTAAGCGTTCAGGGAGGAGCGGTTCCTCCAGGTCCAGCCCGGTGGGGCTGGAGGAGAACAGCGGTGCTTACGCTTGATGACGGACAGGGAGCACCACTGGACCTTCTTCCAGCGGCTGTGGATGAGCCACTTGTTGACCTTCTTGACCAGCTCCGCCAGGTGGTCCGGGTCCGACCTCATGATCTGATCAAACTCTGCGAACTGGATCCAGTCAGAACATTAGTTACTAGCAACGTAAAACACACAGCAGCAGAGACAGCTCTAGCAGCTCATTGGTAACGTCTGTTAAAGTGTGACTAAAGTGTGAGAACATTCCTGCTGTTAAAGAGAAAAAGACGTTTTTAGGACCATCAATGAAAACGTTTCAGCTGGAATATCGCCTTCCGTCTCAAAACCTGAACAAAGTCATCTAGGTGGTTTTTCCTGTTTATTCCTCATCATAACTCCTGTGAATTTGCTTCATATTACACGCGTGTGCCTCCCTGAGAAGACACGCAAACACGTCACCCTTAATGCAGAATTCATCACCTCAAACCTTCTAGTATAAGAAATATCTTATTTGACTTTAAAGTTCACCAAACCTCCCCATCTTTCATGTTTACTTCCTCTCAGATGTCCATCTGAAGGCTGTTAGTGACAGGAAGTGACGGCTCCTTCAACAATACTAGAGATATGGAAATATAGCGAGATATAAGGATGTCGATATAGAGATGGTGAGTGTCCATGTAATTATATACATATTTACTTTTTTATTTATGAGGGGCTGGTTTGAAAACTTTACATTAGAATGTTACATTACAGTTAATTTCACGTAAACTAATTCATCCTGGATGTTTCAGGTTTGCTACAACAACAAAAACGCCTGAAGGTATTCGGCGAGTTTTGCTTGAATAAAATCCGCCGACCTCCCCAAGATGGCCGCCCCAGATCCCGTCAGCCTGTAGGCGATAGCGGGTCTAGTCTCTATAACGTCTGTGGCAGAAGCAGCTGGTTCCTTCACACTTGGACTGAAGGTCAAAGGTCGTTTCGTCTCCATTTTAATGTTTTTATGTGAAATTTATTATTCCGGTTCTCCCATAAAGCTCCTCTGGGTTAAAACTCTGGTTCTGAATGTTTCTTTTCCAGACGGGTTTGAGGTTCTGGACGTAGTTCTGGTTCTACTGCTGGTTCTGCTTTCCTGTCATTTTTGCTGCAACCTCACGGCTCTCCAAACCCGTCTGATGTTCTGGCCGGTGAATTAGCTCCCAGGTCCAGTTAACGGACCAGAACCAGGTGCTTCAGTCAGCTGAGGTTCTGGTCCAGTTAACAGACCAGAACCTCAGCTGACTGAAGCACCTGGTTGTGGTCCGAGCTCGGGGCCGAGCAACGAGAGCCTCACCTTTCCAGGGCGGAAGAAGACTTTGGTGAGGCCGAACTTGTAGTCGTTCTCGTTGAGTCCCAGAGCCTTGAACAGGGCCTGCAGAACAAACACAGAGGTTCTGACCAACAGCAGCCGGGCCCGGTTCTGCCGCACGGACCAGGACTCACCTTGCAGAAGAGCCGTGGGTCGAGCCGGGTCAGTTTGGGCGGCATGTAATTCTGGTACATGTTGTAGAGTTCATGGAAGGGAGCTCTGGAGGGGAAGCCGCCCTGCATCAGGTCCAGAACCGACACCATTCCTGCAGAAACCCGACAACGAGAAGAACTTTAAGAACCCGGAGCTCTCAGGTAAACGGATCAGAACAACCGGACCAAGGATTACAGAACATTTACAGACGTTTGGGTTCAGAGACGCAGGAATAAAACGTTGGCCTCTTTCTTCTCCTCCAGGAGTAAAACCGACCCAAACCTGCTGGTTCTACAGAACATGAGCTTCGGTCCATTTCCCTTCTCTGGGGGGGTCCAGGTGGGAGAACTGACTGGTTCTGACCGGTTCTGACTGCTTGGTTTCACTCAGCGGTCTCAACAGCTTTCAGGACAGCGGGCTGACCCGCTGCTCCTCCGCCCGGACCGCCCTGCTCGGCTGACGAGCGTAGGCAGAACCCGACCCGACCCGCGGGCAGAACCCGACCCGACCCGCGGGCAGAACCCGACCCGACCCGCGGGCAGAACCCGACCCGACCCGCGGGCAGAACCCGACCCGACCCGCGGGCAGAACCCGACCCGACCCGCGGGCAGAACCCGACCCGCGGGCAGAACCCGACCCGACCCGCGGGCAGAACCCGACTCGACCCGCGGGCAGAACCCGACTCGACCCGCGGGCAGAACCCGACCCGACCCGCGGACAGAACCCGACCCGACCCGCGGGCAGAACCCGACCCGACCCGCGGGCAGAACCCGACCCGCGGGCAGAACCCGACCCGACCCGCGGGCAGAACCCGACCCGCGGGCAGAACCCGACCCGACCCGCGGACAGAACCCGACCCGACCCGCGGACAGAACCCGACCCGACCCGCGGACAGAACCCGACCCGACCCGCGGACAGAACCCGACCCGCGGACAGAACCCGACCCGCGGACAGAACCCGACCCGCGGAGGTCCAATTAGCGCTCATAGTTGGCCGCTTGGGTCCGGACCGGTTCTGGTCAGAGGTTAGGGTTCAAACCAGTCTACAAACTTTCAGAGGAGGCGGTTCTGACCCGAACACTGCAGCTGCGAGAGGATCTGAGCTCCTTCAAACTGGTGGCTGACCATCTTCAGGTTGGGTTTGATGCAGCGGATGAAGCTGGAGCCCTGAAGGAGACCGGGACAAGGAGAACCGGGTCAGAACAGGCAGGACAACCAGCGCCAGAACAACCAGAACCACCAGAACCGTACTGACCGTGCTGCGGAGCTTGTCCAGGAGAATGTTCAGCTGCGTCTGCAGGAACAAACAGAACATTTTACCACAACAAAACGGACCTCAGAATCAAAGCCGTGACTGGACCACCAGAACCAGAACCAGAACCAGCTGGTGGCCACCACCATGTTTGACCTGTCCTGTCTGCTAATGTGTTAATTGTTGACTTAATGCTAAAAACAGATTAACTTTCACCAGTGGAGCCTCACTGCTTCCTCCATAGAGCCGCTTGATTTATAAATAAAGAAGCTTTATTAGAATTTATTCTGGGACTATTTCATGTTCTATGGACACAGAAACAGGTAGAAGAGGAAAAAAGGAGAGAAACAGACAAAACGCTAAAAGGGGGAAAAGGTGAAAGAGGGAGAGAACATCCTCTGAGTTTCCATGAAGGTTTTAAACACCGATTAACGTTTATCTCTTCTGATCCACTCAATACACGGAATATGTTAGCGTTAGCAGCTCCTGATTAGCTGCTAACGCTAACAGCTCGCTACGCGCCAAGCTGAACAGTTACTTTGTTTAAACGTTTGGGTCCAATAATGCCACCAGCGTTCCTGCAACATTAATAAGGAACATTAATGTTCATTGATGGTACTTTGGGGACTGAAAAGGAAGCTAGTTGCCTGTTAGCTACGTGAAACGAGACGTTCCCAACATAACGTCTAGTCGTCCGTCCCTCCACCATCTCAGGTCACCAACTACAATATACTTATTTCAGAAGAAACAAAGTCAAGAGACCTAAGAATTATTGACTTTTAATTTAGCAAATTGTTCTTAAAAACTCAGTTTTTGTAGTTCTGTAGTTCTAACTTAGTTTAAAGCTAATTTAACCCAGTTCCAGGTTCTCCAAGATGAACTTTGGTTCTCTAATCCAAAGACCTTCACTGAACTCTAACGTAGCTCCTTAGTTTCTTTAAACTAGTTGTGCTCAGTAGTTTAGTTTCACTAGGCTAGCAGGGGAGTTGTAGTTAATTCAGGTAAACGTTGTTATTAACGGTGTTCCCTGGATGAGCATTTATCAATAAAGTCTTATACTTAAAGAGAACTTTGCTGTCCTGATATCAAAGCTAGTGGTTAAACATTAAATAAAAGCATTTAATGACAGATGGATGTTCAGCGAAGGTCCAAACAGGTCTGATGGTCTGTGGTGGAGCAGGGATGCAGTCCTCATGTGTTATGGCACACAGAAGCAGACAGAGACCTGCTGCTCATTAAAGCAGAGAAGCGGCTGCAGAGCGTGAGCGCCCCCTGCCTGTCGGCATGGCTACCTGAACCGGCTCACCTTGAACTTGTTCCCCACGCTGATGAAGCTCAGCTTCCCGGCCTTCTGCTTGACGTCGCGGCTGTTGGACGAGTTCTCAAAGAGCCGGCGGACGAAGGCGTCTTTGGACTCGCTGACCAGACTCTCCAGAGACATGTGCAGCGCGTCGTTGTTCTTCTCCACAAACTTGGTCTGAGATGGGAGACAAGTTCAGACGGTCAGACCTGCAGAACCCAGCCACTCTGGTTCCGAGAGGCACAACGGACTTGGTTCTGCATCAGCTGCAGAGCTCAGACTGGTTCTGCCTGACTCAAACTCTGAAAGTCGGCTGGGCAGCGCACCCTGAAGGCAGCGCACCATGAACGCAGCGCACCCCGAACGCAGCGCACCCCATGAACGCAGCGCACCCTGAACGCAGCGCACCCCATGAACGCAGCGCACCATGAACGCAGCGCACCATGAACGCAGCGCACCCCGAACGCAGCGCACCCCGAACGCAGCAGCGCACCATGAACGCAGCGCACCCTGAACGCAGCGCACCATGAACGCAGCGCACCCCGAACGGAGCGCACCCCGAACGCAGCGCACCCTGAACGGAGCGCACCCCGAACGCAGCGCACCCCGAACGCAGCGCACCCTGAACGCAGCGCACCATGAACGCAGCGCACCCTGAACGCAGCGCACCATGAACGCAGCGCACCATGAACGCAGCGCACCCCGAACGCAGCGCACCATGAACGCAGCGCACCCTGAACGGAGCGCACCATGAACGCAGCGCACCATGAACGCAGCGCACCCTGAACGCAGCGCACCCTGAACGCAGCGCACCATGAACGCAGCGCACCCTGAACGCAGCGCACCATGAACGCAGCGCACCCCGAACGGAGCGCACCCCGAACGCAGCGCACCATGAACGCAGCGCACCATGAACGCAGCGCACCATGAACGCAGCGGACCATGAACGCAGCGGACCCCGAACGCAGCAGCGCACCATGAACGCAGCGCACCATGAACGCAGCGCACCATGAACGCAGCGCACCCCGAACGCAGCAGCGCACCATGAATGCAGCGCACCCCGAACGCAGCAGCGCACCATGAACGCAGCAGCGCACCATGAACGCAGCGCACCATGAACGCAGCGCACCCTGAACGCAGCGCACCCTGAACGCAGCGCACCATGAACGCAGCGCACCATGAACGCAGCGCACCATGAACGCAGCGCACCCCGAACGCAGCAGCGCACCATGAACGCAGCGCACCATGAACGCAGCGCACCCCGAACGCAGCAGCGCACCATGAACGCAGCGCACCATGAACGCAGCGCACCCTGAACGCACCGCACCCTGAACGCACCGCACCCTGAACGCACCGCACCCTGAACGCACCGCACCCTGAACGCACCGCACCCTGAACGCACCGTCTCGTAGCACACGGCTCCGGCAAAGTGTCGGACGATGAAGCCTTCGTCGTCCCTCACGTTCCGGTGGACGGCCAGCTTGGACTTCCTGGGGACCTGGAGGACAAGACAGAGACGTTTTCCTGAGGACACAAACACCTCGACTACAAAGCTGAGGAAATTATCACAGGGCTTTTATTTATTTATTTATACTTCCTGATCATTAATTGTTCTGTTTCATGAAACCAAGGAGCTGATTTCAGAGGATCTAGTTGCTGTTTTCTAGCGTCTTTGGGACGTAGAAACGGTTTCATAGAGTTTTATATGCAGAGGTTGTAATTCCTCTGTTGTCTGCAGGCTCCTGCAGCCTGAAGGCAAAGAGGGAAACTCACGGTGAGGCGGAAATGGTTCTTGTGCTTGCTGTGAACCGTGTCGGTGAAGTGCTGGTCGCTGGGCTGAGGGAGACGGTTCTCCTCGTCCAGGATGTCCAGGATGCCCAGAACCTTGGCCTCCACCAGGTCTGCAGAGAGGAAGAGGTGTTAGCGGAACCGCTGGTCCGGTCAGGGCGAGACGGGAGAGACCAGCGGACCTTCTGCCTGAGGAGCAGCCAGCTCCGTCTCCACAGACGAGATGAATTGGCTGATCTACAGAAGATCCACACAGCTGTCTCTAACAGAACCACCAGAACCACAGACATCATCTGGACTCGGCTCCTCATCACAATAAAAACTACAAAGGATCAAAGCTCCAGAACCTTTTCTGTCTGGATCCAGAACCCTCCTTGTTCCTAATCCAATCATCAGGAGCAGGTTCTGCTCTGAGGACCGGCTGCCGGCTTTCTCAGAGACGGGCCTAACCAGAACCGGTTAAACCCGGTTCTATAGTCTGAGCTCTTCTAAATGGCTGCAGGGCTTCGTGGCATTTGGACTTTAGTCTTAGAAAGAACCACCAGAACCCTTCCTCCAAACGACCCGAACACGGCGCCGTGGTGCTGAGACAGAACCTGGGATCTAACTTTGAAACCTGGCTCCACGGGCCGGTGTGGGTTTTTAACCAGAACCTGGGTGTGAGGAGGAGCAGGAGGGAGGAATCGGATCAGAACCTGCTGTGCCTACCTATGCAGTCCTGGTTGTCGACGTAGTGGACCTCGTTGACGCCGAGCCCCTCCTTGTGGTACAGCTCCTGCTCCTGCAAAGCAAGCCAGACGTTCCTGGTGAGACACCCGCAGCACCGCCACGGTTCTGCTGTCCCCGGCCTGAGCCCAGACAGAACCGGACCGAACCCCAACCAGGAGACGCCGCTCCGGCGGCGGACCGATCAGAGGCCTTCCCGTCCGGACGGTGCAGCGCTGCAGCTCACCTCCTTCAGGATGCGCTCGTTGAAGAACTGCTGCAGCTTCTCGTTGCAATAGTTGATGCAGAACTGCTCAAAGCTGTTGTGCTCAAAGTACTCTGGAAAACAGAAGCAGCACAACATCTACACCTGCTCCGACAACAGGTGAAACATCAGCGTCCTGAGGGGACTGACCGAAGCCGGCGATGTCCAGGACGCCGATGAAGTTGGCCGACGAGTCGAAGGGGAAGCACTGGTTGACCCGCGTCACCACGTGGTCGAACAGCCGGCTGTAGGTGGCCTTGGCCAGCGCGTCCCGGGCGTTGTTGGCCTGCTCCACCTTCAGCGGCACTCTGGGGACACACACACACGCTGTGAAGAGAGAGCGGCAGGGCCGACCCTCACCTGCTGCCCAGGTGAGCCGCAGCCGCACAGGTGAGCCGCAGCCGCACAGGTGAGCCGCAGCTGCACAGGTGAGCTGCCACATCCATCACCTGACAGGCGGCTCCACTGGAGCTGTACCGTGTTACCGTGTGTTTCTGAGGAGTTTCAGTCAGGCTTCAGAGCTCATCATAGCACTGAAGCAGCTCTGGTGAAGGTCACTAATGATATTCTCATGGCCTCAGATAATGGACTTGTGTCTGTACTTGTCCTGTTAGATCTCAGTGCTGCATTTGATACAGTTGATCACAATATTCTCCTACAAAGACTTGAACATACTGTAGGGATTAAGGGGAAAGCATTAGGCTGGTTTAAATCTTATCTGTCGGACAGATTCCAGTTTGTTCATGTTAATAATAAATCTTCTTCAAACTCTAGGGTCACCTGTGGAGTACCACAGGGTTCAGTCCTTGGACCAATTCTCTTTACTATATATATGCTTCCGATCGGCAAAATTATCAGACAGCATGGGATTAATTTCCACTGTTATGCTGATGACACTCAGCTATATTTATCCATAAATCCTGATGAATCCAATAAATTACTTCGACTGCAGTCATGTCTTGATGACATCAAAAGCTGGATGACTTTAAATTTCCTGCATCTAAATTCTGACAAGACAGAAGTTATAATCTTTGGACCAGAGTCCTCAAAAAATAAACTTCTTAACCGATCACTGAATCTGGGTGGCATTAACTTGGCCTCTGGTAATAAAGTAAAAAATCTTGGTGTTATTTTTGACCAAGATATGTCATTTAAATCCCATATTAAACAGGTTTCCAGAGTTTCCTTTTTTCACCTCCGGAATATCGCCAAAATTAGAAACATTCTGTCCAGGAGTGATGCTGAAAAACTAGTCCATGCATTTGTTACTTCAAGGCTGGACTATTGTAATTCTTTACTATCAGGAAGTCCACAAAATGCAGTTCAAAGTCTTCAGCTGATCCAAAATGCTGCAGCAAGAGTTCTGATGAAAATCAACAAGAGGGATTCCTGTTAAATCAAGAATAGAATTTAAAATTCTTCTTCTAACGTATAAAGCCCTTAATAATCAAGCTCCATCATATATCAGAGCTCTGATTACCCCGTATGTTCCTAACAGAGCACTTCGCTCTCAGACTGCAGGTCTGCTGGTGGTTCCTAGAGTCTCTAAAAGTAGAATGGGAGGCAGATCCTTTAGCTATCAGGCTCCTCTCCTGTGGAACCAACTCCCAGTTTTGGTCCGTGAGGCAGACACCCTGTCTACTTTTAAGACTAATCTTAAAACCTTCCTTTTTGACAAAGCTTCTAGTCAGAGTGGCTCATGTTACTCTGAGCTACCTCTATAGTTATGCTGCTATAGGCTTAGGCTGCTGGAGGACATCAGGGCCTATTTCTCTCACTCTACTGATTTCTACTGTTCTCCAGATTTGCATTGCATTACATTGAAATGACTGTTGTCATTTCAGCTTTTAACTTTTTGTTCTCTCTCTCTTTTTTCTTCATAGTAGGTACACCTGGTCTGACGTTCTGTTAACTGTGACATCTTCAGGGAGGACAGATCACCTGCTATTACCATCTAATGTAGAACAGATTACTAGATCAATGTGTGCTTCTGTGCTTGTTTGTCTCTCTTGTTGTGTCTCTGCTCTGTCTTCTCTAAGCCCCAGTGGGTCGAGGCAGATGAGCGTTCATACTGAGCCTGGTTCTGGTTCTGCTGGAGGTTTTTCCTTCCCGTTAATGGGTGGTTTTTCTTTCCACTGTCGCTTCATGCTTGCTCAGTATGAGGGATTGCAGCAAAGCCATGGACAATGCAGACGACTCTCCCTGTGGCTCTACGGTTCCCCAGGAGTGAATGCTGCTTGTTGGGACTTTTGATGCAATCAACTGGTTTCCTTATATAGGAACATTTTTGACCAATCTGTATAATCTGATTGAACTTAACTTTGTAAAGTGCCTTGAGATGACATGTTTCATGAATTGGCACTATATAAATAAAATTGAATTGAATTGAATTCTGCGTGTTCCTGCGCGCCTAGAGGCCCTTACTTGATGGCGGTCCCTCTGGCGCCCCCTGCTGACGTCAGCATGACTCTGGTGGTGAGGCTGACTCTCAGGTCGTCCTCCTCCAGGCCCAGCAGCTCAGCGCAGTGCTCCAGCGTCTGACTCGACTGGTTCCTGATGGTGCAGCCGCCTGCAAGACGAGGAGAAGGGCTAAAGCACGAGCTCAGACCAAACGTTAGATTTGCTATGACATTATTTTTATTTCCGTTATTTCCTTTTTGTCTGGTCTAATATTAAATCAGATCTTAGAAGCAAAGGGGTCGTTTTTCCCGGCTGTCAACATGGCTGCTGATTTTCCTTCATGTCACCGATTAGAGTTAAATTACATTCTGCTGCCCGCTGTAAAGAAATTTGGTCACATGGTGGCAATAAATAATATCTGCTGCAACAGTTCACCGCCGGGTCGATGCCGGGCCTAAAACCAGCAAACTGCTTCATTAGCAGTAAATGTCGTTAATGGAAGAACCCACTGTGGGTTTTATCCTCTGATAATAAAATAAACGAAGCTGTTGGAGGAGGAGCAGCTAAGAAACTTTGTTTTATCACAAGGAGAGAAATTATCACATCCTCCTTGGATCACAAGACGCAGTAACTGAATAAAATACCCAGACTGATTCTTTACATGCATTCCTTTATCTTTTCAAGCCTTTTGTTAGTTTCTGTTCAGTCTGGGAGATCAACGGCGTTAACGGCCTACCTGGGAAATCCTGCAAGAGAATCAGACTAAATAAATGAAGCAATAAAAGTATTTTGCTGAGGAATTTCATCCTCCTTGTCTGGACTTTAATAAATATTCCTCTAATCTGGGAGATTATTGCAGAAAAACGTCCTCAGCTCTGAATGCTGATCAGCTGGTGAATGCTACTGCTCCACCTGGAGGAGGAACCTGGAGGAGGAACCTGGAGGAGGAACCTGGAGGAGGAACCTGGAGGAGGAACCTGGAGGAGGAACCGGGGGTTGACCACATAGACATAATATAAGAGTAGACCCCGCATTGACTGTCGCTGTGCAGGAATTACGGCCGCCATCTTGGGGCGGTCGACCTGCTGCCCTAACCTGCTGATTCAAGCTGAACACACTAACGATGCCTCAGCACTGTGCGGCGTATTTTTGTTTAAATCGAGGGACTATTTATGTCAGGGCTCGAGGGATAACTTTTCACCAGAAAGATAAAAAGATATTGTTTATATATTTGATTAGAATGTGAATTTTCTAATATTAGGTAGAGAGATACAGGTCTACACGTCCAAGACAAACGAGTGACAACAACTACCGATAACTATGTTCTTCTCCTGAAAAAACACACCTGCACCGCGGGCTTTAGAAGAAAAAAACGCTCAGAGTGGAGGCAGGAGGCAGCGGCTCAGTCAGAAGAGCAGTGAAATACACGCGAGTCACTATTTGTCCTACTTCATAATAATTTTTAATCTTCTCTTGTTCTAATCCAATAACTCGGTGCTGATCTCCGTAATTTGAAGCCTTCAGTTTGTATTGATGATTAAAATTATTATTTTACAGCACAGTAGTCATTTGTAAAAATAAAATAAAACATACAGTACTTTTACTTGTTAAACAAATGATTGGGCCTGTAAAAAAGTTTTGTTCTTTGGTTTCAATGTACTATGGAGTATTTCATTGTAAAATAATTGTAAAAAAAATAAAATAAAGGTTACTACTTCATGGATTTCGCCTATCGGGTTCTTTTTGGAACGTAACACACACGTACAAATGTGTTTGTTTATATAGTAATAAAAAACTTATAAAAATGTATGAGTGGCTGTGTTTTGAAACATACATACATCCAGTCAGAATATTCTATTACTTTTAACCCCACTAAGATTATTTAAACGCACTGGACCATTTGTTATAATAGCTGTAGTTTTAAAGTTTTAAACAAAAAAAACAACAACGTCAAAATTAGTTCAATATTCAGCGAGTTATAGTTGATTAAAATTGATTCTGCCTGGTCAACACAATACACTGAGCTGAGCTGTTGACCGCCCCAAGATGGCGCCCACGAATCCCGTCAGCGGTCCTAGGCGAAATCGGTCGATGCGGGTCTACTCTCATATTATATGTATGGCTGACCATGGCCTGAGACTGCCCCCTGCTGGTGACAGCACCCCTGCAGCTGCTCTCAGATTAGATCACAGCAGCTGGAAAGTCTCGGTCCATGTGACCCGGTTCTGCTGAGCTACTTGGTCTCTGCAGTACACCTGATGCAACTTCACACCTAAACCCATCTATAAATCTGCCTGGGCTCCATAATTTCCCCAGAACCGGTCCATCAGAACCGCCCTCCAGGACCAGGGTTCCAATGCACACATTTAAAGAACCAAGAAGGTTCTGGACAAACCCAACTTCACTGGATCAGGAATCGTATGTGCTGAAAACTAACGGCACGCCCCCTGGTGTTCAGCACAGCAACCCGTGCTCCTGCTGATCAGCTCCGGTTCTCCTCCAGAAACATCTGGCCTGCTGTAAGGCGGACCGGTGAAAGCTGACCCGATGCGCAGGTCAAAGGTCACCTGCAGCTCACCTGACGTGCTTCCCGCCTCCTCGAAGTCGATGTTGCCCAGGTGCAGAACTCCAGCCACGACCCGGAACAGGTCCAGCTTCTCCGTGTCGCCCAGGCCGATCTTCTTCATGGCCACGGACATCCTGCTGAAGTCGCCGTGGTCGTCGAGCAGCGGGTCCTTCAACGGGCCGGACTTTGCGTGCTGCAGAACCAGAACAGACACGTTCAGACCGGGCCGTCACGCTTAGATCAGTCCCTGAGCTGGACGCCATCGGCCTGGAGAGGGCGCCGTCTGGCTGCACCCGGGTCACTCACTGCCATCAGCAGGAGAAGAAGAACCCAATCAGCTGAAGACGGTTCTGCTGGGGAAACGAGGACCTCCGGTTCTGATGCCTCAGCAGCGCCACCTATCGCTCCTCGCTAGGCAACGCAACCAGGATCACCTTACACCCCAACGCTGCAGACTCCAGTCCGGTTCTGTAGAGCCCGCAGTCGAAGGACCATCTGGACCGGAGGTCCTTCTCCCAGCCCAGAAACTGGGAGACTGTGGCACCGAGGTCCAATCAGAACACGGACAGAGGCAGAAGGTTCCTAGAATGGAACCAGGGACACATTTCTGCACCAGAACCAATCTGGCTGTTTCACAAGAGCCCAGACGCCCTGCAGCTGGTTCTGGTTCTGCTCAGCGAGGGGTTAAATTCCTGCTGCTTCTCCAGCGGAGCGGCCGACTTCTGCCTTTAACGGCTTTGCTAATTAACAGCAGCGAGCTGCAGGAACCGAACAAAGGCGTCCAGGCAGGAGCCTGAGCATAATTAATCCGAGCCTGAAAGCAGAACCCGTCTCACACGATGGTTCCCTAAATGAAAGCGGAGCGTCAGCGGCGCCGCTGCAGCTCTGAGCCAAGCTGCTAATTAAAATGTTTGATTGCAAACATCTAAATGAGAAGATTACACGTGCAGAGCTGCTCTGCACAGAAACGAGGCAAATCAGACGGAACCAGAGCTTCCGTCTGGATCAGTCAGCTCATCAATCCACCAAGTTCTGACCCGCGTTAAAAGCACGGCGGGTTTTCTTATCACACCGTCGCCTCTGAGCTGCAGCAGGAGCTCAGAATGAGGCGTCTCCACAGGATGCCTGACTGCAGGACCAAGAGCGACCAGGAGGCCGGCTCCGACTGCAGGCAGGACCGGGCTGCAGCTCTGCAGACGCCTGCTGTCTGACCCGGGTCAGCACGGCGGTCCAGTAATCATCATGGAGCAGGTTTACCTCCAGAACCAGGCAGGAACCAGGCAGGAACCGGGAACATGACCTCAGAGCAGCTCAGAAGTTTCACTAATGGTCAAACTACTCCACCTGCTGGCCGGGCCTGGTACTGCTGAGCACACAGACCTGAAGGTCTCAGAGCTTTCCCAGGTGCTCCTGCTGACCCAGATGTTAGAAACAAACCAGAACTTCCTGAAGACCCAGAAGACACCACCTGGTACCGAACCGGATTCCTAAAAACTGCAGCTGGACCCAGAGGAAAGGCCCGTAGAACCAGAACACCGTTGTGTGTTCATCTTTTCTGGAGGTCCGTCTTGTGTCTTCAAGTCATCCGACGCCATCTTGGATCTCGGTTCAGTTGCGTTTTCCACACAGAACCAGGCCCAGAGCGGTCAATCGGTTCTGTTGGACCGCCAGTTTTAAAAGCCTTTAATGGCTCAGACCAACAACTGGTGCCCAGATTTAAGAACCAACACCACGGTACCAGGAGTCTCTTAACCCGAGAGATCCGCTCAGGACCAACAGAACCAGAATCTTTCACATCTGTCCGTTAAAACCAGAAAACGTCCCAGCTCATGTTCTACGTAGAACGCTTAGAACGTCCAAATGCATGTTTCTAAGTGGTAAGGCTTCTGTTGTGGTGTACCGGTCTCATTACAGGATGAGCAGGGGGTCGGTTCTGGTTCTGGAGCAGCGGTCAGCTTTGGGCTGAATTACCTCAGAGCTCTTGCGGTTCTGCAGGATCTGCTTATCCGTGTCTTTGGTGGCGAAGAAGCGAGTGCATCCTCGGTTCAGGTACTGCAGGAGAAGCAGAAAGACGTTCAGGAGAAAAGCAACTGGACCAGAACAGAACCGGCTCGTCTCTAGACGCTGATCTAAGAAAGATTTGGATAAACATTTTATTCTTCCTGTCATTGAAGCAACAAACTGAGAAACTTCAGCAACACTTTGAACTTGAACTCAGATTAAAAGTATTTTTTCCAGCGGGGTAAAGCCGAGAAACCGCTTTCTGACCGATCACATGATCACGTGGTCATGTGATTGGTCACTGGTCATGTGATCGGTCACGTGGTCATGTGATCGGTCACTGGTCATGTGATCGGTCACGTGGTCATGTGATCGGTCACTGGTCACGTGATCGGTCACTGGTCATGTGATCGGTCACTGGTCATGTGATCGATCACGTGGTCATGTGACCGATCACGTGGTCATGTGATCGGTCACTGGTCATGTGATGGACATGCTTAGCAGAGAGGAAGAGGACTTCTTTACAAGCATCAAGCCATAAAACGACCTTCAAGTTAAACGTTCTCATTAAATATTTATGTTTAAGTGAGTAAATTATCTGATTTTACGGTTTTATCCGTGCAGCTTCTCTGTTGAACAGGTGATCTGCTGCCATGGCGTTAACCTTCAGAGAGCAGCAGGAAACCACAGAGGCAGAAGTTCTGACCCGTGAGGCGGTTCCTCCAGCCTGAGAGATGAACCACGGAGCCCTACCGCACCCTCCCGCCTCCACAACTAGACGGCCCAAAGCATTCCAGAACATCTGTTCAGAACATCTGCGCCGACCGAGACCCTCCGGTACCAACTAGGGATGCAGGCAAATAACCTAACCCATGATTGTTTAAGGTTAATCAGACTAAAGTTTGTTCCAGTCGATTAACTCGTAGCGTCCGCTCTGACCGTGTTTCAGTGTTGTAGTACGGCCGCCGTGCAGCAGGGGGCGCCGCCGGTCATTCTAAAGCGGACCCACGCCGCAGCACTGAGAGAAAACAGTCACGGCGGACGCAGCGTGAACATAAACGCTCAACAAGCTCGTTCAGATGGCAGATAAACGGCTGCATTGAGCCGGGCTGCGTGGCGCAGCAGAGTCAGCCTCTCAACCAGAACAGGGTACGCTAAAGACGGCCGCCTGATCCATGGAGACATGAAGCTGAAGGCCGGTGGACGGCATTAACCGAGATTATCACAGTTACATGTAATTTATTCTCTTCAACTAATTGGTTTCTATGCAGCAACCTAAGAGGTTCACGTTCCGTTATATTTTAGAACTTAAAGAAACGGACCGGGGACAAAACTCCAAGGAGTGTTTTTGGAGCGGAGGACGGTTGGAGGTGGAGCTGAGGAGAACTCGGAGGGTCACCGGGTCAGACGGTGCTTCTTGTTCCTCCCAGACTGATGATGGACCTCATCATTTATCCGTTCTCTGATTGGCTGATTTTAGTGGCTTTATTGTTTTTATCTGGTCTTTCATTATTTCTATTTACTCAAACATTTATCCAAACTGATCTTCTGAAGCTGCTCAGTAATTTATTAATCCAGGTGTGTTTCTGCTGTTATATTCATCTTATTTTACCAGCTAATCTCACCATTCTACACAATCTCCTCCTTCTCTTTCTATTTTTTTATTACCAGTTTGTTCTTTGTTTCATAACCATTTCATGACCATTTTTTCCACTGTTTAACCTTCCACCTGGATTAACTAAGCAAATAGGTGCGAGCCTCCATGGAGAACTCCTGCTGCCGATCAGCTTTCAGCTCCTTAACTCCAACCGGTGCAGCGCGTTGCTTCTCGTCAAGCCGGGCGGAGCGGCTCGCCGCCGTCATGGAGGAGGTGTCCGCTTTAGAAGTGCCACGTCGGCAGGAATCGAGTAGAGAAAACTTGTGAGGCAGAAACCACCAAGAGAGGGTCCAGAACTGAGCAGCGCTTTATTAAGGCTGGAAGGATGGTGGAGAGCCGCGGTCTTTGAGGCTGAATGATGGTGATCGGCGATGACTGAACAGCAGCGGAGCTCCGGCCATGTTTTAGAAGAGCATCTCCACACGGACGACGTGAAGGAACCCAAGGGACTGAAGACTGAGCTAAAGGAGGTCCAACCAAATGTTAGGGTGACCTTTATTTTTGGCCAGGCAGTGAATTTTATTGGGGCTCCCCATCAGGAACCGGTTCCAGTGGTTCATTCAGAGAGCCGACTCTCAGAGAGCCCGTGTCACCAGAAAAACACATTCATACACCGTGAAACATGAAATCACTTCTAGTTCATACTTAATGTTTGCCATGTTGGAATCTAATGACATTTTAGCTGGTTTTCCAGCCTAACGTCCCCTGATGTTATTCTGATCAGCGATGGATTTGTCGCTGCCTCTTTCTTTGTTTCACGTTAACTTTTATTCTTTATTCCTTTCCTTCGTGGTCCCCTCATCTCCTCCATCCTAGCTGCTCTCCTTTTTGCCTCCCCACCATCATACACGCTGCAGGAGGGACTCGGCAGGTTTACAGTCCCTCCTCAAGCAGTCGATGGGTCCAGATTAATCAGAACCAACTGGGTCAGGATCCGGCTCCTTTAGGAATTCCTCATCAGAATCTTTTCCTTTCTGATCCAAACTCTGTTTCAAGGACTAAAGCCTGGAATAAAACTGATGCTGGTAAGAGACCTCAGAGCCGCATCGGCGCTCCGTTTGCCTCCGCTGCCCCCTGCTGGCCGGGATGAGGACGCTGCAGGGTGGCGCTTCCCAGCTCACAGAGCCGGGCCGTAACCGTCTGTGGTTCTGTGGGTTCTGTGGTGTTCTGAACAGTGTGAGACGTGGACCGGGCCACGGACTGGATCAGACGCTAATCTGGACTCTGATGCGTCCGACTGACCAATCAGAGCAAGAAACCTCCGGCCATGACTGGTGCTTGCAGGTTTAAGGTCACACCAGCACCAGAACCCGAGGGCAGAGTTTTAAAGTTTTGTGTTTTGGTATCTGGAAACTTTCAGAAAAATTACTTTAACCTCATGATTTTAAAAGCTGAGATTCTCAGGCATTGACCACGTTTTTCACAGCTACCCGTTAAGATTTACCATCACAGCATTTAGATTTTATGTGCTGTTCCTTTCTGGGCCCAAAATGAGGATCAGAACTCAGAACTCCAGAACTCCAGGCCCGTCTGTTTCATGGGCTCTGTAGGAACGGCTCCTTCCTGCTACCTGAGCCCTTACAGAGGATAAAGCAGAGCAACAGAACATCATTACAGAAGTCCGTACCCTGAATGTGTCCGGAGAGCTGAGGTGGAACTTCTGGCGGATGTCCTCCGGCGCTCCGGCACACAGGCGGTAGAAGATGTGGTAGTTCCTCTCCTCGGAGCTCTGCCTGCAGATCCTTGATTTCTCTAAGAGGTAGTGGGACACAAACCCCCCGACGACTGCATTCTGGTGTAAGACAGGAACAGGACACAGATTATGAGCCAGAAGGTTCTCCCTTCAGTCAGCAGGTGACAGAATACAGCCGGAGTTCACCGATCGTGGTCAAAGACCAGAAGCAGAGCTAAGAGGAGCTTAAAGGGACAACTGGAGGTAAAGTGGGACGACTCCTAGGAAGATGGTGATAAATGACCCTAAAGATGGAGATCAGAGACCAGGGAACCAAGCACTGAGCTTGGAGGAACTGCAGAACACGCTGGGACTTAAATGCCAAATATTTAATGTCTTCATCTTTCACTTTATTTCAGTTACATGTGTGTTGATGATGTCATTACCCTGCAGGCATGTGAGAAAATGGATGAAATTTGAGCCAAAATCAGAACGTCTTCATAATAATGCTAATGCTAATAATAATAATAATGCTAATAATAATAATGATAATAATGCTAATAATAATAATAATAATAATAATGCTAATAATAATAATAATAATAATAATGCTAATAATAATAATAATAATAATAATAATAATAATAATAATAATAATAATAAACAGGTAAAGTGAAACTTGGCCAAGGGTTGGGGTTTTCCCCTCTGGTGACCGAGCAGCGCCGTTTAACCGGACCCTGCGGCTTGTTCTGGGTCTGTAGCCTGGATGCGTTGCTGGATAAACAACGGATCGGGTCCTAACCCTAACCAAGGTGATGAATGTTGAAGCTACGAGCCTTGTGGCATCGCAAAGGAAATCTAGTTAAATGTTTAGAAATCTAATTTATTTGGTTCATAACGTCTTTCTTTCTTGACTGAAGCAACAATCCACAGAAATAATGAAAGGATATTCATCAAATAGCAAAACCAGCCAAGCACAAACTTTACAGCAGGACGTCTGCAGGCAGTTTGGACCCAGCGCTGCTGGTTCTGTTCTCAGGGAAACGGTCCATTAATGTTGTCTCGTTGCAGAAACTGGACCTAGAACACCTGCGGTTATTAGGCCTGGTTTATTCTGATAAATCAGAGCAGGTCACCTTCTCGTTGAAGTGGATCTCCACAAACTTGCCAAAGCGACTGCTGTTGTTGTTGCGGACGGTTTTGGCGTTGCCAAAGGCCTCCAGCAGGGGGTTGGCTGCAGGAAGCAGAGACTCCAGTTCAGACATTTTAACTCGACGTCGTTTCCTTTCAGCGCTGACGCAGGAACATTACCTTCCACTATCCTCTCGTCTATGTCCTGGCCCGTCCCGTAGGACGTCGTCAGGTATCTGAAATGTGGACCACAACACATTTACTGACAGGAAAGTCAGTGCAGCTTGTCTCATAACAAATAACATATTTGGTCTATGCCTCCCTCTGGGATTATTAAAGTATGTCTGATTCTGATTTACAGCAGGATTACGGGTAGAACCAGAGTCCAAACATCACGTGATGACTCAGGAGCAGCCACCTGGGCCTCTGCAGGAAGCCCACATTAAGAGCAGAGGTGCAGCTTAATGGAACCGGCCGGCAGGAGAACCCAGTTCATCCCTGGATGTGTGCCTGGAGGCGCTGCAGCTTCACTCACCTCAGCACAAACTTGGTGTTCTCCGTCTTGCCAGCCCCAGACTCTCCGGAGACGATGATGGACTGGCTCATCTTCAGGACCTTCATGTCCCGGTACGCTTTGTCAGCTGCAGAGCGACACATGAACCTGGCAGATTAATCTTCTCGGCCTCCTGAAAACACGTCAGATAAACCGTCCGGGGTGGGACTAGGAGAGGGAAAGGAGCTCACCGATGGCGTAGACGTGCGGCGGCAGCGTCCCCAGTGACCGGCCCTGGTACTTCTTGATGGTCTCCGCTGAGTAAAGCTTTGGGATGTCGTAGTACGGGTTGACCGCGATCAGGATGTTGGCCACGTACGTCTGAGAAGAAGACAACAGAAAACCTTCAGGCTGTCCAACAGTGTAGCCTCCGGCCTAAACTGAATCATCTGCTAGAAGCTGAAATGAATCCTGCCAGGAAAACTGTCGCACCCCCCATAACCGCCTCGCTGAGTCCCACCCAACGCCACTAGATGGCAGCGTGCACCCAGCCTGCAGCTGGTACTTCCTGGACTAACAGCAGCGGAGGCCTGAGGCCTGCAGGGTCATGTGTGCAGAGGTGAACTTTGTGAGGAGCTGCTGAACTTTGCTCAGGTCCAGAGAAACGTCCTGCTCTGCATGGCTGCAGCTGAATATGAGCTGAAGGAACACTGACCACTGAATGCTGCTGAATGACGACAGTTTGCTGCCAAGCTGCAAGTAGCTACAAGTAGTGAATATCAGCATTTATCATTTGACAGGAATGTAGCAGCGAAACGAGCCGTGGGACCTTCATCAACATAACCCAGGATACGCAGATGCATCTTCTCACCGAGCTTCCTTCTCAGGGGAAGCCGGGGCTGGAGGAGATGACCCTCCTCTGGGTGAGTAAACTCTGAAGTGACCTCCTTCCTCACTCCTTTTTCTCTCTTGCCCTTGCTGCTGGAACAAGGAGCGTCCTGCATGACGTGGAGGACATGAGAGCAGAACCAGTGCAAACCGGCTCAGGGTCCATTCACAGTGCTGCAGTGAGGAACCGGACCTGTGGAACCGGACCTGCAGCTTCTTCCCCAGAGCTGTGAAGGCAATCGCCCCTGATGGAGACTGTGGCCCAACGCTTTAAAATGCTCCACTGTGACTAACCTGTCATACAATCACCTTCATGCTACTGCCTGCTGCACACCATCATCTCTGATTATCTAAATGCTGTAAAGCCAATCATCATTGTTCAATAAGCACCTTATTACCTCATTATCTGCTATCTGTGGCTCATGAAGGACAACTAGGTCATAACTTCTCAATCTTCATCTTTTTATTGTAATCTCTTTTGAACACCAACGGGAAAAAACCCTGTAACCCTTGTTCATCGCCCGTCTGCTTGTCTTTCTTATGTGTATATGACAATAAAGAATCTTTGTAAAGCGCAGCGCTGAAAACAAACACCTGACTTAAAGCTAGAGTTGCCGATTTTTCTGGAAGTTTCCCCCAAATCCCTTTAAGAATAACTACAGCAGACCTTCTCACCTGCTCCTCCGCTCCTCGCAAGAATAAAATCTCACCGATCACTTCTTGTGACTCTCAGCCATGTTCAAAGTCTACGGTGAGAGCAGCAGAGCTACAATGAATGGCTAACAGCTAAGCTAACGGCTAAGCTAGCCGCTAGCATAAACACTAGAAGTGCGCAGCCAGCAAGCAGAAACTAAGAAGGAAGGAGCACGCAGACTGGTGTTAGGTGAGCGTCAGGATGACGGCATGTGGAACCACCAGTAGACGAGGAGATTCCTCTAGAATCTGAGGAACAGAGGGGGGTGAGAGCAGAACCAGAACTCTGACCAATCCCTGCCATTCGGACCGAACAGCAGGGATTGGTCAGTTTTTACAGGCCTGCAGCTCCACAGAGAACGATGTTTTAACCTCTTTTTCTGAATACATGTTTTAACTACAGGATGAAAGGATGATTTTACTCAGTATAACAAAAAGTGTTATACTGGTATACAGGATTACCATGTGCAGCTTTAAAGGGGAAGTCCGGTCAACAAGGAAAAATCAGGGTATCATTAGCTATAACTAAAACTAATACATTTGTGGTTATTTAATGAACTTATCTTTAATCAATAAGAAAATAAAAACATAAATTGTCGTCTGAATCACTGTGTATGGGGGCTGACATGACTGCCCAAATATGGGCAGTAAGGGGCGTTTGACATCACATCCTGCGACGTTGAAGAGCGGAAGCGGCGACAGTATTTCTCTCCACTTTCCATGCAAAGTCAATAGGAGCCGTTCTACACAGCTGCGATCATCAATAATTATTTCGGATTTCCAGAGGACTTCACCGCTGACATTCCCAAGAGCTATTGCTGAAGCAACAATGCCCACGTGCATGGCCATCGGATGTTCCAACACAACTGGTAAAAGAGGAAAAAACATTGCTTATTACAACACAGTCACTTCAGCGATCTCTCCTCCGCTGTGTGTGTGTGTGTGTGTGTGTGTGTGTGTGTGTGTGTGTGTGCGCGCGCTCAGCTGCAGCGCCGGTGCAAAGCCGTGCTCAGCCCAGCATGTGCTGGAATGCTCTTATATTTTAATACTTATACTATAATAATCAGCTAACTTAAGTCACTTCAGCGATCTCTCCTCCGCTGTGTGTCTGTGTGTGTGCGCGCGCTCTGCTGCAAACTGAAACTGAAACCCCGTCTGTTAGATGCAGAGCCGTGCTGCGCGGAGCGCGCACACACACACACAGACGCGCGTGTATAGATATATACTGTAGGACCCGACTGAGTTTGATCTTGGAAAATAGTGCGCCGTGACAAACAGAGCGTTGAAACTTGCTCAACAGCGGGTCCGCCGAGTGACGTCAAAAAATGGGAGGTGACAGTACTATTCTTGACCAAGATGGATTCCTCCACATAAACATGATTAAATGAGAATTATTATTAATTAAAAAAACTTATAATTTTTTGCACAGTATGTAGTAGTTTTATATTTAAAGTACTTTCAGCAGTTTGAATTCTGATTTTGACCGGACTTCTCCTTTAACACTGTGCTGGTGCCACTCAGTTTTTCTCTGGACTCCAGAACCAGAACATTTTTAGCCTATGACCCGTTCAGCCTCCTGTGGCTGCACAGCGTTACTCTCAGTACTCACGTAGATCCTGTCCTTGCTGTACCGGACTCGCACGTTGTTGAGCAGAGTGGCTTCGTTCAGGTACATCAGCGAGCCTGACGGGGAGAAACGGGAGGGTTACTGCAGAGCACCAGAGCGCCACCCGCAGGCCCGGAGGCCCAAAGACATCATCAGACGGAAGAGCAGGAAGCAGACTCACAGTTATCCTCCACATGTTTGTTGACGTCGTCCTCAGCAGGGAAGACCTGGTTGACTGGAGCCAGAAACGTCTGGGGGGGGGGGGGAGGAGGTGAAAATGATGATGGATGTGAAGCAGAATCATTCACCTCCATGTCTGTGACACTAGCAAGCTAACTCTGGCGCCACTTTGCTGCTGATGAAGACATTTCAACTAGAAATACACGAAAAGGGGAAATATGGTAGGAGAGAGAGAGAGAGAGAGAGAGAGAGAGAGAGAGAGAGAGAGAGAGAGAGAGAGAGAGAGAGAGAGAGAGAGAGAGAGAGAGAGAGAGAGAGAGAGAAAGAAAGAAAGGAAGAAAGAAAGAAAGAAAGAAAGAAAGAAAGAAAGAAAGAAAGAAAGGAAGGAAGGAAGGAGGGAAATACAGAGGAGTTGGAAGGAAGGAGGGAGGGAGGGACGGACGGACGGAGGGAGGAAATACGGAGGAGCTGGAAGGAAGGAGGGAGGGAGGGAGGGAGGGAGGGAGGGACGGAGGGAGGAAATACGGAGGAGCTGGAAGGAAGGAAGGAGGGAGGAGGGAGAAAGGAAGGAAATACGGAGGAGCTGGAGGGAAGGAAGGAAGGAGGGAAGGAGGAAGGAGGGAAATACGGACAAGATGAAAGGAAGGAGGGAGGGAGGAAGGAGAAAGGAAGGAGGGAGGAAGGAGGGAGGAAGGAAATACGGAGGAGCTGGAAGGAAGGAGGGAAGGAAGGAAGGAAGGAAAGAAAGAAGGAAGGGGAAGCTGGAAGGATGGAAGAAAGGAAAGTAGGAAGCAAGGCAGTAAGGAAGGTAGGAAGGAAGGCAGTAAGGAAAGTAGGAAGGAAGGCAGTAAGGAAAGTAGGAAGGAAGGCAGTAAGGAAAGTAGGAAAGAAGGCAGTAAGGAAAGTAGGAAAGAAGGCAGTAAGGAAAGTAGGAAAGAAGGCAGTAAGGTAAGTAGGAAGGAAGGAAGTAAGGAAAGTAGGAAGGAAGGCAGTAAGGAAAGTAGGAAGGAAAGCAGGAAGGCAGTAAGGAAAGTAGGAAGGAATGCAGGAAGGCAGTAAGGAAAGAAGGCCGTAAGGAAGGAAACTAGGAAGGAAGGCAGTAAGGAAAGAAGGCCGTAAGGAAGGAAACTAGGAAGGAAGGCAGGAAGGAAGGAAGCCGACTGAGGTGCTGCAGTCTCCACACAGAACCCTCCTTGGATCTTTGCTCCAGGACAGCAGCTCCGGTCCAGTAAGGAGCCGAACAGGACAGAGCCTCCTGGACCGGGCCGTTCCGGCCCGCCTGCTGCAGGAGGAGAACCGCTCACAGAACCTGCCGGGTCTCACCTTTCCCTTCTGCTTGAGAGGCTCGATGGTGAGGCTGTCAGCACCGATGTCCACGATGGTCCCCAGCTGGAACCCGTCCGCCGGGTGAGGCGCCCACACCGGCTTCCCGTCCTCCATGGTGGCGCTCCGGCGGTTCTGGAAACAAGACGCAGCGGCTCAGACGATACCTGCAACCGGACCTGCAGAGTTCTGCTCTAGATGTTCTCCCCTCCTGGAGAACCAGGCTGCTGCATTAAACTTGAGATGAACAGTGACCTTCTAGAACCTGCCAGAACCAGAGGTTCAGGTCCATAGACATAATATACATAGACGCCTGGTTGGACGCTGCCGGCCGCTAGGCTGACGTGCCTACAGGGCGGCCATCTTGGCTCAAACCACAGATCAGAATGAATAGGAGGCAGCTCAGATCTGATTTTAATCACATGTTCACAATGCTGGTGACCTTTCAGTCAGATTACACATATTTATTCAGAACCAAAACTATTTAAACTGAAGTCAAACTGGTGAGAAATGTACACGCACACACATATTGCAGTTACATATTAATCTAATAAACACACAAATTATACACACATAAATCTCTCTCTACAGACAACAGCACTGATCTACATAGGAGCAAAACTATTTACAGACAAGTGAGAGCAGAGGTGCCAATAACAGCATTTAAAATGACATAATACAAACCGCAATGTGGGGAAAAAAGAAAACAAAAACGTAATAACGCATCTTAGAATCAAAGACACTACAAAATCATAGCAAATAGAAAAATACTGTATATTATTTTTTTTTTTACCCATAGATCATGTCTGTCCAGTAATTTAGGACGATTTTGTTATATATATATATATATATATATATATATATATATATATATATATATATATATATATATATATATATATATATATATATATATATATATATATATATATATATATATATATATATATATATATAATATCTTTTTTACCGGCCAAAATATTAATCCTCACCAGACCTGTGAGTGAGATTACGTTACTTTTTGGGGGGCGTGGCTGACTGGACCCTGGAAGAGAAATCTTTGTTTCCTACCTTTGATTGGAAAATACTGTAGTTGATTATAAAAGGCACAATATGAATTATCAGATTCACATCCAGGCAATAAAAACACTACAGATTATCATCATTATTCTATCCATGTTGGTCTCATTTGTGAATGAGGCAGAGTTTCATCAAGCCTATACGCTCCAACATTTTCCCTCAGCTGTAACACTTAAAGCACGCAGGGTTCACGCTGCGTCTTTACGCTGATCCAGCTGCTGGATAAACGGTGGGGAAAATGCATAAATGAAGACTGTAACGGGCTCCTTTAGAGGGAAGAGAAGGAAAAATGGGTCTGAGCTAAAGCCCCTGATGTAACAAGTTCCTTAAAATGACCCTTAAAAGTCCGCACCTAAATTACATGTAACCTAATTTTGCGCACCTGAATTCAAGCGCAAGGCAGCAGCCCACCGAGGCACCGCTGGCTCTGTGTCGTTAAATACAAAAGAGCATTAAACATAGCTACTGACTATTGATTTTAATTGGGACATTTTGGTACGAGTGGAAGGACATTAAACGTAGTGATTCACGTTTTGAAGGCTGGCCGCTGATAAAAGCATCTGGCTCCGAGAGGGGGGGGGACATGCGCAGTAAGAGCGGTGAAGCACAGAAACACAGCGCACGTAGTTAAAAAGATGCAGAATAAATAAGAACGAAACTTCTAAACAGACTAATGGGCGTTTTAGACTGTATCTGGTTAGCAGATCTGTTTTCTGATCCAGCGTGCAGCCATGACTGGCTCTGAATGAAGGCTTTATCTGGGAGCCGCTCCCCCCCCATGCCTCCTGCTCCGCAGAAGGAGGAGTTTAGACTGAGCTCTGGATGGACAGAGCTGTGAACGGGTCATCCGCAGCCCAGATGAGTTTGGTTATTTTTATGTTATTTTTTATTTATTTGGTACAAACATTTACTCGCCATGTGGCAGCTAGCCCTCTGAAATTCACTCGCCAAACGGGAAATTTACTCACATTTGGCGACTGGCGAGTGTTAATTTCGGACCCTGTATACATGTCTCAGTCAGATCTTTTAGAAATCAGGGTGTTTAATGTACTTTTCTCTGTCACATATTGTGTTGATGCCGGAAAAACTAACTGTAGAGCATGAGGATTATCTCTCATAAAATCTTACTTATGGAAGGTAATTCCCCAGGATCTGGTTCCTGGTGTCCTTTTATTTGCGCGTCCATAAGCGGAGTAAAAGTCGGGCTTCCTGGGACGTAGCTCTAGAAGTTTGCTTACTTTCAATACAAAATCGAAATTATTTAAGTTAGACAATCATTTAATTCAATCAATTGGTCCCATGTAGCCCCTAAAGGGGTGACGTTTTCAGTCAGTTGATTTATCTGGAAATCGGGTGAGAATTCACCGGATTCAGAGTGTCTGAAAACATAAAGTACATTTTCCTGTATTCTGTCTGACTGCAGCTTGGTCTCACCCAAGATGGCCGCTCTGTCGGCACGCCTCTCACCCGAGGACGGGGCGTCTACGTATTCATGTCTGCGTTCAGGTCTGTGTCAGGCTACAGCTGCGGGGTCAGAGGTCACGCTTGGAGCCAATGAGGACGCAGCATCTCTGACGGGTCCAACCAGAACTTCTGCTTGAGGAGGAGGTTCGGCCCGAGGTCCACGTAATCGGACCCGACCGCCTCCATCACTGAGCCCCTGAAGCTTTGTGGTGTGCAGAACCGGTTCTGCTGGTTCTGAAGCACAGCTGGGGCTGTTACGGTGGTACCACCTGGGTTAGTCTGGATCATCAGCGGGTCGGGTTCTGGACCTGATTTGGGTTTTATCCTGCTGCGTCTCTGGCTGTGTTCTGATTGAATCCTGATGTCGTGCTGGTTTGGTTCTGTTGGGCCCGGTTTTAAACCCGGTTCTAACCCGGTTTATTCCCCTTTTATCCTGTGTGTTCTGACTAAATGGTTTGGTTCTGATTTCAGTCCAGTTCTGATCCAGTTTTATCTCAGAAGCAGCTGCTCCAGGCACGGTGGTGTGGGCTGGTTCTGGCCCCTGCTTCCAATGAACCTTGATCCCAGCAGCAGCTGAACCAGAACCCTCACAGGACTCCAGCGAACCGGTTCTGAGGAGCGGTCCAGGATCCGGGCCGGAGGTTGGCGGGCTGCATCATGTTGATGCAGGCTAGAGCGAAACCAGAACCGCGGTTCTGGCTCATTTAGGCCGTTTCCCCTCTGATGACCGAGCAGCGCCGTTTAACCGGACCCTGGATGTGTTGCTGGATAAACAACGGACCGGGTCCTGGACCAGAACGGGCCTGCGGTTCTCAGAAGATGAGACCATCAGCTCTTTGACCCGATCAGGGAGCGACAGAACCGCTCAGCTCATCAGAGACGACCCAAATGTTCTGGGCGGAACCACCAGATTCCTCGTCTGAAGGCAATTATTCTACAGAGACAGTTCCAGAACCGCAGGCCCAGTTGGATTTCACCCAGATGTCTCCAACGACCCACTGTGTCATTTACTGAGCTGCAGGTCCACCTGCCTGACCAGAACCTGACCAGAACCTGGCTGGCGTCATCGGACCACCAGAACCACAGCTTCTGAGCACCCAGGGAGGGAAACCTACAGGCCTCCAGACCCGGGTCCAGGAGGTTCTGGAAGCAACATCTGAACGGGTCCAGTAGGAACTGAGCCCTTCAGCCAACAGAACCGACTCCCAGACGTTTAGACCACCAGAACAAATCGGACCAGAACCTTAAACCCGTCTAAAGGCTCTACAAATGGACCTCCCTGGTCACCTGGGTAGAACCGTCTGATTGGACCCAAACCCAGCCCAGCACACACATCTATGCAGTCTGACCCGGTTCTGATGGTTCAGAACCAGCGCTGCAGGGTTAAAGTTCCCATTAGACTCTAATGGGATTTTAGTAGCAAGAGAGACAAGCCCGGTTCTGTTTGGACCGCTGGAACGCGGCCATTCCATCAGAACCATCATTCAAACTTTGACGGGCTCACAGGAAGTTTGACTCTTCCCGACCCGGTTCTGAGTTTGGGCAATCTAACTTTTTTTTCCTCTTGGGTCCAACATCCAGAACCTTTTGGGCTTAAACAGCTTTAATGCTGACAGATTATACTTTGGGACCTTCTGCTCCACAGACGGCCTGGAAGCCCGGTTCTGCCCGGTTCTGCCAGAACCCGCTGCAGCATCTGGTGCCCCAGGCCTTCTGAGAGCACGGCGCTGACAGGAAGTACTGTTTGGGTCGGCCGTGTCAACCCACGCCCCGGCAGACAAACAGCTGATTGTTGGAGCGCGCTCTGAGCTCAGCGCCGGCTCGGCCCGGTCACGTGGAGAACAGAGCCAGCAGTGGGTTCAGAACCAGCTCTGAGGGCGGACCTACCGGACCGGTTAAAGCTTCTCCTGTGGGCCGGCTGGTTCTGCTCAGACACAGCTGGTACCAGGGAACACGTCTCATTTATGCTCCAATGAACTGGAAGGTTCTGTCTGACGGTTCTGCTGAGCTTGGTCCAGATTTAGGGACCGGTTCCAAAGTTCTATCATTTCCTATACGGCACAGTCCTGGGCTTTAAGATGATTTTGTTCTGGTTCTGGTCCGGGTTAAGTGCTGGTTCTGCTTCCTTGAAGTGGACCACGGTCTTCTCTCCGTAGTGAGATCCGTCAGCTGAAGCTTGGACCAAACTGGGTCGGCCAGAACTGGGTCAGCCAGAACTGGGTCAGGACAGCCACACCCTCGACGAGCTGCTTGGATCCAATCTTTGGTTCCGGTCCAGATCCCAGCATCTGGCCCGCTGGATGGACTTTCAGCACCTTCCTGAGACGGCCGCTGGATGGACGCCGTGATGCGGGCAGAACCAACACCGGTTTCAGGCTGGGCTTTCATCGGGTCCTGGCATCCTGCACCTCCAGAACCGGTCCACTCAGCGACCCGGACCCAAAGACCGCAGCGTGACGGTTTTACCGTGCAGCTCAGCTGACCTGCGATAAAATGTTACTGAGTTATAGAAACGCCATAAAGCAGGAACTTTATGGATCTCCAGTAAAAGCTCCTTCCTGAAATAAAACTCACTTATTCGCTGGCTAATGTTTCCTCAGGGACCGCGTTCCCCTCCCGGCCCAATCGGGCCCGGCGCCTCTGATTCCCGCCGACGGCAGGACTTTGTGAAGTGCTGACCCGGTTTAAAGATTGACTGCAGTCATCCCCGCTTCAGCCAAAGTCTGCCTGATAAAATGTGGCACCAGCAGCTCAGAGGTTGTTCATTACACAGTCGGGCCGCTGGTTCTGACCCGCAGAAACGCTGACAACCGGTCCTACTGGTACCGGTCCAGTAACATAAATCCTCCTGCAGACCTCTGAGATGTTGGTGCTGCCAGGGTGCATGAGGCTGCATCTCTGACCCGGTCCGGCCCGCGGCGATGGATTCACAGCCAGCAGATACAATCCTGTCCCCAACAATTAGCAGCGGCTAAAAAGTAATCACACCTGCTTCCAGGGTTAAAAAGTAATCACACCTGCTTCCAGGGTTAAAAAGTAATCACACCTGCTTCCAGGGTTAAAAAGTAATCACACCTGCTTCCAGGGTTAAAAAGTAATCACACCTGCTTCCAGGGCTAAAAAGTAATCACACCTGCTTCCAGGGTTAAAAAGTAATCACACCTGCTTCCAGGGTTAAAAAGTAATCACACCTGCTTCCAGGGTTAAAAAGTAATCACACCTGCTTCCAGGCGCCTCAGAGGCTGATGGACCACCATAGACCCAGTAATGGTCCCACTTCAACAGGATCAGGCTCCATGTTCTGGTTCTGCCGCAGGGTTCCTCTCCACCAATGTCACACGCTTCCTCAGGAGGAGAGATTGCTGCAACGTTAACTTGGTGGGACCAGTTTGCTCTTTTCCTCGCTGACATATGAGAAAATGTTCTGATTTATTATCATCAGTAGGGTTGTCAAAGCACCTAAATATAATCAACACTAAAAACAACACAAGCTAGCACCACAAGCTAGCAACAAAAGCTAGCGCCACAAGCTAACACAAGCTAGCGCCACAAGCTAACAACACAAGCTAGCGCCACAAGCTAGCGCCACAAGCTAGCGCCACAAGCTAGCAACACAAGCTAGCGCTCCAAGCTAGCAACACAAGCTAGCGCCCCAAGCTAACAACACAAGCTAGTACCACAACCTAGCGCCCCAAGCTAACAACACAAGCTAACAACACAAGCTAGTACCACAAGCTAACACCACAAGCTAACACCACAAGCTAGCGCCACAAGCTAGCGCCACAAGCTAGCACCACAAGCTAGCACCACAAGCTAGCACCACAAGCTAGCACCACAAGCTAGCACCACAAGCTAGCACCACAAGCTAGCACCACAAGCTGAACTCTGAGGAAAATATTCTGCAAGGTTAGCAGAAAGAAAGAAATATTTCAGCGCTGAATATATCAGCATGAACCTGGTTTACACGGTAAAAATATGTTTGCACCAGAACCGTGTTGGTTGTTTTGTGTAGATTGATCATTTATCCTGCAATAGTAACATCTGATTGCATCATCAACACATTAAAAGCTAGTGACAAGCTAGTGCCACAAGCTAACAACGCAAGCTAGCACCATGTGCTGATGTTTGGAGCAACATGACAAGCTCCAGTAAAGTTCCTGGCTCTGCAACACTGAAGCAGCAAACCCCCCAGGCAACATAAGCTAACGCTGTCAGGTTAAACATTAGCATCATGAACCCGAACGGCCCAAAGACTTGGTTCTATCAGTCTGAGCTCCCCGTCCAGATGAGCGTCCCATTATTCTGCTGCGGTCTGAATCACCTCAGGAAAATGTCCATCGGCTGACGGCTCAGGCAGCTAGTAAATTATAAAGCAACAAAACATTTAAACCATTTAAAGCTACTGGAAGCTAATGTGGCTAATAATAGCAGGTTCTGAATCTGAGAATTAGAGCAGAACCAAGCAGGAACCCGTGGAACCTGCTGGAGTTGATCTCTAAGGAAAATATTCTTTAAATAGTTCAGCGCTGAATATATCAGCATGAACCTGGTTTACACGGTAAAAATATGTCTGCACCATAACCGTGTTGGTTGTTTTGTGTAGATTGATCATTTATCCTGCAATGGTAACATCTGATTGCATCATCAACACATTATCAGGCAAATGGAAGCACACAGTTGAACTATAAGATAATTAAAACACTGAGAAATCTGATTTTCTTTGCGTCATTGAACGCAGCAACATTAACAGGCATGGCCTCGCAGCTTCCATGGAGACTCAATATCTTAGCTGGAAGATTTTATTCATTTCAGCTCCAAAAGAGATGAGATGATGAGGCTGCAGTTCATGTTTTTAGTCTGACTCACATTATTTACGCCTGGTTGCGTTCTGTGGCTGGGTTGGACATATGTTCTGTTTTAGAAAATACAGCAGTAAAGATAATTTATAATTTAGGTCATATAGATCACGTTTTTACAGATTTGTTCTTGTCCAACCAGCCTTTACTTCCCCTCAGCATCTCTGCGGGTCTGACAGAGCAGGAAGGCCCGGTTCCTGCAGCCGGCGCCGACCCAGAAGGCGAACCCAGAAACGGGCAGCGTGTTCGCATGAAGATGGAGAAGCTGAGCGCTGCTCTTTATGTTCAGCGTGGATGATGTTGCATAACTGATCTCAAAGCAGCAGAGCGGAAAGGTCCGGGAGGCTCAGCAGAGGCCAAAAATAACCCAGAGGAAACAAAACATGACCCGTAAAGATGGAAACCGCAGGTATGAGCGGGACAGAACCCCCACATTTCTCACAGTGCGGATCAGAACCAACAGCTCCAGCTTCCTCCTCAACATTTCCATCACAAACAGGGATGGGGAGAAACGGCGGACAGAGAAAGAACAGATGTTAGAGAGAAATGACAGAAATAACAGTCGTCTGCATCAAACATTCATGTGCGGCGCGTCTAAAGTGCTCAGCTGGACTCTTCAGCGCCGCCTGGCAGCACAGCAGCAGGAACATCAGAGGACCTGCTGAGAGGACGCCATGAAGGAGCTGTGGTCAGAGGGCGGGGCGCACGGTGGTGGCAGCGTCATGCTGAGGGAGACTTCAGCCCCAATAACAGACCGTCAGTCCCACGGCTCCAGCCTGCTCGCTACACGCTGGAGAGGCCGGTCACAGTCCTGCTGCACTGCAGCCGTCAGACCCGGACAGGTGGAGGAACACCTGTGTGAGCTGAGCCAGGTGTGCCCCGCCTTGCTTCAGCCGCCGTGAATGCTGTAGAACCTGAAGACAACGCCCGGCTAAAACCGCGGACCTCCACCCAGGTGAGGAAACACCTGGCTCTGGCAGGGATCCGGTTTCAAAGCGCAGCGGCAGGTGACCCGCAGCGGCGCTGGAGCACACCTGGACAGCCAGGTGTGCCGGCAGACAAAGGCTGAAGGCAGCCGCACTGTTTGCTGCCAGAACCATCCTCAGAAGGCCCGACCCGAGGGCGCAGCGCCGTGCCGGGCGTGTCTGAGCGGCGCCACTGCAGTCCGGTCCTGCCTTTCAGACCCAGAACGCGCTCCAGGGGAACCAGAACATGCTGCTGTCCATCTAACCTGGACAGCCGTGACCTCTGACCCCTCACAGCTCTGCATCATCAGCCGCCGACAGAACAAACCCAGTCAGACAGGTTCCCCCTGCCGGCCCAGATTATGGGGTACAGTACATTTTGGGTCGGGTTCTGTAAACCAAGAACTTCCTGGTTTTGACTTCATCGTGTTAAGCAGCAGCAGGAAGGTTCTGCTGCGTGGCTGGTACTGACCCACTGGTGCATGTAGAACCTAAAACCCGGTCAGCTCCAGACAGAACCGCACGGCTGGCTGAGGGACAGGAGGGCAGGGAGACTGGACCGGCCTGCCTGCAGTCCGTAAGGAACCACATGAAGCCCGGCGGTTCTGTTCGTTCAGCAGCGTCTGAAGGTCCAGAGGAACCAAAGCTGCTATTATTGATTTATTATCAGCTATTATTGATTTATTGTCAGCTATTATTGATTTATTATCAGCTATTATTGATTTATTGTCAGCTATTATTGATTTATTGTCAGCTATTATTGATTTATTGTCAGCTATTATTGATTTATTATCAGCTATTATTGATTTATTGTCAGCTATTATTGATTTATTGTCAGCTATTATTGATTTATTGTCAGCTATTATTGATTTATTGTCAGCTATTATTGATTTATTATCAGCTATTATTGATTTATTGTCAGCTATTATTGATTTATTGTCAGCTATTATTGATTTATTATCAGCTATTATTGATTTATTGTCAGCTATTATTGATTTATTGTCAGTTATTATTGGTATATTGTCGCCTTTATTGGTTTACTCCTGTAATCTGAGTCTTTGAGCCCCTCAGAGAGCAACCCCCCCCCCCCGCAGCACAGACGCCATCGCTCTGCTCAGCAGGCTGTGACTAAATCAGCTCACATCCCCCTAATTACTGGGGGGGGGGGGGGGGGGCAGGAACCGTCCTCCTGCCTCCAGACAGAGTTCTGGGCTCCTCCTCCATGATTTGGGTTCACTTCAGTTCTGGTGACGATGGAAACGACAGCAAAGGGCCAGAAGTGTGAAACGGACCCGTCATTAAGACAGCCGCATGTTGCCCATATGTTCTGCAGGTCCAGTTGGTTCTGTAACGGGCCTGGAGACCCGATGACCCGTTGGAAGCAACACCACCAACACCACCTTGCAGCTCTGCAGACGATCCAATGAGCCAGGCAGCAGCTGGACCCGTGTGTTGGACCTGCAGCTGTGACTCCACCCCTAAAGGAGCCAAGCTCCAGAACCACCTGCAGAACCGTTGCAGCAAGTGCTGTTGGACCTGCAGCAGTTCTGTACTTTGGTCCTCTGAGGACCCGGCATCCAGCCCATGTAATCCAAGTGGATAAAGATGCAGATAAACGGCTGATCCCCAGTGAGACGCATGTCTGGAGTCACCACTACATGCTGGCAGCCAGCTGGGAAAAGTACACCCCCCCCAGAGATCTTTGATTCTGCTCAGTTCTGCTCGGTTCCAGGTCCAGTCGGCCACAGAGAGAACCGTGATCCACACACGGAGAACCTTCCCAGAAGAACGAGAACAGCTGAAGCTCTGCAGGATGTCAGTGTAACAAGATGTGAGTGTGAGGAGGACCCAGACCGGGTGGTTCTGGTTCTGAAACAGCTCTGGATCAGTAATGTGGCAGCGGTCTGGATTTCACAAGAATCTGGAAAACATGCCGTAAAACCGTAAAAGCTCTGTAGGTGGTGGAGCACCAATCTGCTCCACCACCTACAGAGTCATCCAGTGCAAAATGAAGACAGACTCCGCGTGTCGACCCAAACCCAGTCAGCAGCTTTGCAGCCGGGTTCTGCTGAGCGTAGAACCTTTTTCTGATGCAGGAAATACTTTCCTTCAAAGACTCATTTCAATTATCTGGGAGTAAAAGTAGCCGTTTAGAACCAGACGGAACCAGAACCGTGCAACAACCTACTTTACATGTTACTGTGGCAACAAACGAGCCGATCAATGGGATCCATTAGGCGCCATCAGCCACCTGACCCAGACCTAGAGCTTCCACCAGGTGAGGAACTAGGCCCATATTTGGGAGTTCCTGATTAAATAACCCCCCCCCCCCCGCCCGGTCATTTGCTGCTTTGCCTGCAGATCCTGGGTCTGCTTACAGAAAACACTTGACGTCAGACTATTTACATTTATTTACTTCCTGAAAAACTGGCTGGAACATCCTGGAAGTCCTGAAGGTCTCAGCAGACTCTGACCCAACGGCCCGATATCAGGCTGGGCAGCACCGGACCGGGCCCAGGAAGGACGGGTCCAGTCAGTAAGAACCTTCCTGCTGCCTCATTCCCAGACCTGGACAACCGCTCCACACTTCCTGGAGCCTTCAGGAGCCAGACATGACCCATGTGCTGAGGAAGACCAGGGTGGATGAAGGCCAGAGGAAGCTGTCCACTTTATGGCTCTGCACTTATAAAACAAGGAGGAGGCAAAAGTCAAAGTCCACTCCAGGTATGAGGAAACCACCGGCCGAGGCCTCCGCCCCACAGCGAGTTCAGGTCCACTAGGGCAGGCCGGACTCCTGATACCTGTCGATGGTTCCCTTCCCTGCACACCTGGAGCATCCTGCCGAGGAGCCGCTGGGCTACACCAGAAGGTTGCTGCAGCAGAAGGTTGCTGCAACAAGTTCGGCCCAGAGTTGCTGAACAAAAGGAGACAGCAGCAGTGACTGGGAGCTCTTATGTAACCTGCTTCCCTGGACCATCAGCCCCTTCACGCTAACACACCCGAACCAGCCCGGCCCACACTTGCCATTCAGAGCAGGTCCATCGGTTCTGGTTCCCAGGCTCAGCAGCAGCCTCCTATCAGGCTGCAGGCCGCAGCAGGGCTCCTCTTCCTGGGATCACTCTAACGCAACCCTCCGTGTCTGGGTTTTTCCACCGCGGATCAACGGTTCCGACCCACCTCCACCGGACTGCGGGGACATAAACCCCCCCCCACACCCGCTGCCTTCTGCGGGCTCCGGCTCCGCTCTAAATTGGCTCTTTATTGCATGGAGTTCGGTGGGAGGCGCGGCGCACAAAGCTGAGCTGCAGGTCGGTTCGACAAATCTCACATTTAGAATAAAAACAACCCGCCGCGGGTTGTTATAACCTGCTGCTTAAATTAGACCCGCCATGGTCAGGGGTTCGGCTCGCAGTTCGGTACCGACACACCCTCACACAGGTTCCGCGACTCGAACCGGGACGCTGAGCTCTGTAGCCCCGCCAGCTAGCTACCAGCTCGGTCTCCCCAGCCTGAACCTCCCGGTGTTAAAGCCGGTTCTTACCTGGCTCTCCTGGACGGAAGCTCCCGGAACTCAGTTCGGGTCAAAATTAGAGCAGAAATTCTTTTAAATTCGCAGAAAGCAGAGCGCGGCTTCAGCTGACGGTCCGGAAACAAACTGCGTCCCTCCAGCCGGCGGCTTGGTCCACTCTCTTCCCGAGCAGCAGCTCCCCTCTCCCGCAGCGATCCTGGGAAACAGCCCTGTGACGTCACACGCCGCCTTTATAGCCCCGGGCGGAGCGGGGCTGCCCGCAGGGGGCGCTGTTGCCCTCCAGCCTTTCCACAGTGAAAACGCGGAGTGGAAGGTTAATAATTCATGAATAACGGATGAAAGGGCTGGTCCTCTGTCAGAGTTTCACTTTTAGATTTTAATCACTGTAATTAACTTTTCAGTGAGTAAATATTTTATCAAGCTGTATCAGCTTTGCATTCTGGTAAATGTAGGAACATTTCATAAACCACCTTTCCTCCTGTGGCTGATGCGGACACTAGATGCTTCTGTTCTATCTCAAGCCAGAAACTCTTGATATTATTCTCCTTTCTTAAAAATATGCAATGACGAAGCGCTGCTTGTTAAAGTGACGACCGCAGCAAAGATAAACCAGATCAGAGCTCTGAATGTGGAGCAGAACCAAGCAGAACTTGTTGTAAATAACACGTTTTGTAAATGTAAATAAAAAAATGCAATACAAAAAATTAAAACTTTGAAGAGTTCTTAATCAAAAAAAGGTTTCAAGAGAAACAGTTTTCTCAGATTATTTAAAAAACGAATTTTCTTTTTTTTCCAAATTTTATTTTTTCTGTTTTCTTTTTTTCTTTTTACAGATTTTATATTTTCAAATTGTATTCTTTATTACAAACTTCTCTTTTTCAAATTGCGTTTTACAGATTCTGATACATTCTCCTCACTTCTCGCTTTAACTTTTGTTGATGTTTTATTTGTTTATTGTTGTTTTATCTTCATTTGTAAAGTGACCTTGAGTGTTTTGAAAGGTGCTTCTAAATAAAATATACATTATTATTATTATTAAAGCACATTGACCAATAGAAATGCATCTTCACTTCTCACTCCACAGGAAAGCTCGCCCCGAGAGGGGAAGTGAATACAATTTGTAAAACGCAATTTGAAAGAGAATTTTGAAAAAATATAATTTGAAAATATGAAATCTGTAAAACTTAAATATGAAAAAATTGAATTTGAAAAAAAATATCTAAAAAATATTTTAATTAAAAAAGAAATCTGGGAAAACAGTAAAGCCTGATCAGTGTTTCCTAGCTGAAGCAGCTGAAGCTGTGAGCTAACTCTTGATCTCTCCTCTATTGGTCCAGAAATTATTACTTCAGTTTTGTTTTTATCCAGTTAAAGAACATTTTGTCTCATCCAAACATTGATTTCTTCTATTTCCTCAGAGCCTGAACTGGTCCATAGTCACCTGGTGACATGGTGATGTAGAGCTGTGTGTCGTCTGCATAGTGATGGTAGCTGATGATGTTTATGATCTGAGCTAGAGGAGCATGTAGATATAGAAGAGGAGGAACCCAGGATGGAACCTTGGGGAACCCCACATGTGATCTTTGGCGTTCTAACAGAATGGAGTGATCAACAGTATCAATGCTGCACTGAGGTCCAACAGAACCAGCACTGAGGTTCTGAGGTCCAACAGAACCAGCACGGTGGTTCTTCCACAGTCTGTATTTATATGGATGTCATTAAACACCTTGATCAGGGCGGTCTCTGTACTGTGGTGAGGAAACCTGACTGGAAAACATCAAAGCAGCTGGTCGTTGTTAAGAAGGTGTTTAATTGTTGAAACTCAGCTTTTTCAATAATCTACTGATAAAGGAGGTTTGAGATGGGCCTGTAGTTCTGGAGTAGTAGTTTGTCTAAATTGTTCTTTTTCAGCAGTGCTTTGATAATTGCTGTTTTTAGGGACTGGGGGAAAACACCTGACAGAAGGGACGTGTTTATTATCTGAGTCAAATCAG
Source organism: Fundulus diaphanus (assembly GCA_037039145.1). Classification (NCBI taxonomy): domain Eukaryota; kingdom Metazoa; phylum Chordata; class Actinopteri; order Cyprinodontiformes; family Fundulidae; genus Fundulus; species Fundulus diaphanus. Next base: position 46,931,676 of record CM073142.1, on the reverse strand, counting down.
ACGCTATGACAGGCAGAACATTCTTAAAGAACGCTGTGGGAAGAACATCAAGGCAGCAGGAGGAGGAACTTAGGAGATCTAGAGGACCCGCTGCCTCCAGAGAGCCCACCGACCACCGGGCCCTCAGGGAGGCGTTTCAGGGCGATAAAGTCAAAACTAAGTAACAGTTTCTACCCAAGAGCTGCTGTTGCCCTGAACACCACAACTTCACCCAAACCCTGATCATCATTTATTCTTCGTGAACATCCCAGCTGTTTCTGTTTCTACATTCTTAGATATACTGATTTTTATAATAAAAGAATTCTGATTTAACAGGAAACGTCTCCCTGCTTGATTTAATGTTATTCCACATTCCTGAGTTATTATGTCCTGTTAATCACGTTTACAAGGATCAGAGTCACTTTTCTAGGTGTGGTAATCCAAATAAAGTGCTAAAGGCTTCCCTGTTGGCTCCATAACGGAGTCATAGTCGGCCTTTCTCCTCCTGTTGCTCCAGCGTTCAGCAGCAGGACTCATATGAGGACAACGTCCCGACGTGTCCTACAGGCTCCCAGTCTGACCCCTTCCCTGACCTTTTAGTCCACCAGCCAGCAGCTAAGGCAGGATAAGCTCTGCGCTGGTGGCAACATTATTCTGGGAAGCTGAACTGCTCAGCTAGAAGTTCCTGATCCAGAAAACTGTTCTTCCAGCTCCAGCAGTGGAACAAAGAGGTCTTTGTTGGCGGCGCCATTTTTACTGTGGGAAGCTGGGCAGCTCTTTATTTAGCACGGCACTTTAGGCACACAAGAAGTTTATATTGTTTATTGAGCATTTTAATAATTAGCATGTTCCAAGTCCTGCACAGCGTCTCCTCGTTAAGAAGTGAGGCGATTACCTGTGAAGAGTTATTACCCCTGCAGCAACTAAGCTCAACTCTATGTGCATTCTAGAGGTATAGATGTGAAGCAACGGCTCGTTAAGAAATAACTACTCACCTGTCTTTGCTGTTTGGACCAAAGCGTCCTGATCCGGGGTCTGGACACCATGGCGAGGTCCCAGGAGAGGCCGTGGGATAAGAGGGCCTGGTTTGGTGCTTTCATAACCAGGGCAGTTGTACGTTTAAAATATAAAGCATTTAATCCTTGATAATAATTGACTTGTGTGTAGATGGGTGGCAGAATCTGGTCAGATTTTGGTTTAGAGTGTATTTAAGGCGGCCGTCCTGAGAGGAGGTAGATTTTGCTGCATGTAGGAAGGTTTAACGTTGCAGGGTCAGTCCATCTGACCTCTGGTGAATAAACGCCTGCAGCTTCAGTTTCTCCAATGTGAGATCAATAAAGCCTATCTTATCTTATCTTCAGCATCTCTGCCTCAGCCTCCATCTCTTCCTGCAGGAGGCTGTGCTGCTGCCATCGCTGACAATGATTGTCAGAAGGGCGTCTGCCCAATTGTCCGACAGTCCCACTAGTCTGATATAGTCGGATGACCCATTAGTCTGACAACCCAGTTTCAAGATGAAAATAATGAGCTTGGTTTTTAGTATTGATTCTTAGCAGGCCTATACCTTGACAAGATTCATGCGCTAGGCCTATGCCCAAATTCACCTTATCTGTATCAGCAGTTACCAAGCCTAGTACTCTCTGATGGCATTAGATTGAACTTCATGGTGAGTGCATGACGACGAAAACTAAACTTTTCCCACATTCGACAGAACGGTCATGACTTGTGCCTTAGGTTGTCGGGTTAGGGGTAGGGTTGTCGGACTATTGGGTTGTCGGACTAATGCTATGCACCCGTCATAAGTCTTTAGATTTTATTATACCATTTTTTTTTTCCTCCTTCTCATTTCACAAAATTAAATAAATCATTTTAAAAACTTGCTTTTATGTCCAGCATTTCGTCTGGGAGTCAACCTGAATGCAAAGTGCAACAAGCTGTGAATCATGCTGGTGAAACAAGATGGCCGCCCTGCTGCCGTAAACAACGAAGCTATGACTAAATGTTTGCTGCTGGTTTTACACGATGAGCTAAGAGCAGGCGTCACGTCTGCTAACTTAAAATAACTTTTAAAACAGCTAAATGAGTAAATTAAGTTCTTCTTTACAATATTTTAACAATACATTTTCTTAAACTTGTTCAGCATCGCTGCTGTTCTCTATGGAAGCCCAAAGAGGTCAAAATTAAATCCTGATTTTCAGAAAATGAAATCTTAGATCCTGCTCCTCTGCCACAGCAACCAGACATCTGATGGACGGACGTGAGCTCAGAATATTTTATTTATTCAGCTGATCCTGGAATAAATAGAACAAAAATTTATTTTTAGGAAGTTTTCCATTTAATCTCTTGGTAGTGAAAGAATCTCCATCATGCTGATTTAAAACAAAGTGAATGCAGTCTAAAACAGATGTTTCTAACATTTATTTCTCCTGACAGATGTGTGAACGGCGCTGAAAACCCATCAAACATGGAGCACAAACGGATCTTTTTCAGCCTTTTATAAACGAGCACAGTTGACATACGCTACCTAAAAATCAGCCTTTTTCTCCCAGTCAGACATGAAATCTGAACCTTTCCCGCCTTTGGTCCGACAGAACGACCAGAATTATTTATACTTTTTAAACATTGTTTTATTGTCTTCTTGAAGGTCAGAAGTTTACATACGCATTGTTCATATTTGATACCGTTGCCTTTAAACTCCGACTTGGGTCAAACGTTTTGGACCTCCTTCTACAAGCTTCTCACAAACGTTGGCAGGAACTTTGGCCCGCTCCTGCTGACACAACCGGTGGCGCTGACCCAGTTTGGAGCTGCCGGTCCAGCTCCGCCCACAAATGTTCAGGATTGAGATCAGGGCTGTGATGGCTGCTCCAGAACATCGACTTGGTTCCCCTGAAAGCCACTCTGGAACCGGTCCATCTGGAAGACCCGTTTATGTCCAAGCTTCCACTTTCTCTCCGTCTTGAGCTGTTGCTTGATAATTTCCACGTAATGTTCTTTTCTCCTCTATTTAGTGAAGCGCACCAGCCCACAGCATGATGCTGCCACCCCCGTGTTTCACTGCTGGGACGCTGTTCTCAGGCTGCAAACATTCCTCCTCCTTCCCCCAGAGGTAACGATGCTCATTATGGTCACACTGTTCATTTTTAGTTTCTTCATACCACTGAGCCACTGGACATGTCTCCAGACAATTTCTTCGTCCTCGTCTCCTTTTGCAGCCCATGTGGGTCCAGGACTCGTTTCACTGGTGATAATGACTTCTCCCAGCTTAGCCAGCGTCTTCACCAGGTGTTGATGGACATCTCAGACCCTGAGCTACCTCTATAGTGATGCTGCTATAGGCTTAGGCTCCTGGAGGACATCAGGATCTATTTATTTCTCTCACTCTACTGAGTTCTCCTGTTCTTCAATTAAGCATTGCTTGTCATCATTTCAGCTTTTAGCTTTTTGTTCTCTGTCATTGTTCTCTCCATAGAAGGTACACCTGGTCTGGTGTTCTGTTAGCTGTGACATCATCAGGGGAGGCAGATCATCCTCTATTACCATCTAACATAGAAAGTACTCCTGGATCAATGTGAGCTTCTGAGCTTTCTGTGTCTCTGCTCTGTCTTCTCTAAGCCCCAGTGGGTCGAGGCAGATGAGCGTTCACACTGAGCCTGGTTCTGGTTCTGATGGAGGTTCTCCTCCCTGTTAAAGGGGAGTTTTCCTCTCCACTGTCGCTTCATGCATGCTCAGTATGAGGGATTGCTGCAAAGCCATCAACAATGCAGACGACTGTCCACTGTGGCTCTACGCTCTTTCAGGAGGAGTGAATGCTGCTTGGAGAGACTTGATGCAACCTGCTGGGTTTCCTTAGAGAGGAAACTTTCTCACCAACCTGGAGGATCTGATGGAGTCTGACTTTGGAAAGAGCCTTGAGATGATGTGATGTGAATTGGAGCTTTAAATATAACATTGAATTGAAACTGAATTGAATCTCTGGAACACAGAACCGTCTCCTTTCTGAGTGCGGGACCGTCCTGTGGTGATCATACTGGCGTCTGATCGTTTGCACAGATGAACGTGGCGCCTTCAGACGTTTAGGATGAACCAGACTAGAGACTTTGGTTGTCTGTTGTGTTTTAAATTGTATTTTATGTATGGATTACTAATGTATTTATTTTAGCCCTACTTCCTTTTTCCTAGGTGGTTAGTGTCAGGCCGGCATTGTAAATAAGAACTTGCCTTTAGAAATAAAGGTATAAAAAAATAATCCAGAACACTGATATCCTGGCTGGTTGAGTGTCCGGGCGCCTTTAAAACATCCACAGGTGTCTCAAAGCAACCAATCAGAATCTTCCAAAGACATGACATCATCATCTGGGCGCTGATCTTAGTGTATGTAAACTTCTGAACATAAATAAATAATCATTATTAATTAACAATAAATGAACAGTGACCTGAAACCTTTATTCAGATTTCCCGACGGTGAGAAGAAAAGCTGACGGGACTTTTTATTTGGTGTATGTAAACTTCTGGTTTCAGATGCTTGGACCAAAGTTCTGGACTCTTTAGAGGTGAAAACAGAACCGTCTGTTCCTCAAAGGTCTGATTTAAGGTCCGAGAACACGGAACCGGTGTAGGTACCAGATTGACTCGGGGTCCTGCGCCTCTGGATGACGTCACTATACATGATTGGTTTAACGTTTGCACAATTACGCAAAACATTGTGATTGGGCTGGACAACTTAATAAAAGTAATCATAGCGGGGTGTAGGTTTTATTCCAGAGCGGGATTGCGGTTTGTAAACGGACAATTTTACGAAGAAATTCTCCATGGTCCCTGCGCCTCCCTATGCGGTCGCTGTATGGCAACGTCACTCAAACAAACTACAATGAGCCCGCGGTCTGCATTTGTAACGAATCAATTTTATTTAGTTAATTTAGCGGTTTCCTTTTTCTCAAAAGCTTCAGGCTTAAAGATGAACATAGAAAAATGTGAAATCTTAGCAATTCAAAATCAACCCACTTTAATTGATAAAAATGAGGTAAAATATTTAGGTATAATGATTAACAAGGACCACACTGAAAATGACAAAACAAATATTCAAGCCATTTTACAAAAAACAAAAAAAAAAAATTGACAGTTGGCTCAATTTTTGGAAGAATATTGTCACAATTTCATCTGGAATAATAAAAAACATGTGATCAGAAAAAAAGAGTAATATCAGTAGAAAAACGAGGAATAAACATTATTGATTTTAAAGTGATGAATGCCTTGATAAAATAAAAAATGGCTGCAGACTTTTATTAAAACTGAAAAGAGTTTATGGTTTAGTTTCCCTTCACAACTCTTTTTTTTTAAATTGGAGGAAGGAAATTTCTCTTAAGATGTAACTTTGATCCTGCAAAATTACTGATTAAATTGTCAGACTACCCCAGAAGCATTCCAAAATGATGGTAAAAGTTTTCATGCCTCGATTAAGTTACTGGAAAATAACCGTAAATTAACAAAATAAGATTGATCTGTAACAAATGGAGACCGCGGGCGTAATGTAGTTTGTTTGAGTGGAGTTGCCATATTTCTGACGTCATCGGGAAGCGCAGGCCCCCCGAGTCAATCTGGTACCTACACCGGTCCGGTCTCAGGTCCGACCTTAAGGAAGCAAGAAGCAACTGTATTAATTTCAGAAAGTCCAGCCAGAACCAGAGGGTGACCCAGTTTGGACCCAGCTTCAGCTGTGGACAGATGGACTCACATTCGTGTCTGATCTGTACAGCTGGTCCGGTCCGTTTGGGTGAAACCTCCTGAGAAAGCTTCGGTCCTCCAGGGTTTGCAGCAAGATGCTGCAGATCTTCTAAGGCTCTCTCCTGTGGTTCTGGTGCTGCTGGGGCGGCAGCACCAGAACCACAAGCATAAGGCTGGTTCTGTTCTGAGGGCTCTTCTAGAACCTCTGGGGATGGCTGCACTGAGGGACTCTTCCTAAATCTAGGACCACCAGGGTCGACCCTGAGCTTCCTCCTCAGTCGTTCTCACCAGGACTTTGGGTCGGTACCTTGAGGCCCAGCAGGACCAGAACTTCTTACCTTCGTCAGACGGGCAGCAGACAGAAAAGCGGAGGTCACGGAGCGGCTCTTGCATCTAAGTTTAATTTTAATGCTGAGAATTCATCCACTCCACGTCGCAGACACACAACAAGAAGCTACCGACTTACAATACTTACAACGTTTATTATCAGCACGCTCCGCTAAGCAGGGCCAGGCCTGAAACGCTCCAGGAGCAGCGCTGGCTCTGACCAGAACCTCCTGGAGCGAGCAGAACCTGAATGAAACCATAACTTAACGGGCCACTTCTCTCGTGAGTCCTGAAAAAGGAAACTACAAAGGCAGCGTATTTACACGTCTCACTCGGTACAAATTTCAAGTCTGGTGTTTGTGGCTGAGGAGCAGGACCAGCACTCAGGTGGACCGGGCCGACCCGGGAGAACCGGGCCGCCGCCTAGTCGGACTCCTTCTTGTCCAGCTCTTGTTGATCTTTGATCTTCAGGATCAGCTCCTTGATCTCCTGGCGCTTGGTCTTCATGCGCTGCTGAGGGAACCAGTCCGACAGGTTCATGGGGAGGTGGAAGCTGGGGATGGGGTTCTGGAGAGAGAAAGCAGAAGGTTCCTGTCAGCAGACACGTCTGAGATGCTCCAGAACATCTGCAGAGGAACCGGGCAGAACGTCTGCAGAGGAACCAGGCAGAACCTCTGCAGAGGAACCGGGCAGAACGTCTGCAGAGGAACGGGGCAGGACGTCTGCAGAGGAACCGGGCAGAACGTCTGCAGAGGAACCGGGCAGGACGTCCAGAACGTCTGCAGAGGAACCGGGCAGAACGTCTGCAGAGGAACCAGGCAGAACCTCTGCAGAGGAACCGGGCAGAACGTCTGCAGAGGAACCGGGCAGAACCTCTGCAGAGGAACGGGGCAGAACGTCTGCAGAGGAACCGGGCAGAACCTCTGCAGAGGAACCGGGCAGGACGTCTGCAGAGGAACCGGGCAGGACGTCCAGAACATCTGCAGAGGAACCGGGCAGAACGTCTGCAGAGGAACCGGGCAGAACGTCTGCAGAGGAACCGGGCAGAACGTCTGCAGAGGAACCGGGCAGGACGTCCAGAACGTCTGCAGAGGAACCAGGCAGAACGTCTGCAGAGGAACCGGGCAGAACCTCTGCAGAGGAACCGGGCAGAACGTCTGCAGAGGAACCGGGCAGGACGTCCAGAACGTCTGCAGAGGAACCAGGCAGAACCTCTGCAGATGAACCAGGCAGAACGTCTGCAGAGGAACCGGGCAGAACGTCTGCAGAGGAACCGGGCAGAACGTCTGCAGAGGAACCTGGCAGAACGTCTGCAGAGGAACCGGGCAGGACGTCCAGAACGTCTGCAGAGGAACCGGGCAGAACGTCTGCAGAGGAACCGGGCAGAACGTCTGCAGAGGAACCGGGCAGAACGTCTGCAGAGGAACCGGGCAGAACGTCTGCAGAGGAACCGGGCAGAACGTCTGCAGAGGAACCGGGCAGAACCTCTGCAGAGGAACCAGGCAGAACCTCTGCAGAGGAACCAGGCAGAACGTCTGCACAGGAACCGGGCAGAACGTCTGCAGAGGAACCGGGCAGGACGTCTGCAGAGGAACCAGGCAGAACCTCTGCAGAGGAACCAGGCAGAACGTCTGCAGAGGAACCGGGCAGGACGTCTGCAGATGAACCAGGCAGAACGTCTGCAGAGGAACCAGGCAGAACATCTGCAGAGGAACCAGGCAGAACGTCTGCAGAGGAACCAGCTTTTGTTTCTGGGAAATGATTTCACCTGAAAGAGTTGATCATAAATCAGTCAAAAGGATTAAAGCAGAATTATTGCCACACGGAGACGTTGCTCTGCTGCCTCCATGCTGGGAATCAGTTCCTTCAGGGCTGGAAGAACCCAGATCTGCTCCAGAACATTTCCCAGCATGCAGCTCGGTGGGACATTCACAACTAAAGGTAGAACCGGGCCTGTCTGGGCCTCCGTATCTCAGCCCTCCTTCCCATCAGAACCGGCTCAGAGTGGGACCTCCCCTGACCCGGTTATTTCCCCTCGGTGGACTGAGCAGTCAAAGGTGACGCAGAGGAAAGACGCAGCGCTTTATTTTATTAGACGGAACCTCCTGGGAACCACAAGAGAACCTGGATTACCAGCGGCGCCTCGGGCTACGCTAAACCGGACCGCCGTAAGTACAGAACCGAAAGCCGTTTTCTTTGGGAGAACCATCAGAACCAAGGATGAAGTGAAACTGAACTTCCTGCCAACCTTCACAATAAGAGCCCTGCAGACGTTTTAAGGCCATTTTAATGAACTTTAAGCCTTTTATCCCATGAATTTACTCTCACCTTTTCACTTTACCTAAATAATAATATTAGTATTATTATAACTTTATTATTATGAATAATAATAAAGTGTTGAACTTATTCTCAGAAGTTCTGCTTTCATCGGGCTGATGTAGAAAAACATGAAAAGTGTTTCTTCTGCATGAATTATTTATGGTGGATAACTTTTATTCTTTGCACATAACCTCATAATTCTGTGTCTGGTTTTTAAATATTGAACCAGACATTATGGGCCAGCAGCTCCCAGCTGAGCGGCCATTTTTACCATCTACGTCATTAAGTGTGCCAGTAATCATCTTGGCTACAACGTTTAACGGCTTCCTCGTGTCTTTGGTACCAATCCCAGCGGTACCGGCGCCGTCTAGATGCTCCTCCGCCCCACTCCCTTCTCAGGTTTATGGGTTTTTCCAGGAGCAGCAACAGGCTTCAGGCTACTACGGACTTTAACCGAGCCTTAAACCGCTTCTTTTAATGCCAAGTATCGTTAAATGAGCGTTTTCCCAACGGCAGCCATAGCTGTCACATGACGGCCCGTCAGCCACCTTTACCTGGAAACACCTTTATTACAGCAGACTTCAGCCACAGGAGCATTTTATTGTGCCTTAAATGGAAGAAAATGAAGACCTGTTCACTCGGACACCATCATTCTGTGAATTTAAGGCTTTTTAAAGGTCTTAAATTTGGATTTCCAGAACCAGGACACAGCTTTGCACCAGAGAGAGGAAGAGTCTCACCTCAAAGAAGCTCTCCACATACTGCAGGATGTAAACTCCACAGTCGCTGAAGTTGTCCTGCTGAGGCACACGTGGGCTGGAGCCCTTCATCACCTCCTTCCCAAAGCTCCGCTGACTCGCCTTCCGCATCTCCCACTCCACTTCCAGGTACCTGAACACACCACGAGCATCAGCAGCTAGTCGGCCCAGCTGCCTGAACACCAACCGTAAGGTAGAAAAAGCCTGGAAGGCCTTCAGGACGCCCGGAGGACACGTCCAGAAGGTCTGGACCAGCGTCTTCACTCACTCTCTGAGAGTCTTCACAACGTTGGACCTGCCTGGCCCCCGCAGAGAGTCCATGATGAGAATACAAGGCCTGAAAGAGAGAAATCAGCGTCATCAAACCCACCGGCGCCCCCTGCAGGCCCCAACGCGCCGCTGCAGCCACTCACTGTTTGCAGATGATGGACTTGGAGGCCAAAGCGGAGACGTCGGCGGCCCCGGCGTCTTCGCTCAGATTGCCGTCGTTGCTGCAGTCGTCCTGGACACACAGAGCCAGAAATCGTCACCGACCGGACTGATAACCGGGCCTGGCTAGAACCTAAATACAGGATGGACCGGTACCTGACAGGAGCTTTGGTCGTCGGAGAAGGTACAGGTGTCGTCTCCGTTCCCTGACCCGTAACACACGCTGATCTGGTGCAGCGCGCCTTCAACAGAGAACCCCACACTTCAGCCACAACCTCTTTACTCCTGATCCAACGTCTAACGGCAGGATAACTCACTGAGGTACTGCGGCCCGGGTTCTGCCTGGTTGGATCCCGACGGTTCTGGCCCGAAGTCACAGTCGGCCTCCGCAGAGCCCTCCGGGGACGGCTCCTCCGACGAGCAGTCCAAGCCGTCTCCGTCCGGAGACAGAGGCCGGCAGTGGTCCGGGATGCTCTCCTCGGACTGCAGCTCAGCGGGTGAGCCGGACTCTGGGGCCACGTTCACATACTTTGGGTTCTTCTCCAACACCGGACCGGTCAGGCCCGGGAAGCATATCACCGCCAAATACCAGTGAGCTCTGACAAAACAGCAGATTCCCTTCAGACTTCACCACAGAACCATGATTTCAACCCAGAAGAAGCAAAGCAGCTGCAGACTTCCCTCAACGTGCAGCGGAGAGCAAGCTGAGCTAGACCAACCAGGAGTGAGCGGTGGGGCAGAACGCATTGTTGCTGAGCTACAAATGATTATGTGGAAAAAAGTGAGACTTCCAGCTGCTTCCGTCCACAATCACTGAGGCTACCTGACCCCGAGAATCCTGGTGACGGTCACTGGGAGGAACGGCTCCTCCAGAGTAAAGATGCTGGTCAGAAGTGGAGCACAGCTGATAGAAATCCCCGTTCTGGATGGGGCTCAGCTCACAGCGTTTTAAATCTGGGCCGTCAGAGTTCCTCCTGACCTCCTCACCGATTCAACACCACAGAAACATTCAGATAAACTATTGGAGCAGGACACCTGCTGCCTCACACTCACTTTCTTCTTTCATACGTCTCCATTTCAGCCATGAAATGAACAAACCCTTCATGAGCCTGAACTGGTGGAAACATAATGACAGCACCTGAATCTCCCGTCCTCAGGTGAGTTAAACCTGACGGAAAAGGTGCCGCCTCTGCTTAGAGGCCAGGGTTTGGACCGATTCCTCAACGTTTGTCCTAAATCCCAGTAAGAAGGCTGAGAACGGAGATTTTTAAAGCAGAGACTTACGACTCGTTGATGGGAACAAAGATGAAGTCCTTCTGGAACAGGTCCACGTGCCGGGTCCACGTCTTCACCCTGTTGTGCTTTTTCTTCTGGATTCTGAGGAACCAGAGAAGTTCAGGTCAGCAGCAAAATAAAAACACTACATCTAAGAGATCCCGGCCGACACTTACGTCAGGTTGACCGTGTCCGGTCCGGTCCGGCGCTCCCTCTGGTTCAGTCTTTTGTAGAAGAATGAGCTAAACACGTGGATTCTTTGTGCATCTTCTTTTTTTAACTTTTCCAAAACTAAATATCTAAACGCACCAAAAAGGACCGTAAGCTCAAAGAAAACCGTTTTCAGGTCACATTTGTGTAACGTAGAGAATAAAGAGCAGGCAGAAATGATTACTACTCACTTTAAATAAAAGTCTATGATAACGTCGTTAAGGAACTCGCCGTCATTAAGGCAGTGCAGGTCTTCATTAGTGACTAATATGCCACCTTTGGCTGGAGGCGGCGGGTACACCATGAGCCTGGGGGGCAAACATCCTGCCGTTAACACAGCCAGCGGTGCAGACATGTCCGCCCACAACAGCTGAAAGGATGGCAGCAGTCACTCACTTCATGACTGGTCCGGAGAAGGTGGGCTGCAGGTCGGTCATGTCCTCTTCTTCATCGAAGTACGTGCCGGTGTGCTGGCGTGTGGCCATCCGTGTGCGCGTGGACACGTCGGCGGCCGAGCCCAGGGACAGCGCCGGGGAGCTGGGAGAGGTTTGCTCTGGCTTCACCTGTCCAGGGTTGGATAACATTTACACCAACAAAACTGGCAGTGTCTCTGCATTAAAATGAAAAATGTTTAAAGGTCCAGTTCAGAACCAGCACCACGTTAAGTTAGCACCAGCCTAAACAGCTTCCAGCCAGCGGTCAACATTAAAGGTAGAGCAGACGATGTTTGTTCAGCTTCAAGTTCTGGAGAACCATCTTATCTACAGGTTGTCCCACATGCCAACCACGGATGTGCTCACCTAACACCAGTGTGCGTTCCTTCCTTCCTAGTCTCCTCCGGCTGGGCACGTCTAGTCTTTATGTATCCAGTTAGCTTAGCAGTTAGCTTAGCGGGGTTTAGTGTGCTGTCTAGCAGTGTAGCATTAAGATTTGCTGCGTAGCTTAGCAGTTAGCTTAGTGGGGTTTATTGTGTGCTGTCTGGCAGTGTAGCATTAAGATTTGCTGTGTAGCTTAGCAGTTAGCTTAGCGGTTAGCTTAGCGGGGTTTAGTGTGCTGTCTGGCAGTGTAGCATTAAGATTTGCTGCGTAGCTTAGCAGTTAGCTTAGCGGGGTTTAGTGTGCTGTCTGGCAGTGTAGCATTAAGATTTGCTGTGTAGCTTAGCAGTTAGCTTAGTGGTTAGCTTAGCGGGGTTTAGTGTGCTGTCTGGCAGTGTAGCATTAAGATTTGCTGCGTAGCTTAGCAGTTAGCTTAGTGGGGTTTATTGTGTGCTGTCTGGCAGTGTAGCATTAACATTTGCTGTGTAGTTAGCGGTTAGCTTCTGTGTTAGCCATTCATTGTAGCTCCGCTGCTCGCACTGTAGACTTTGAACATGGCTGAGAGTCAAAAGAAGCGAACTGCGTTCATATTTATGAGAAGAAAAGGAAGACCTCAGTAGAAATAAATAAGAACAGAGTGGATTTGGAACATTTTTACAAGTGATCCCCCTGAGGAGCGGAAAAGCAGGTAAGATGGTCTTACGTTTTATTCAAAATGAGACTTAGGCGTTTCTTACCTATTTATTAGAAATAATCGTCCACTCTACCTTTAAATAAAAAAAAACTTTCCTCATCCCATTGGGCTAAATTAGGATCTATCCATCCATTTTCCAAACCGCTTAATCCCTCATGGGGTCGCGGGGGTTGCTGGTGCCTATCTCCAGCGTTCACTGGGTGAGAGGCGGGGTACACCCTGGACAGGTCGCCAGTCTGTCGCAGGGCAACACAGAGAGACAAACAGGACAAACAACCATTCACACCTAAGGACAATTAGGAGAAGCCAATTAACCTAACAGTCATGTGCAGCCTAAATTAGGACTGGACCAAATTTAATAAGAATTAATCACATATTAAATATAAACTGAGGAAGGACTGAGAGAAGACTGTCCCCCACTCTACCTTTAGGGTTTATCTTTATATGGGACTCTCGTCCCGCTAATAGTGTCTTAAAAAAAACAAACACTTTCTTATATCATTGGTTGATTTTCTTAAAGTAAAAGAGCATGAAAATTACATTCAGTTAATTCAATTCAATTTTATTTATATAGCGCCAATTCATGAAACATGTCATCTCGAGGCACTTTACAAAATCAAATTCAATCAGATTATACAGATTGGTCAATAATTTCCTATATAAGGAAACCAGTTGATTGCTTCAAAGTCCCGACAAGCAGCATTCACTCCTGGAGAAGCGTAGAGCCACAGGGAGAGTCGTCTGCATTGTTGATGGCTTTGCTGCAATCCCTCATACTGAGCAAGCATGAAGCGACAGTGGAAAGAAAAACTCCCCATTAGCGGGAAGGAAAAACCTCCAGCAGAACCAGAACCAGGCTCAGTATGAACGGTCATCTGCCTCGACCCACTGGGGGTTACAGAAGACAGAGCAGAGACACAACAAGAGAGACAAAAAGCACAGAAGCACACATTGATCCAGTAATCTGTTCTACATTAGATGGTAATAGTCGGTGATCTGTCCTCCCTGGATGATGTCACAGCTAACAGAACGTCAGACCAGGTGTACCTACTATGAAGATAAAAGAGAAAGAACAAAAAGTTAAAAGCTGAAATGACAACAGTCATTTCAATGCAATGCAAAACTGGAGAACAGTAGAAATCAGAGTGAGAAAAATAGACCCTGATGTCCTCCAGCAGCCTAAGCCTATAGCAGCATAACTATAGAGGTAGCTCAGGGTAACATGAGCCACTCTAGTTATAAGCTTTGTCACAAAGGAAAGTTTTAAGATTAGTCTTAAAAGTAGACGGGGTGTCTGCCTCACGGACCAAAACTGGGAGTTGGTTCCACAGGAGAGGAGCCTGATAGCTAAAGGATCTGCCTCCCATTCTACTTTTAGAGACTCTAGGAACCACCAGCAGACCTGCAGTCTGAGAGCGAAGTGCTCTGTTAGGAACATACGGGGTAATCAGAGCTCTGATATATGATGGAGCTTGATTATTAAGGGCTTTATACGTTAGAAGAAGAATTTTAAATTCTATTCTTGATTTAACAGGAAGCCAATGAAGGGAAGCTAAAATTGGAGAAATATGATCCCTCTTGTTGTTAGAAGAGGAACAAACAGGACTACTAACTATACATCACCTGAAATTAATATATAGTTTATTTTTCAATAATAAGTCCCCCTTGAATCTTTATAACTAACAGATAACGCAGACTGATGAGACAAAACTATATATTGGTAGTTGATGCTATCTGTAATGTTTTTATAATCAGTTTAGTTGACGTCCTAGCAGTGGCGTCTCTGGTATGATAAGTTAAGTGGGGCACAAAAACTCAACACCTTTATTTAGCATAAGACACACATAACATTTCTTATATAGGAACATTTTTGACCAATCTGTATAATATGATTGAACTTGACTTTGTAAAGTGCCTCGAGATGACATGTTTCATGAATTGGCTCTATATAAATAAAATTGAATTGAATTGAATAACTGATGCTCATAAAAACAGATGAACTTACACGCGACCAGTCTCAAATGTTTACCTTCCGCTATACAGGACTGTCTCAGAAAATTAGAATATTGTGATAAAGTTCTTTATTTTCTGTAATGCAATTAAAAAACATGAAATGTCATACATTCTGGATTCATTACAAATCAACTGAAATATCGCAAGCCTTTTATTGTTTTAATATCGCTGATTATGGCGTACAGCTGAAGAAAACTCAAAAATCCTATCTCAAAATATTAGAATATTTCCTCAGACCAAGTAAAAAAAAATTATAACAGCAAAACAAAATCAAACATTTGAAAATGTCCATTAATGCACTCAGTACTTGGTTGGGAATCCTTTTGCACAGATTACTGCATCAATGCGGCGTGGCATGGAGGCAATCAGCCTGTGGCATTGCTGAGGTGTTATGGATGCCCAGGATGCTTCAATAGCGGCCTTTAGCTCATTTGCATTGTTGGGTCTGGTGTCTTTCAGCTTCTTCTTCACAATACCCCACATATTCTCCATGGGTTTCAGGTCAGGGGAATTGGCAGGCCAATCAAGGACAGTAATGCCATGGTCAGTACACCAGTTACTGGTGGTTTTGGCACTGTGGGCAGGTGCCAGATCTTGGTTGTGCAGGGTTTCCTGCCACATTTCCCCCTTCCAACACACTTTTTGTGAATGTGCTTTGAAACTGCACTCTGTGAACAGCCTGCTCTTTGAGAAATTTCTTTTTGTGTCTTACCTTCCTGATGGAGGGTGTCAATGATGGTCTTCTGGACAGCAGTCAGATCAGCAGTCTTCCCCATACTTGTGATTTAGTTTACTGAACCAAGCTGAGTGTTTTTCAAGGCTCAGGAAACCCTTGCAGGTGTTACGAGTTAATTAGACGATTCAAGTGATTAGTTGAATAGCCTACTAGTATACTTTATCACCATATTCTAATTTTCTGAGACAGTCCTGTATGTGTGTCGCCTTATTTGTGCTAGAGGTTTTTGATATCTCAAACTGTATCCTGTAATAGGATAAAGTATGAGGTATGTTTTTTTCCCTCCCACCTTCCTTTTTTTGTGGCCTCTATTTTTCCACAGAGTAAAGGCAGCGCCCTGTGGGCACCGTGTAAGGCGGTGTCCTTGGCAGCAAGGCCTCAGTAAATCGTCTCCCCCCTGAAATGTTTGTGATGTTTGTGATGGCGGTTGTACTGAAACAGCAATTTCCCTCTGGGATTATTAAAGTATTTCTGATTCCGATTCTGATAAGGTTACCTTAAATTAGCAGCAACTAATTTTTTTGTGATGCATACAGCCTGACTTTGATCAATTTTAAATTAAACAGATAAATTAGCATAAACCAACACACTAGAAAATCTATTTTATATATAAGTTAAACGTAATTTAATTTTTATACATGAAATTATTAATAAAAGCTAACTCATATTGTTAATTTATTGAACAGAAAAGATTCACATCAATCAATGAGCCAACAAGGACAACCAACACTAGATACATTTTCCTATGTTTTATTCTCATAGTTTTTTTAACCTGCTTTTATTTTGCTTTTATTTTCCAATGTTTTAATCACATAAAGCACTTTGCATTGTCCTCGTACTGAAATGTGCTATACTAATAAATTAGCCTTGCCTAGATTGTTCCACACTATCCAGCAGAACGTAAACGTAACGTGTTAATTTCCAGCATTCTGATTGGAGCTTGGGGCCGTAGGATTTGTGCCCCACTATGTCTACTGAGAGCGCACTGGGCATGCTCACTGCGATTTCAGATGTTCATTATTTAAACAAACGTTGGTGGACCCCAATATCAAGGCGCCTCAGGAGGTTTTAACCTCTGAGTTTGTTAGTTTTCTGGCAGACTTAGATATATAGACACAGATGTTTACAACAGAATTTTATTGGTAAGGGAATCTGTATTTTTTACAATATTGTTCTATTAAGAACAACCCTGTCCCGCTGATTGAACATAGAGCCCAACAGCGACACCTGGTGGCCCGCATGCAGAGACGCCACAGGTTCCTAGTAATGTTTGTACAGTCAGCTGATAGCGTCATATAAGTTCAATTATCATTTAGAGGCGAGAATTCATTTAAACAAATATATTCAAAATATAAGTGATATTAGTTTATAGTGTCCAGTGTGTTCATAAAGTAATAATAATAACTATTATTATTACTACTACTACTACTACTACTACTACTACTACTACATAATGTAAGTTAGATATAAAGCTTCTGATTTGCTTCCAGCATCGTCTCACATTTTCATCTATATGGATCTGTACACCCAGCTGGAAAACGACTGGAGTTGGTAAATGTTTAACAAAAAAACATAGAACTGAAGGCTAAAAATTCAACAACAGATCAAATAAGATAACCTAAGCTAACTTAAAGAGTGCTAAGATTAGCCAAAATAGAGAGCATCTAAGGTAACCTAAAATAAGATAAAATAAGAAAAGCTGCAATGAGTTAAGTTGTGCTAAGATTAAATAAAATAAAAATGTGCTAAACTAAACTACAAATGGATGGGCTGATGTAAAGCAAACTGAGGTTAGAAATGCTAAAATTCTACACAAAGCTAAAGTAGCTAAACTCAGCTAACCAAATAAACCAACTTAAATTGAGACAAGCTAAAGCATAATAATGTCAAGAGTGTCAAATTAAATTGTGTTGCGCATAAACACAGCTTGAGAAAAGCTTAAATATACCAAATAAGCTAATCTAAAAAAGGATGAGCTACAATGTGCTAAGCTAAACTGAAATAGTAAAAAGGTAAAGTGAGCTAAACTACCAAAGATAACTGATACTTGGACAAAGACTTTAACAGTGTTGTAACAAACTGTAGCAATATTAAAGAAAACTAGCTAAACAATTATAAGATGGGCTACCGTAAATTAAAGTAAATTATGCTAAAATGAACCAAAATACAAAGTCAAAACTGCTAAACTGAGATGAGCTATGGTCAAATAAGCTAGGTTTTGCTAATGTTAGCCAAAATAGGCCTAGCTAATGTGTGCTAAGCTAATATATGCTACATTTTAAAAAGTTAAATGTTAGCTAAATGGTAGTAACATGAATGTGAGCTTCTAATCCGTTCTGATGTAATAAAGTACCTTCTCATTTTTCCCCTCTAACAGAAATGAAATAAAAAATAGACGATGATCCAGAGTCCATCAGTGTTTCTGCCCAACATCCAGTCCAAAGGGGCACCAGCAGCTTGATTAGTACTCTTTGTAGAAGATAAGACTTTATACATTTAAAGCTGATTTTATTCTTTTACTTAATGTTTATTTATACAGGTTTTCTCATTGAGATCTAAAATCTAAATTTCTATAGAGACCAGTTTGAGAAAACAACAAAAAAACTAAAA
Organism: Fundulus diaphanus; assembly: GCA_037039145.1. NCBI lineage: Eukaryota > Metazoa > Chordata > Actinopteri > Cyprinodontiformes > Fundulidae > Fundulus > Fundulus diaphanus. The sequence continues at coordinate 46,913,787 of CM073142.1, read as the reverse complement.
TAAAGATTTGATTAACAGTAGCAATACAAGTAAAACGTTCCATTCAATTAAATAAGGTAATAAAATATGACTTAAAAAGAGCAAGTTGCATAATATTTCTCATTTTGTCTTAAAAGAAATGTGAATTTTAAATTGTCTTAGAGTAAATTTTATGTTAGGTAAATAACTTTTTCTGTTTTTCCTTCCGGCTTTTTTGCTATGAACCCACCTTCTCCACCTTCTGGCTGGACGCCTTGTTGTAGTTGACCAGGCGGATGTTGGCCTCCTCAAAGGTCAGCTTGGTGGGGAAGCAGCTGAGGTTGTTGTTCCTGCCGATGACCGTCAGGATGTCCTCCAGGATCATCTGCTCCTTCATCACCAGGCCGTTCTCGAAGATCAGGACGATGTACTTCTCGTCTACCTCTGATGATGACAGATCAAACGCTTAAATCCTTCTTCCAGTTTTATTTCTCGTCTATATTTTAACTGTTATTCCCAGTTTAAAGTTCAATATTTTGGATCTAACTTGTATTAAAGGGGCTAATAAATCACACAACAAACCATATAAAGTAATGTAACCCAACTCTTATAATTAAAACTAATTCTATTGTTACTATTGCATGTTTGACTGAAAAGGTTGTGGAACATTTAAGTTTATGAAACTTTATTCTGTGTCAGTTCTCAGTTAGTTTTTTGGTGATTATGTCACAATTCATCCTGTAATTTCAGTTAAGCTAAGTAGAGACGCCACCTGGTGACCAGAACCTGCAGATTGTTTAGCTTGATCAGTACCTAGTGGAAGCCGGACGTATGGACGTTCTCTGAAAACAGCCAGCTTTCAGAGATCAGATCCTGGGTAAACACCACCAGGCTGCACTGACAGCACAACGTGTAGAAGTAATAATAATAATAATAATAATAAGTAGGCTGTGGAAAGACACTGCATTGTTTTCAAATGAACTGAGGAAGTATTTTCATTGTGTTGATGGCTTTGCAGCAATCCCTCATACTGAGCATGCATGAAGCGACAGTGGAGAGGAAAACTCCCCTTTAACAGGGAGGAGAACCTCCAGCAGAACCAGAACCAGGCTCAGTGTGAACGCTCATCTGCCTCGACCCACTGGGGCTTAGAGAAGACAGAGCAGAGACACAGAAAGCACAGAAGCTCACATTGATCCAGGAGGACTTTCTATGTTAGATGGTGATGGTGGACCAGTTCCAGGTGGCTTCATCTAGGAGAGAAAGCTGTGGATCAATGGCGCTGATGCTGAGAGGGAACCTCCTCAACTTTCTGGGGACGAACACATCCGAGGGTGAACACATCAGCACGGACCAAACGGCCCAGCAGAGACTCATCTCGCTCCGGAGGAACCATCTGCAGTAGAAAGGGCTGATGTCCTGCCGGGTCCCCAGAGACCCTGAGGAGCTGCGCGAGGTCCGCTGCTTTCTCTGCTGCAGGCTGAAGGGTTCTGCAGAGGCAACAAGGACTGCAGATCACCAGCAGCCCTTCACTTCCACTGGAAGACCCCCCCCCCCCCAGCTCCCACATTGGACCCGGACACCGACCAGAAAGCAGTCCAGCTGACTCCAACAGGACCGAATGAGTGAGGAACAGCTTCTCTATGCTGTCAGAACCCTGGACTCTGGTTCCATTTATACAGCAGGCTTGTTCTTGCTGTGCAGAGTCCTCCTAGCTTTGGTCTTCTCATAGACTCTCCTGACAGGAGCAGCTTGCATGACGTCGGTAAGAAGCTGATTCTGATATTAGCGGATCAGGACTGTGAAACTTTAGATGTGGGCCTGAGGCAGCAGCTAACCGAGGGAAAGTACTGAGGAGGAGGATTTAGTTCTGAGCGGGAGCGACTGGACCTGCTGTGGACTCCGGATCAGGACAGGAACCGGACGTGCGTGGCTTCTTTACTCACGGTCTGCGGCGCAGTCGTACCACTGGCCCCCCCGCTCCTGGGACATGTTGAGCTGGGAGCGCAGGCGGAGACACTCGTCCTCGGTGGTCTGGAAGAACAGGACGGGAAGTTTCCGGACGCTGCACCACTCACAGCTGATCAGCTCAGACGTCTGCAGGCAGAGCGCCTCGGAGGTGCCGGCCTCTGCGCCTGATGAGACAAACCGTGAGGAGCAGCACCTCCACAAACCCAGCTGGGTCCGGAACCGGGCCGCAGGAAGCCCAGACCACGCAGAGAAGGACGCTCCTTACCTTCAGCTTCCACCTCGATGCTGTCCACAGAAAACTGAAAACAACAAATAAGGAACATCGTTTCTATTCCAGTTTCATTTATTTATACTGCAAATCTGTTAGCTTATTATCACTATGTGCCTGGAAAATGAGGATATAGTGAAGCAGAAACTTTCACAAAGTGAAAATCATTTATTATGTAGACAGACATAAGACAGAGTGAAAGATTTCCAGCTTTTATTTCCTGTAATTTGAAGAGTCTCGCTTAGAGAGAATGAAAATTCAATGTCTCAGAAAATTAGGACATTCCATCCAGTAAAATGGTGTTTATAACAGAAATGTTTCTTGATTTGTCTGCGTCAGAACCGGGTCTGGGCTCTGCATGGAGGCATCCGCCTGTGGTTCTGCTCACGCTTTTCTATTTTCAGAGACACTAAAGTTTGGGTTATTATTGTCAGTAGCCATAATTATGAAAATGACAAGAATTAAAGGCCTGAAGCGTTTTGCTCTGTGTGTGAAGGTCTATAGGCGCTGGGCGTGTTGGAGACGCAGAGCACCGGACCCTCCCCCCATCCATCAACGCATCCTTCATGCTGCAGAACCTCTGATAACCTTTCCCCTTAAAGTTTGGGGAAACGTTTTATTCTGGTCGAAAACCCAGAATAAAACGAGGAGGTTCTGCTTCGCGCTGGCTAATAATCCTGTTTCTCTCTGCTATCCTGGGAAGTCATCTACATACTGACTGGGGTGCTAGATGGTGGTTTTTAAAATGAGTCGCAGCATCACGTTTACTCTCACTTCCTGCTGGCGGTGGTCAGAGGGCCCGGTGGCGCCGGCGCATGGCAGCCTCGCCTCCGTCAGTCTGCCCCAGGGCGGCTGTAGCTACTAACATAGCTCACCACCGTCAGGGTGTGAATGTGTGAATGACTGACTGTAGTGTGAAGCGCTTTGGAGGTCGTCAAGACTAGTTAAAGCGCTATACAAGTACAAGCCATTTACCATTACCGTTACTTCCTGTTGAACTAAATGAAAGCATGAGTTTTAGGTCATAAAGCCGATCAAAGATTGTTAGGCCGATAAAAAGTAACTGTTTTAAGGTTTTCTACGTCAGTTTGAGACCAGTTTATGGTTCTTAGTCCCTTTCAGACAGTTTAGGATCAAATAATTCAGTCCGTTCAACTCCAGGAGCCCCAGAACTGGGTACAACTGTGAATAAAGTGTGTTTTAAATAAAGAAAGTGGGTTTTCTTAAGTAAACATGAGTGCAAACATGACAGCAGCCTCAACTCTGTTAAAACTAAAAGAAGAAATCCTTCTAGAAGCAAAAAGAGGGAGTAAAAACGGAGGAAGAAGAGAAACGCAAAGACAGTGGTGACTGATGGCAGATTGTGGCTCATTCAGCCCAAAGCAATCGAGCTTAGAGCAGCTTTAACCTCGCCAGGCCATGAACCTGGCTCTGAAAAACTGAAACTATAGCTTTCCATGTCTTACTCATAAAAGTTGTTTTCAATCAGCCAAGAATGCTAAATGATTGACTTAATGTGCAAGAATGTTTGCTAGTGCAGCTAAATGACTGTATGTGTGTGTTTGGTGAGTTTATCGTATTAAAGGTGCAGTGGACGACCTTTTCCAGCTTTGAGTCATGGGGGATCATCTTTCCTGTGCTGGCTGCACACTTCTAGTGTTTATCAGCGAGCTTCTGTTTCAGCGCCGCTGCTCTCACCGTTTACTTAGGAAATGGCTGAGAGTCACAAGAAGCAAACTGTTTACACGTCTATGAGGAGGAGAGGAAGGCTTCAGTAGAAAAGCATCACAGTGGATGTATTTCACCTGATCCCCCTGAGGAGCGGCAGAGCAGGTAAGACGTCTGGGACATGCGCAGTTATCCAGAAATGGTCGTTTCTTAGCTACACTCCCAGAAATAAATGACTACAGGTGTAATATCTAAAGTCTCTGTTGGACTTATGTGATGAAGCCTGGTCTCTGCAGCACCGCTGCCTGTGACTCCAGGATGAAAGGATGGACTCACGATGACGGGCTTGACCACCATCCGCCTCAGGGTCCCGATGCGAACGCTGCGGCACTCCAGGATGATGCTGTCGCACTTGGTGGGTGACGCTTTGAGCTTCTTCCTCTTAGCGGGAAGCTGCTGGGCAGGCGGCTGGTTCCCAAACTGGGGATGAGAACGGAGAAGGTGTTCATTCCCCGGCCGCCGACTGGCAGCCACGTCCCCCCCCTTCACTACCTGGTCCTTCATGCGCGCTCTCCGCGGGATCCTGATCCTGGTGTTCACGTCTTCGAAGAAGTCGGCGGGCAGCTCCTCCAGCTCCTCGGCGCTCTTCACCGCCGCCTCCACTCTGCCTGCAGAGGGCGCCGGAGAGGAGTGGGCCGAGTCGGCGGGTCGGGGGGAAACGTTGTCCAATCGGTTGCCGCTGCCGGTGCTGCTGGTTTCTGCCTCCTCCTCCTCTTCGTCGCTGGACAGGACGACTGAAGAGGAAGAGGAACAGAGGTTAACCGAGCCGGACGACCAGAGCCCCCCTCCTTCCTCGTTGCTCTCACTCACTGGGGTCGTTGAGCTCAGGCGGCTGCCCCGCCCCCGGGGGCTTCACTTTGGTGGGGGTGCCGGCCCTGCAGCAGCCGGACGTCCCGGCCAACGGGGGGACTCTGCCGTTGCTGAGCAGCCCCGCCCTGCTGCAGGTGATCCGTACCGGCAGGGGCTCCCTCATGGTGGGTTTGTAGAAGCTCTGCTGCAGGCCGTTTGGTGCGGGGGGGGGCTGGGGTCTGATGGAGGGCCTGGGGGTCGGGGAGGCCGAGGCGGATCGGGGGCCCACCAGAGACTCGCTGCTCCCGCAGCTCAGGCAGCGGCTGCTGTCCTCGCTGGGCTTGTTGCACTTCAGGCACACGGTGTGGTAGACGGTGGGCCGGACAGGCTGAGGAACCGCAGCACAGCCAGGAGAGTCAACGTTTACATCGAAAACCAGCACAGCTTCCCAAACGTATTCACACCCCTGAGCTTTTCTACGTCGTTCCAGCCCCAGGGGATCACAAATCTAAACTCTGTCAGCTGGATTCTGCCCGCTATGAATTGTGGGAAATGAAGTTCCAACCTCAGGGCTCCTCTCACCTCGGTAACTTTGAGCTGAGGGGAGCAGCAGACGTTCTCCAGCGGCCTCCTCTTCTGCTGCACGCGCCGTTTTCGGATCAGCGTCTCGTCTACAAAATTTAAAACCCGACAAATTGATGGATTTATCTACATCATTGCTGTTTGAACGCTTTTGGTTCAAACAGCAATGATGTAGATCATTGCTGTTACGCCGCGGCCCAACAGCACCCAGTCCAATAAACAAACATTTAGAACGTCACACGTGGACTTTACCTTGGGACTCTGGACAGGTGAGGACGATGCTGTCCATCTCCACAGCTTCCTGTGTGGCTGATGAGTTGTTTCTGTGGGAGCAGAGATCAGGTTCATGTCCGCCTTAACGGGTCAGAGGCCCAAAAACACGGAGCCAACAGCGCCGCCGCCGGCTCCCTTCTGTTACCTGAAGCTCTGCTGTGCTAAAACACTCTTTAGTTGAGTTTCAACAGCGATAAACAAAATGTTACCGATGTTTGTAGCAAAGGTGATTAAAGCTGCTCTAGGTAACGTTAGCATAAATGTATTTTTTACATTAGTTGGTAAAATCTGAGACAGACGATCTGTGAATCCAGCTCCTCTGGCGCCTCCTGGTGGTCCTGCTGCCATCTGCAGAAATCCACCGCTCCCGCTCAGAACCAACCAATCAGAGCCAGGAGGAATGGCTGGCTCTGATTGGTTGGTTCTGAGTTGGTTCAGAACCTGTTTCAGTGAGGATGAGGACGGACGAAGCAGCGCCGCTGACCTCTGAACGGGTTTCCTGATCATGGATGGGACCTGAGCGTGCTGAAAGTGCCGACCCTGTAGCACGATTCCTGGGGGAAGCGTCGAAGTGAGGATCAGGTTGAAGTTGGTTGTGGCGTTCGTGGAGGACGGCGTCGGAACCGCCAGCGGGACGTCGCTGCAGGAGAGGAAAGACCGAGTCAAGCCGCGCCCAACATGGAGGACAGACGATAACATTCAACAGCAGCCAGACGGCGCCCTGCAGAGAACAACGCCGTCTTAATGATAAGACTCCGTCCAATCAGAGCCCAGCGTGCAGAGACACGCCCTGGTACTGGTCCTGGTGTGTTCTGGTCCTGGTCTGTTCTGGTCCTGGACCGGCCTGGACCTGGTGTGTTCTAGTGCTGGTGTGTTCTGGTGCTGGACCGGCCTGGTGTGTTCTGGTCCTGGTGTGTTCTGGTCCTGGTGTGTTCTGGTCCTGATCCAACCTGGTGTGTTCTGGTGCTGGTTCTGGTGTGTTCTAGTGTGTTCTGGTCCTGATCCAGCCTGGTGTGTTCTGGTGCTGATGTGTTCTGATGCTGGTTCTGGTGTGTTCTAGTGTGTTCTGGTGCTGGACCGGCCTGGTGTGTTCTGGTGCTGATGTGTTCTGGTCCTGGTGTGTTCTGGTCCTGATCCAGCCTGGTGTGTTCTGATGCTGGTTCTGGTGTGTTCTAGTGTGTTCTGGTCCTGTACCGGCCTGGACCTGGTGTGTTCTGGTCCTGATCCAGCCTGGTGTGTTCTGGACCTGGTTCTGGTGTGTTCTAGTGTGTTCTGGTCCTGGTCCTGTGTTCGGGGGTCTTGACTAATAACGGAAACGTTTTCTGAAGACAAAGTAACAATAAGATGAACAGAACCGGTTCCTACCTGAATCTTCTCGGACCCAGCCGGTTCAGAGGCCTCATGTTTGATCGGCTTCCAAAGGTCCTCAAGGCATCAGAACCGAACGAGCCTAAAGGAGACTGGACCAGGACAAACAAATAGTTTTTATCCATTTCAGCTTAGATGACTCCAAAGCAAAGTTTGGACCGGTACATCAGCAGAACTTTGCAACCAGCGGAACCACGAGGATTTACCTTCTTCTCCTCCGGGGAGGTCAGCTGCTCCCGCTCCATCTCCTCCACGCTCACCACGCTCGCTCTGAGGAGAAGTCCAGAACAATCCAGCGTCAGCCGTGGACCCGTTTCAACGTGTCGCCGCGAGAGACGATGACGTCTAACGGCGAGACGATGACGTGTCGCCGATGTAGTGGGAAATAATAACGGATCCCCGAGTTCTTCATTAAAATAAAGGAAACTGTGGATCCATCAAGTTCCAGCACTTTACTGAGAACCAGAGCAGAGATAAAGTATTCACACCCCTGGCTGGGCTGCTGCCCCCTCCTGCTCTGAGCCCACCGCCTCCTTTGCTCTACGCCGTCGCATAAGCAGACGTGACAAGCGCCTCAGAATCCAAACATTAACAGAAAACACGCCATCATGAGGCTGGGCGAAGCTGCTCACACATGGAGGCGATGGGTCAGAGGTAGGGCTGGGCGATAAATCGATTTAATCGATTAATTCGAATTTACAATTCTTTAAGATTTCATTTTTGGAAAATCGGGATTTTATTTTGCCAAGGCACTCATTGGGTTTCCATGAAGAGAACAGCATGTGATGCTGAATATATGTTTAGGCAAATATATTGTCAAAATATAAGAGGAAACTTTTTTTTTTACCATAGTACGAGGTACTTCATTTACTTATTTACTTTTTTTTAACTAAGTTTGAAGTTCACAAGAGCAGTGAAGCCTGTTCTTAGCTCAATGTGTAATACCACTAGCAGCAAATGTTTTGTTATATTTTCATTGTTTATAATGGCACTGCCGCCATCTTGTTTCACAGCTTGTTTTTAGTTGCACTTTGAATTCAGGTCAACTCCCAGACGAAATGCTTGACATAAAAGCAAGGTTTTAAAATAATTTCTTTAATTTCTTTTTATGAAACAAAAGGAGGAAATCGATTAATCTGATTTGGTATGATAAAATCGGAGATTGAATTTTTAATCCAAATCGCCCAGCCCTAGTCAGAGGTCAACTTAGAGACCACGCTGTCAATGTTTGGTTACCAGCCAATCACCCCAGCCCCTGCAGCGCTAGCCCTGCCCACTTTTTGGGAGCAGATGGCAGCAACGCGCTGAAACCAGGAACTAATTAATACGAAATTATTAGATTTTCCTACATAAAAACATTTTAAATGACCCAAATGTTTTCTTATTTCCATTCATTAATTATTATCTTTATTATCATTAATTATGTATTTAATAAACAGACACATTCAATATTTTAGTTCTGATTCTGGCCAGCAGGGCCCAGCAGGGGCCAGCTGGGGCCCAGCAGGGTTCAACAGGGACCCAGCAGGGGTCAACAGGGACCCAGCAGGGGCCAGCGGGGGGCCCAGCAGGGGTCAACAGGACCCAGCAGGGGTTAGCTTCACTAACGAGCCTCTCTGGGGTCATTTAATGTAAGAACAGGATGAAATATTCTGATTCTAGCTTCGTTCTTTTGGTCTCTGAGACACCCTGGTCCACCTGGTCCCACCTGGACCAGAACCGCCACAGGTGGGTGAGATGTGGTAGCCTGGGTGCCATTCCGAACTTAGTCCCGCCCACAACGTTTTAGGTCAGGAAGTTCGGTCTGGCATTGCTCAATAGTAGCGCGAGTATGCTCGCCCAATATCTGGCGGGCCAATCAAATTGTCAGGGCGGGCTTTATACGATGATGGACAGATGATCAACAGTAACGTAATCAACCACGTCACCAAAGCACGCTTGGTGACGTGGAATTCGTTTCGTGAAAGAAGCAACTGAAGAAGAACTGAAATGGGCATCACGGCGATGCAACTCGGCGTGAACGACGAGGTGGATATAGCCAGCGGTCGTTGCCAGCTCCTTTTCAGAAGCCTGGAATCCTGGCTGCTGAACAACAAGTGGAGGGACATGCTAGGCTCTGATGGTTTTCAAGCCAACATTATGGGAATCGTCGTGGACGAAGTTCATCTAACTTACAAATGGTAAGAGATCATCTGACTGTCTGACTTAGTAAATAACTCGCAATGTCCTGATATGAATCCCATGTTGTAAACATAGTAGGTAACGTTGTACCTTCGCTAATTCAGACTATTCAACTACGCGTCGCTTAACATACGTCACACACTCCGTTGCTCTTATTGGTTGTAGGTCTATCCAATTGAGTGCAGAGGAATTTTTTTTCCTGGTTCGTTCGAAACACGCCCCATAATCACAGCCCTATGGAGCAGTATCAGACTCTAATTCTGACTAGAATTGAGTACGACCATGTCAGGCTAGAGATGTGGTGCTGCTGTGGAGCTCCGTTAACATCTTCATGGAAAGTTCTGCAGAAATATTAGAACCTACCACGGTTGGACCCAAAGTTACTCACAGACGTTAAGGTAAGCCTTCATTGTGACCTGGACCGGCCCAGAGGCAGCTAGAGATTAGGGTGATGGTTAGGAGGCCTTCCAGCTGCTCACCAGACGTGGAGAAGCTGCTAGAAGGTTTTTCCAATCATTACTGAGAAGCCTAGAAATAAATCTGCTGGTTTTAGGATCTCTGGAGACGGCGTCTCACTTCCTGCCAGAAACGCGTTTCTACCCATATCTTCCAGGGTGTGAATACTTTGGGGCTCAGCTTTATCTGTCGGCAGTCTGGCGCAGGTCTGTGAGGTGTAGTGCGGTTCTAGTGGGTGTGACCCAGATCAGTTTGCATAAAACAGGCAGAACATTTCTGTCTGCTGCTGGCAGAGCGAACAGTGAGCAAAAGGAGGCTGCTTGGCGTGGAACCAGCAGCTTAAAGCAGCGCAGCAAGGCAGCAGCAAGGCAGCAGCAGGGCTGAGCGGCGGTGCTGCGTGTGTGGGGCTGAGGTGCTGGAAGCGAGGGCGGATGATGCTTACTCGTGTCTCCTCTCGGTCTCCCCGTCACCAGGAAGGGAGAAGCTCCAGCTGTGCTTGAAGCCTCCATCTCTCCTGGAGTCAGATCTATCCAGGGCTTAAATCAGAACCAGAACCAGGTCAGTGCAGGAACATCATCAACATGCATCACAGGAGCGGAGCAGAACCCGACCAGAACCCGCTGCAGCTGCGCAGAACCGCTGCAGAAACACGCTCATGTCACTAGAGTGCAGGCCGACCCGCTTCACAGCTTCATCTCATTCGCTGAGTCCGTTTGGGAAGAATTCTGCATCACCTGAATCTGTCATATGGAGAATTTGCTTGACCCGGTTCTGACCCGGGGCTGCACACAGAACCAGCCCCGGGTCTGCAGATAGCCGTCAGACTTGGTGTGATTTTTCTTTTTATTGCAGCGTTTTATTAGCTTCGCTGTTATTTGCATTTTATCCAAAGTTCTGGTCGGTACCGCTGTCTCCCTGATGGGGAACCGGCAACATGTGGAAGTCCAATAAACCGACACGCGTCCCGCTGTTCTGGCTGCACAGACGTCCTGGAACCGCAGCAGTGCTCCCACTTCATGTTCCTCCCAGCAGAACAAGGTTCTGCAGCGGGTCCAGCAGGCAGAACCTCAGTGACCTTTCCATGCTCAGCACCAGGTAACCCCGGCCCAGCCCAGCAGAACACGGTCCGTTCGGTTCTAGCACACTGGCCCTTTAAGTGATCTGAAAACACTGACTTAGCAGTGACAGAACCTGTTTAGAAAGGAACCTTTTGGATCCTGCAGGACCACATGGGCGGTACCAAACCGTCTGACCCAGTCGGCCGTCTCTGCAGCCGACACATATCGAGGTCTCGCTGTGGAGACCGAGTTCTGAAGGACCTGAAGGAGGTCCGCTAACCTCCTCCATCTTGGTTTCAGACAGCAGGTCCAACAGTCACGGCAGGGTGGAAGACGTCAGAACCAGCCTGCAGCATCAGAACCCTCAGAACCAGCCTGCAGCATTAGAACCCTCAGAACCAGCCTGCAGCATCTGAACAAGCCTGCAGGGTGGAAGACGTCAGAACCAGCCTGCAGCATCAGAACCAGCCTGCAGCATCGGAACCAGCCTGCAGCATCAGAACCCTCAGAACCAGCCTGCAGTATCAGAACCAGCCTGCAGCATCAGAACCCTCAGAACCAGCCTGCAGCATCGGAACCAGCCTGCAGGGTGGAAGACGTCAGAACCAGCCTGCAGCATCAGAACCAGCCTGCAGCATCAGAACCCTCAGAACCAGCCTGCAGCATCAGAACCAGCCTGCAGCATCAGAACCCTCAGAACCAGCCTGCAGCATCAGAACCCTCAGAACCAGCCTGCAGCATCAGAACCAGCCTGCAGCATCAGAACCCTCAGAACCAGCCTGCAGCATCAGAACCCTCAGAACCAGCCTGCAGCATCAGAACCAGCCTGCAGCGCGTGTCGACCAGATCAACACTTTGAGCATCTGCCTCATTTATCCTCAGCGGTCTTCACGGCGCCGGTCATCGGGCCGAACCGCTCCAGCTGATCAGAGGTTCTCCTGGTCTCTGACTGGTACCAACTAGCTGTGGACCGGTCCGTTTCTGAGTGTGTTTCAGAGGAGCAGCTGCAGGGGAACCTAACCAGGGCGGGGTCCAAATCAGCTCAGAGCTGCTCAGTGACCCGGTTCTGATTGGCTGTTTGGTCCAGGAGGCTGAGCTGGTGACCCTCGAGGCCTCCATGTCTCCCTGAGGACTATTTCACCGACCCAAACACCGAGTTAGGATTAAACAGAGACCCAAACCGGCAGCGTTCCACTCCAGAACTCTGCATGAACTGATGTTCTGAGTCTTTAACGCCAGACGCTGCGGTTTCTCTCTGGCACAACTTTAAAAGCCCGTTAGAGCAATAAAGTCTCCGTGAAAAGAACTTTGTGAACTGAGCAGCACCTGCGGTTCTTTTGGACCTGGAGTACTGAAACCGGGCCGGTTCCTCCTCCATCATGTTTTACTGGCTCTGTTTGAAACGTCTTTATTCAGAACCTCCCGACCCCGGGGTCAGCCAACCCGTTCAGAACTCTGGTTCTGTGGCTCCCATCCAGAACCAGAGTTTAATGGACCTTTGATGATGGATCTGAGCTGGGAGACATCAAAGAGGTCATTAATATTAATATTAATGTTGCAGGTAGAGCCTCTTTAAGGTGAAGCTCGGAGGAAACAACCAGTCCTGCTTTGTTGACATCTGTCCTCAGCTCAGCAGCTAGCCTCTTAGCATGCTAGCTAGCGCAGGTGAGCAGCCTGGTTCCGTATTCTGGCCAATCACAGCTCATTTACCTGCTGATTGTTGACTACCTGCTTCCTCCCTCCGCAGAGACTCACCAGGCGGAGCTTCGAGCCGCTTCCAGCCGCAGGAAGGCCCGCCGCTGCCGCGGCTACCTCCGGCTAACGCCAGCGCTAACGGGGCTAGCTCCGCGGCTACAAAACACCGCCGGTACCGCTCAGAAACAACCGAACCGGCCTTAAGCTGCTACCCCACCAGGCCCGAACGTGCGGCACCGCCACCGGCCTGGCAGCCCCCTGCTGTCCGGCGGCCGGAGGATGGCTGGGGGCAGCAGCATGGAGGCAGCCCGGGTACAGGAGCTGTGTGCGGACACAGCCCTGCAGCGGACCGGTACCGGCTCCAGGGGCAGGCCACGGCTTACCTTCGAGGAAAAAGCTTCTGTTGTGGGCCATGTTTATGCCATGACCCGCTTCAGGTTCCGAGGATGCTCATGAAGGATGGAAACAGCAGATCGGTCGTTTAAAGCGGCTCGGATCCACAGACCATGCCGGAAGTTCCAGCGCCGGGACTTCAAAATAAAAGCTGGAACATCCTCACGCTTGTCATGGCTGAACTGGACCAGAACGGGTTCTGCTCAACAAAACATCAATAAAACGTAATAAACTTGAGGGGGGGGGGGGGTGGGGGGGTCACGGCCTGGTACAGCAAGACGGGGGGGGGGGGGGGGGGGAGGGAGCTGGGAGCGGTAGGCCATGACCCCCCAGAGTTGTAGTGACCCCGATCCGTGCCCCTACACCATACCCCCCCCCCCCCCCCACTGGCCCTACTAGGCCAGAATTAAAATGGCCGGTGGAACCTGTGATTATCGTTGCGTTAATGTGACTAAGTTACAGCTTAGGGTTATTGAGAGCCCCCCATTTGTGTGTGAGGACCAACGGTGCGTTTCAGTGAAACATCAAACCAAGTCAGCGTTTCTGCACCTTTGTCCACGACCCCCTTCATATTTACATTACCTGGTAGTTTACGCTCACACGTATTTTCCTAGAACACAGAACTGTGAAGAAAATACTGGGATAGGACATTCCCATGAGCAGCATGGTACTATATCTTTGCAACTTTAACAATATCAAAGAAAAGGTAAGAGTAGGGGATAGGCATCTGATCAAGATAATGCTAACAGCTGGTTAAAAAGCTATTAGGAGAAAACAGGGAAAGAAGTCTGGTTCTGATAATTCCAGCATGTAGTAAACGTGTAGCAGACCATGAACTGGGCTGCTGGGTCATTGACTCCCTGCAGGGGGCGCCAGCCTCACAGCTTTGGGAAAGAAGCTGGGTTTCAGTCTACTAGTTTTTGATTTAATGTTCCTGAATCATTTCCTTGATGGAAGTGGGTCATATTGGGGGGGGGGGGGGGTGATCTTCTGGACATGTGCTGCATAGACTGTGTCCAGATCTTGTAGACGCATTCTCACCCCCAGAGCTACAATAGGGCTTGGGATCCGCGTTGCATTGTGGGACGTGGCGGCCATGTTGATGGCAACGCAACGCTAAAATACCTCTGACATAACGTTGTTGAACGAAGAGACGTAGAAGTAGAGTTGAGAAAGAATAGATAGAAAAAATATGTTAAAATCCTAAAAAGGATCTGAAATTCACCGGGACACATTAAATAGAGAAGCCAGGGACCGGTATGTTGACAAAATCAGCATTATTATGGAGCGCCGACGACGACTTGTTGCCACTGTTTTGCATATCAGACGTCTTCGGCTACCTAGTTTGCGGTGTGAGCGCCTATACTTCAGAACAGTTCCAAAGCTACATGTGCGCAAACTTAAGCCTGCTGGGGAGCAGAGGGCTTATTTCATGTAAACAGGATTAGATCGCAGCTTTATAAGCGGAGGAGATGGGAAGTCTGTCCAGCCAGTGCACTTGGACCACCTAGTGGCAGAGGACGGGACAGAATTGTGGAACACCATTTTTAATCTTTAATAAAAGACAAACAAATAATTCTTAGTTCCTCTGGTTTTATTTAAACATTTTTTTTATAAAGAAAAGCAGCGAGTCATCTTTTGCCTGCAATAAGAGAGTTATGTAAAGTCAGCAATACTACTGTCAAATGGTGTATTAGAACTTACTCTGAAGGTCCTTTTGAAGCAACTCGATCTCTAGTGCAATTTTTCAAGTTGTGGAGTTCAATTTCTCCTCTTTGTGTTTTTTCAGGTCAAAATACTAAATTTTTTGTTGAAGATGCCGTTTATACCAGGAACGGATGGCACTATGTGTCATTTTGTGAAAGAAAAAGAAAAAGGGTGAAACATGCCTCATGCTACAAAAGTAAAAAGAACCTGTTTTTTTTCAGGCTTTTTCTTGGTGGCTGTTATAAACAGACAAACATCATTTAACAGTGGCCTTTAAAAAGAGGAAAAAGTGGCTTTTTAAAATATAGTATAATAATTAAAGGCTACCATTTTGTAGAATATTCTTGTACTTCACTTTTTTCCCCGTGTTCTAGTGGGTCCCGTGGAGGCTCTGACATAAAAGAACAAAGTAAATATGAAATTATTAAAAAGCAAAAATACATACTGTAGAAAGTGATAGAAACATCTAACATGGACAGTATTTATGCATTAATTTGTCTGCTGCTTTTTGCCCTTTTTGCCAGCCCTCTGTCATGGCTTTAGCAGACTTTGAGGTGTCAGTCCGGGTCGGACAGAACACCTCTGATGTCATCACCCTCAGCACGGGCTCCCCTCAGGGCTGCGTCCTGAGCCCCCTGCTGTTCACCCTGATGACACACGACTGCGTCCCCAGGTTCACCACCAATCACATCGTGAAGTTTGCACACGACACAACGGTGGTGGGCCTGATCAGAGACGACAACGACCAGGACTACAGAGAGGAGGTGGAGCAGCTGGTGGGCTGGTGCAGAGACAACAGCCTGATCCTGAACGTGGAGAAGACGAAGGAGATCATCGTCGACTTCAGGAAAAACCGGCCTCACCATGCTCCACTGCTCATCAACAACTCAGCGGTGGAGGTGGTCAGCAGCACCAAGTTCCTGGGGGTGCACATCACGGACAACCTCACCTGGACTGTGAACACCACATCACTGGTGAAGAGGGCACAGAAGCGACTGTACTTTCTGCGGAGGATGAGGAGAGCCCACCTGCCCCCGCCCATCCTCACGACCTTCTACAGAAGCACCATAGAGAGTATTCTGACCAGCTGTCTCTCTGTGTGGTGTGGAGGCTGCAGCGCCTCCGACTGGAAGAACGTGAGGAGAGTGGTGAAGACAGCAGAAGGGATCATCGGGGCTCCTCTTCCCTCCATTAAAGACATCTCATCGCAGCGCTGTGTGTCTCGAGCCCGTAACATCATCAGGGACCCCTCACACCCCCACCATAGACTATTCTCCCTGCTGCCCTCTGGAAAGAGGTTCCGCAGCATCCGCTGCAGGTCCACCAGGTTCTGCAAAAGCTTTTTCCCTGCTGCCATCAGACTGTTGAACTGCTGAATGGCTGAAGTATAAAAAACGGACTGTGTACCACACTCGACTCGCTCATTTGCACATTGTATCGTATCCTGCAAAATTGCTGCTGCACCTTACCGGGAAACGTACTGAAAAACTGTGTACAATGCAACTGTCTACTTTTAAATCACTGCTGCACCTTACTGCATATTTGTTTACATTTGTTTTACATTGTTTACATTTCAACTGCCTACTGTTCACTGCTGCACTTTATCCGGAAGTCAATTGAAACTTATCCTGTAAGTGACTGTGATTTATCACTGCACTTTATCCTGTACTGTAATTCACCGCAAGGTAGCCTGTAGAGTTACTGCAATCTTTCTGAGCTGTGTGAAAACGAAATTTCGTTCTGTATGCACTCTGTGTATACAAAATGACAATAAAGAAAGTCTAAGTCTAAGTCTAAGTCTAAGTAAGTTACCTGTCGTTTTAATTAATGACTCAAATTCAGCATAACCTTCCATTAAAAGCTCTTGTTCTGCTTGGGAGAAAAACTGTGGGCGTTCTTTGGCCATGCTGAACAGCCAATAGCAGCGTTGCTGATCATTGTTTCTACTATCGATACATTTCCCCTTTTAAACAAACGCATGAACGCGCAGTTATCTCAGATAACTCAATCCAGCCATACTAATCATAAACAACAGGTGTGTTCGAAGAACCCAATTAGCCGGATCATGATTAGCCGGATGAAATCATCTAGGATGTCTCATTTGATCTCGGATGTTTTAAGCAACGTATGAAGAATGGGGCCCTGGGCCTCTTGTAGTCCATCATCACCTCCTTGGTCTGACTGGTGTTCAGGATCAGGTTGTTCCTGGAGCTCCACTGTGTCAGATTGCTGACCTCCTCCCTGTAGTGGGACTCATTAATGGTGGAGATGAGACCCACTACAGTGGAGTCGTCCACAAACTTCTCCATCTTTGTGTTCTTTCGAGCCTTGGCTGCTCTCGCTCAGTCTCACCTGATCAGGCTAAACCAGTAAGACCATCCCACAGGTTGACGGCCTTAAGGAAATGTTTAAATTCATCAGCAAAATAGAAAAGTGCATTTATATAAACCAGAAAAGCAACAATTACCCCTGGCACGTTTGCGTGTAACGTTTGACGCATTTTGTAAAACAAATTTTATTTGTGTGTAATGTCAGGAAACAATCTCCATAGACCTGCCGACCCAGAACCGCTTTAAACTGCCCTCACAGGGCAGTAAATGCCTCTCATCAGGGGCACCTAGAACCTGGGCAGAACATCTCTCTGGACCGCACCAGAATCCTAAGAGCGGTTCCCTCCTTCAGCTGCAGCCAAACAATCTGAAACTAAAGGACATACACAGGATGTTGGACCATCCAGAACCTTTTAAGGCAGTGCTGATGTCTGATGTCTTATTTCTGAAATATCTTCCAAGTCGAGTGAGAATCAAAGTGAAACCCAGCAGCTTTAGGCCAGGAGGGTCGGAGGCCGCTTGGAGCGGATCTCCTTGTGGTTCTGCAGGCTGCATGCTCCTCGTTATAGAACCATGATTAACTGAGAAGCAGCTTTCTGCCTACAAACTGGACCAAAGATCTGGTGTTTGGATCATCTCTCAGTCGGTGCCGCCCAGTGGAGCAGTTGCTGCAGAAGCGCTTCCCTTGGCAAGATGAGATCCAGCGCTGAAACAGCTGCACAGCGCCATCACTAGACACCTTGGCTGTCCCTAGAACATCAGACACACCATCCAGCCAGAGCAGATCTGCCTCTGTGTGTCTGTTCAGACTGTTTGTTGGTTCTGGCTGTTAGAAAATTCAGTTTCTTATAAAAGACGCGGCCCACCTGAAGCCTGCTACCTGTGGTTTGGTGCAGGAGGTGTGAGGCTGAATGAGTTTCATCATCACTGCACCAAAAGAAGAGGAAAATGCCGTATAGTTGTTTTAGAAGTTCATTTTATTTTAAACAGGAAGCTCTGCTAACATGGAGACATGAGTGAGAACCAGGCTGCAGAGGTGCTCAGCCCGATTCAGGTCAGAACCAGAACTAACTTTCACTAAATTATTAAATGCAGCAGAACTGAACCATGATGAGGCTGAGTTATGGAAGCACATTTATTAATGCTGAAACTCCCTGAGGAGGAGGAGGAGGAGGAGGAGGAGGAGGAGGAGGAGGAGGAGGAGGAGGAGGAGGAGGAGGAGCAGGAGGAGGAGGAGGAGGAGCAGGAGGAGGAGGAGGAGGAGGAGCCTGGGCCTGCTGCAGACTGAGAGAACAGGTTAAATTTAGAGCAGAGTGTCACCGCTGATGACCTCAGGCACCCGGTCTGGGAGCAGCTGGTCATCCTGAGCTCCAGGCTGGTTCTGCTCAGTACGGAGCGGGCAGAACTTCCAGCTGCTGTGCTGATCCACAGCTCTCACTGGGACCGGGACAAGAGGAAGGATCCACGTTTGGACTAAAGACGAGCAGTCGGTGGCGCTGAGGCGGGTCAACGGAGAACCTTCTGACATCAGGTTGGTAGTGGAAGCTGCTGAGCTCCACCAGAACCCATAGAACCTTGTGGCAGGAGGAGCAGAGGAGGTCCGTCCCTCATTCCTTCATGGGTTCCTCCTTGTGATCCAGACGTTCTGTTACAATAGTCTTCAGCAGCCGTTCTCCAGGTTCTGTTTGGACTTTGGTGTCAGTCCAGTCCAGAACCCGGCTGTTATTTAGGCCATGTGGCTCTGCACCCAGGGCGCCCTTCCACCCGGGGGCGGTACATGGACCCTTAGAAAGGTGACCGGATGTTAAATGATAAACTCCCTGATGGCTTCTCTCCTCTGCTGTCACAATTATTATTACTGTGGTGTTTATTTTAATAACGATCAGCACTGTGTTTGTCTGTGTTATATTGTGTTCTTTTGATTTTTCTAATACCAGCTGACAAGACAAAATCAGATCAGGAACAAGGTTGATGTGCTTAAGACACCAATAAAATTAACTCAGGAAGACAAACTGGACAGAAAAAAGTTTTGAGAGTAAAAAATGAAATGAAAACCAACCAGAAACCAGAGAATCTACAGGTAGCGCCGCTGCTCGTAGATCCGGTCCAGGTCGGCTACAGGGAAAGGAGGCGACCCGTGTGCTGGTCGGTCTCACACATAAATTAAACATGGCCGCCATTTTGTTTCTGCAAGTTATTTTCTCCAGGAGCGCACAGCTTCACAAAGCCTGATTCGTCTTCATCGTGTTTATCATAATTAGTCTCTAGGGTCTGCCTGGACACATGAAACTGGATTTATTTTAAACATATATTATGCCATGTTGTTACAAGTTTCTGTGAAACAGAAATTTTAAATATTCATATTAATATTTTGAAACAAAAATAACAAAACAAGTTTCAATTTATTATTGAAAGAGGACATTTCAGAAGAGGATTAGTTTGAAAGATGTGGAGTAAGAACATGTGAAATATAGACTCCACACATGAAATAATAATAATGATAATAACAACAACAACAACAATAATAATAATAATAATGGTTTCTGTCATCAAGCTTATCTTTATTTAATCATAATTATCGCTCTAATCTTAAAAATATTGTGTTTAATTGAATGAAAAGAACTAAATCAGCTGTCCGATCTCAGTGGGCCGAGGAGTCGGGTCCAGTAATCCATCCAGAACATCTTCATCCTGACCCAAATGGAGCGTCATCACTTCCTGTATGAAGGTCCAGCCAGGTATGGCTTCAGGACGTTAGAAGGTGCTAACATAGGAGATCTCTTTAGTGAGGCCGGTTCCTCTGACTGACCCAGAAGAACCCAGAACCATGTAATGAACAAAACTGCAGGTCCACAAAAACTACCTTTGTGTTCAGAAATCCTGGTGGTCCAAGCATCAAATGGTCCAGTTCCAGTGGTCCAGAGAGGTTCTGATCTCAACGGGTCGTTTTCATAAATAAAGACTTTATATCCAGCAGACATGCAGCTTCAGCGTCTTCTGTCCTGAAGCTGAGGGACCATGTGGACAATCGACCCGACTCTTCCTCCAGAGTCCAAAGATCTGCTGCTGACACCTTGGAGCCAGAAGCCACAGCAGACCTCCAGAGGTCCTCAGGAGGACATGAGGAGGACTCTGGAGGACATGAGGAGGACTCAGGAGGACATGAGGAGGACTCAGGAGGACTCAGGGGGACACATGAGGACTCTGGAGGACACGAGGAGACGTCCTGGGAGGAGGTGGACATACTGCTGGCTGGTACTGGGCCGGTCTTTCTCACGTTTCTCTTTCTGCCCCCAGCAGGAGCTCCAGCCTCATTTCCTTCCCCCCAGGTGTCGGTTCCTCCAGCAGCGTTCTGCCTGGTTCTGGAACCTCTCGCTGGCTCTGTTGTTTTCCACTTGCTGGGAACAGCGCTGTGTGCTGAAGCGGTCTACGGGTCCAGGGTTCTGGGCTCGCTCCTCTGGGGCTGCGATGGTGTCGCTGCCGGAGACCATGAGCTCATGGTTCTGATCCGTCTTGTTTGGTTCACAACAGCTGCTGCTCCCATGGCAGCGAGTGATGATAACGTGCAGACGTCCCGCTCTGGGAATGTGTGGACCTCAGCGATAAACCACTACAGAACCAAGAGAACCGCCGGTTCTGATGGTTTGACACGAGCTCAAAGAAATCATTGTTGAACCAATGATCAGAAAACTGCTTTTAAAGTGTGCAGACTGATTATTCCTCCTCATTTAACCCCTTCACTCACTAGAGGAACGTTCTCACACTCCTAACCCTCAGGTTCTGTTGACCCAAAGAAGGCTTCGACCCGGTTGGTCTGGGAATGAGGGATTTAGTGCATGCCGGTGGAGTCAGACCTCCTTCTCCTCCTCTGACTCTTATGGCAGACTTTGTGGCCCCAGCCATGGGCTCCAGGACAATATCAGAAGGCGTGATGCTGAGATCTGCTGAATGCTGGAGGAGCTCCACGCTCCTCAGCAGGATCTCCTCCAGGAGCTGAATGTGAAAAGGGGACGCGGTCCGCCCCTCCTGGACTCCTCTTCCTCTCTCACGGTCTGCGAGGAAGTGACTTCATGCCGGGAGCTTCTGCAGGCATGTGAGGCAGCTGTGGCTCATCTGGATGCTGACAGTGACGTCAGCTGGAGGCTGGAGGCTGGAGTCCCGACCCAGAAAGCCTCGGCCCTGATGACCGACCGGCCTGGGAAAGTTATTTTAGGTCCCCTGGGAGGAGCTTTCACTCTGAAGGCAACTTCAGGTTGCTTTGTCTCATCGATGAAGACAAATAATCCTCCATGAAGCCATAGATCAGCAGCACGTCTGTTTCTGTGAGAGCATTCATGTTCACCTCCTGCTCAGCAACAGCAACAGCAACAGCAGCAGCAGCAACAGCAGCAACAGCAGCAACAACAACAACAACAGCAAAAGCAGCAACAGCACCAACAGCTGGAACAGCAGCAGCAGCAACAGCAGCAGCAACAACAACAACAACAGCAAAAGCAGCAACTGCAGCAACAGCAAAAGCAGCAACTGCAGCAACAACAACAAAAGCGGCAACAGCACCAACAGCTGAAACAGCAGCAGCAACAGCAGCAACAGCAGCAGCAACAGCAGCAACAGCAGCAACAACTGCAGCAACAACAGCAACAACAACAAAAGCGGCAACAGCACCAAAAGCTGAAACAGCAGCAGCAACAGCAGCAGCAACAGCAGCAACAGCAGCAACAGCAGCAGCAACAGCAGCAACAGCAGCAGCAACAGCAGCAACAGCAGCAGCAACAGCAGCAGCAACAGCAGCAACAGCAGCAACAGCAGCAACAGCAGCAGCAACAGCAGCAGCAACAGCAGCAGCAACAGCAGCAACAGCACCAACAGCAGCAACAGCAGCAGCAACAGCAGCAGCAACAGCAGCAACAGCACCAACAGCAGCAGCAACAGCAACAACAGCAGCAACAGCAGCAACAGCAGCAGCAACAGCAGCAGCAACAGCAGCAGCAACAGCAGCAGCAACAGCAGCAACAGCACCAACAGCAGCAACAGCAGCAGCAACAGCAGCAGCAACAGCAGCAACAGCACCAACAACAGCAGCAACAGCAACAACAGCAGCAACAGCAGCAACAGCAGCAGCAACAGCAGCAGCAACAGCAGCAGCAACAGCACCAACAGCACCAACAGCAGCAACAGCAGCAGCAACAGCAGCAACAGCAGCAACAGCAGCAGCAACAGCAGCAGCAACAGCAGCAACAGCAGCAACAGCAGCAACAGCACCAACAGCTGAAACAGCAGCAGCAACAGCAGCAGCAACAGCAGCAACAGCAGCAGCAACAGCAGCAACAGCAGCAGAAACAGCAGCAGCAACAGCAGCAACAGCAGCAGACACAGCAGCAGCAACAGCAGCAACAGCAGCAGCAACAGCAGAAACAGCAGCAGCAACAGCAGCAACAGCAGCAGAAACAGCAGCAGCAACAGCAGCAACAGCAGCAACAGTAACCAAAGGGCTAAATGTACAAACCTAATGTGAAGAAAGGAGGAAAATTACATTTTTCTTTTAAGGAAATTATTTAAACTGGTGTCACGTTCTTTGTGCTGATTGGCTGTTTTAAGATTGAGGCTCGGTCTGAATCCCCTGATAGAGTCTGGACTCTTCAACCAGAGAGAAGTCCATCAGCATCGCCATGATCAGAGTGTCTGAATAGGGCAGTCAGTGAGGAAGGAGGCAGGAAAGGAGCCTGGATGCTTCCTACGGCAGCTAGTTTAGTCTAGGAACCCCACGACGTCCCTTATTGGTACTAAGAAGTCTTAAAGCATCCCACAATCCTTTGCGTGACATGACGTGTCAGCACAGTTCACAGAGAGAGCGTCTGCTGACCCAGGAAAGGTCAAGGAGCAGGAGATAGGAGCTAGGAGTTAGGAGCTAGGAGCTAGGACCTAAGAGCTGTTATTAAGGGTATTCGGGTTGAGCCTAACTCATCACACTGATGGCCAAACAATCACAGGACGCGTCCCAACATTTACAGTCAACCGCCCGCTACAGCGCCTTCTAGCTTCCTAAGTTACTGATTGGAGCCTTAATTATTTCCCGGAGAAATAATCACATTAATAAATCAAGTGTTCTAAAGGTTATTGATTTTTATTTAGCAAATTTGCCAAATCATTCTTTAAAATGTCATCAAATAATGTTTTGTTTAACTCAGATTTGCATTGTGAATGGAAACACATACCAGATGTTGTTCTGAATTAGTGAAGCTAATTTAACTCCACTCCATATTGTTTAAGATGAACTTTGGTTCTCTAACTCAGATCTGCAGTGAACCAGGATTCACTGAATCATTCTGATGATGATGATCAACATTTTATTTTGTCTTTTGTTTCTTTTGCGTGTAAATAGTTCCTTAGCTTCTTTTTATCTTCATGTTGCTTAGTAGTTTAGTTAAGTTTCACTAGCCTAGTAGAGGATTTGTTGATTGAAATATAGTGTTAATTCAGATAAACAGCATTTTATAGTGATGTTCTCTGGATGTTCATTTATTTCTGTTAATAAATTCTTGAACTTGAAGAGAAATTGTCACTCCTTTATTCTACATGTGTGCAGAGTTTGCTGTTAAAAGATCGCTAGAGATCGAATCATCCCTTTCAACTATTGTCCTGATATCAGCTGATTGGGCTGATATTCACCAGACAATACCTAACAGACAGTTAATTATTAAACCTTAAATAACTTAGAACGGTGCGTAATAGCACAAGAAAAGCCACATCAGGTCCGGCCTGAATATTGTGTTTTCTGGCTCAGGCAGCTTTACAACTCTATTATGATGCTTCTGCTGGATTTAAATTCCTCTTTGCTGTTGATTGATGGAAGAACATTGTTGTTTTAATAGATCCTAAACATCAGCGCCAAACTGAGCAACTGGTCCTTATATTGTGGAGAATTTAGAAAACTCCCAAATTTAAAATATTCCTCCTTTTCATATGCAGACCTTCTCTCCTGGTTTCACCTCCAGCTCCTCTTAAAGGCGTAAAGTTCTTTTTACTGATGCATCAAGTCGGCTTTAATGTGGTCGGACCATGTTGGACCAGAACCACCTTCAGCACACCACTACGGCACCGTCAAGCTAAAATACAACATTACATTTAATAACCCGGGTCGGGTTCTGATGAAGATCCAGCCCAGTTTTCATCCACCGCTCAGCTCTGCCTTTACGGCTCGGTTCTCCAGGTGATTCTCTCATCTTTGAGCTGCCAGACCGATGTTTCAGAACTCGGTAGAACCTCTTCTACAGGTCCGGCTGCAGGTCTTTGGGGGTTCTCTCCCGCTATGAACGTCTACAGACTGAATTCTTCTTCATTCTTCTGTGTAAAATATCTCCAGCTAAGTCAGATTTGATCGAGAACATCGGTCCTCAAGTCTTGTTGCAGGTTCTCAGTTGGATCCAGGTCAGGACTTTGACTAGGCCGTTCTAACCCCTGAATCTGCTCTGGTCTGAACCATCCCATAATATCTCTGGCTGCAGGTTCAGGCTGGTTCTCCTGCTGGAAGGAGAACCTCCACCTCAGTCTCAGGTCTCCTGCAGCCTCTGGAAAGTGGGCCGCTTCCAGAACCCGGGGAGCACTGTGGGGCTCAGGGTTCTGCTCAGAGGCCCAGTGTGGCCGTCCATGGGTTGTTGTTGTAATTTCATGAGTTTGATCAGGTCTCTCTTGTAAATGAGCATCAAGGGACCAACCAGAATAAATTAAGGATTAATAATAAAACAAACCAGCTCCTTGTTCTCAGAGCACAGGTGCTGCTCTGGCCGCTCCCTAGTTTTCATCCAGGGTTGTCCTGGTTTGGCTCTGACCCCTCAGCATGACGCTGCCACCACCATGTTACCTGTGGGAGTGGTGTGTCCAGGATCATCTGCAGTGTTAGTTGTCCTCAGATGGAAGCCTCCTAAGTCCAGGTGGACGTCCATGTCCTGGTAGGTCTGCGGGTGGTCCACCAGGCATATTCTTGCTTAATTAAACAGTAATGCTGTGTGACATCCATCCATCCATCCATCCATCCATCCTTCCATCCATCCATCCATCCAGCTGTAGATCACGCCCTGATGAAGCTGTGTGACATCCATCCATCCATCCTTCCATCCATCCTTCCATCCATCCATCCATCCTTCCATCCATCCATCCATCCAGCTGTAGATCACGCCCTGATGAAGCTGTGTGACATCCATCCATCCATCCTTCCATCCATCCATCCATCCTTCCATCCATCCATCCATCCTTCCATCCATCCTTCCATCCTTCCATCCTTCCATCCATCCATCCATCCAGCTGTAGATCACGCCCTGATGAAGCTGTGTGACAATAAAACCTAAAGGGACCTACATGGTCCTCTTGTATGATGAATTAAAATGATAAGTTCAGGGATGATTGGAAAAACTGAAACACCCCAGATGGGACTCGAACCCACAATCCCTGGCTCTGGGTGTTGTTGCAGTACACATGTGTCAAACTCAAGGCCCGCGGGCCAAATCCGGCCCATCAAGGCAATTTATCCGGCCCATAAGAGCCAAAAAGGCAGATCATGTCATAAAGTAGAGGCATAAATAATTTTAAAGTGTATAAAGTGGCTAAAACTGAGCCTCCTGTAGCAAATGATGATTTTTAACAGTGTAGTAACAGCATCCTGCCCCTAGATGTCAGATTTCCCACAACACATTAAAACAACCCAGAAATGTGCAGAAAGAGAAGAAGTGATGCAGAATCATGAGTTTAAAGTGGAACTCAGCACAATATCAACTTTATTTTGCAGATAAACTATATAAACTAAGGTGCTACTTTTATGTTACTGTGAATTTCTTAAAAAAATTCTGTGAACTGGAATGAAATTATGAAATTATGAAATCAAAGGTCTCATCTGTACAGGAGCAACCGGCCCTTTAATGACTTCATGATGCCAAAGTGGAACAATGTAGAGATGGGTTTGATGCCCTGCGGTAGTAGAACCTGGGCCTGCTGTAAACTGGACCAGAACTTCCTGACCCGTCTGCTGGTCTGAGCCTCTCTGACTGACGGAGCTTCAGCATGTCATGATGCAGCCTGTCTGCTGCACCATGCACAGACTCAAGACACTTTCCACCAGCCATACAGCTCCAGTCTCCAGTTCAGTAATCATCCACACCTGTCAGCTACTAATCAGCCAGCATTCAGCACACCTGTCAGCCTCACTACTTAAGCTCATTCCTCGTCGGTTCGTTCTGTTTCCCTGCTTACCTCTGTTTCTGCTGCTCACCTCATCCAGTCCGATGTTCCTCCATTCTCCACCAGCCTGCTGTAGTTCTGGTTCCAAGTCTCCATTCTGCTGAGCTTCTGGTTCTGCTGCCTCCATGCTCTGGCTCCAACCTGCTTGCCAGTTCCTGCCTTCACCATCCTCCTGCTTCAGCTCAGTACAGACTCTTGGTTCCTTCCTCCACTATCCACTAATTTCCATAAACTGTTAAAACTTTACTCTGTTGTGTTCGGGTTCAATAACAAAACATGACAGAACGAACCGACCACATGAACCCGACACCCACACAGAGCCTTCATGCAGGAGCTGGTGAGAGGGATGTTGCTCCGCTCTCGGGCAACAGCGCAGCGGAGCAACTCTTAGCCCAGTCCCGGGGCGTTTTGGAAAACCTTGCAACGCTCAGTCCACCTTGAAGGCGGGAAGGCGCGATCGCTCAGATACGCAAGCTGTGGACAAGTCAAGCCGAGCTCCTTCCTCTTTTTGAAGAGACGGGGCTGATGAAGATGCTTGAGTGGAATAACCAGGCTGCCCTTGCTCAACTTTTCGGCAGAACGCCTCCTCCCAGACCCTCGTTCTCCGCCGCTGCTGTTTCCTCCATTCCTGCCACTTCCACCACTGCAGCTGCCGAGTCCGCTACAGTTCCCACAACGGATCCCGCCTCAGTTCATCTCACTCCCGCCGATGCTGAATCCATTACCCCAGCGCCAGCTGCAGCCACTCTCTCACCGTCCGGCTCCTCTCGACGCAGACGCCGGGCTCGTCAGAACACGCCTACTGCTCAACCTGAGGCTAAGCTGGTTGGCACAGCTGTGGTCCCTCCGCTTGGAGCTGACGTCACCTCCACGTCCCTGGTGAGTCAATCCGACGGCGTTGCGGCTGCCCCAGCGAGCCAGAGCAGAAGCCGTCTCGTTCCCCGTCGTTTCTGTCACCACCTCCACCACACTCGGCTGGCTCCTCGGGTGAAGCCTTTAGCTGCTGCTCCCAGCGCTGCTGCCTCTGTCTCCTCCACGTCAGTTGCTCCTGCTGCGTCTGCTGATCCGACCGCTGCTGCTGCTAAGCCCGCCGTAGTCTCTGCCTCAGCTCCCGTTGCCTCATCATTGGCGGAAACCTCAATCTTGCCGCCCGGCTCCTCCCAGTGCAGACGGCGAGCGCGCCGGCATAGGATTTCAGCCACACCGCTCCCTGAGATCCTGCCTGAGGCGGCCACCTCAGTTCCCTTGGTGGTTCGAACGGGTGTGGTTGCGGTGAGTGTTGATCAGGAGAGTCCGGCCGAAGCTCCTCGGGTCCACGAGTCTCAGGTGTGGGAATTTTTCTATGGGGACAGGGATGACCTGTTCCTCGGTCAACCTACCGCAGCCAAAGACCCAGATCCTGCTCAGCTCGCAGCCAAAGACCCAGATCCTGCTCAGCTCGCAACCAAAGACCCAGACCCTGCTCAGCTCGCAACCAAAGACCCAGATCCTGTTCAACCACAGCCAAAAGACTCCGTTCCTGCTCAGACTGCAGCCAAGGACCCAGTTCATGCTCAGCCCGCAGCCAAGATTTCAGTTCCCAGCCCGGCGTCCGACGTGGGTCCGCCATCTTCCTGCAACGCAGTGACCCAGGAGGGTTCACCGTCCACCGTTGACACGGGGACCCAGACGAGTCTACCGGCCATCGACACGGGGAACCAGGAGGGTCCACCGCCTGTCAAAGACGCGGGGACCCAGATGTGGGGACCCAGGAGGGTCCCCACATCTTTGACAGGCTTCCTGTAGCCTGTAGCCAGACGTTTCCTGTAGTCTGTAGCCCGGAGTCTCCTGAAGCCTGTAGCCCTGTGGTCTCTGTAGCTTGTAGCCCTGTGGTCTCTGTAGCTTGTAGCCCTGTGACCTCTGTAGCCTCTAGTCCTGCGACCTCCGTAGCCTGTAGTCCTGTGACACCTATGTCCTGTGGCCCTGCTTCGCCCTTAGTTGATAGCCGCTTGTCTTCCAGGGTACTTTTCCACTGCTGGCCACATCAGACTCTGCTACTTCGCCGCCGGCGTCGCCCACCACGACGCCCGTTTCAGACTCTGCTGCTCCGCCACTGAGGTCGCCCAACGCGACGCCTGCGTCTAGCTCTGCCTCGTCGGGGTCGCCCACCACGTCGCCCGTTTCAGACTCTGCTGCTCCGCCACTGAGGTCGCCCAACGCGACGCCCGCGTCTAGCTCTGCCTCGTTGGGGTCGCCCACCACGTCGCCCGTGTCTGACTTTGCCTCGTTGGGGTCGCCCACCGCGACGCCCGCGTCTAGCTCTGCCTCGTTGGGGTCGCCCACCACGTCGCCCGTGTCTGACTTTGCCTCGTTGGGGTCGCCCACCGCGACGCCCGCGTCTAGCTCTGCCTCGTTGGGGTCGCCCACCACGTCGCCCGTGTCTGACTTTGCCTCGTTGGGGTCGCCC